>JAWNNP010000054.1:0-351239 GCA_035044805.1 Leucophenga maculata | reverse complement strand
GAGTTCATATTGGTAAAAACCACTCGCGTTTCATAGGTATATCAGCTGGCTGTACTCAATGATCTTTATACCGCGGATTTCGCTCAACTCAATGAATCTATATCAATATTTGCAGATGATACCGCAATCTTAACCTCAGCACAATCACCAGCCAAAGCGCTTTAGTCACTATTCACCAATAATTAAGTGGAACATACCAAAAACTCAAGCTATTTTCTTCAACAACAACAGGTGAAGAAAAAAGAATTCCTACCACAAGCAGATCTCACATTTAATAATAACAGAATCACTTGGAAGAGAAAAATAAAATATCTCGGTATTATTTTAGACCCAAAGCTCTCTTTTAAGGAACATATTCTATATCGTTATATCCCTTTATAAATATAAACTTTATTTATTGTTAGTCCTAAGAAAAGGAGATACAATAAATAAGAAAAAAAAAGTAAAAAAAAAAGAATTATATCGGCCTGTTTTTAATTTCGATAACGACCAAATTTAGTCGTAAACGAATTGATTGGTGTTGCTAATTTCTAACTTCTAACTAAATTTTGTCGGTTTGCTTTCAGCCGTCATTGTTAATTTTTTTTTTAAATTTTAATTTGTTTTCAATTAAAAAGAAACAATTGTAAAACGTTGTTCTCGCCGATTAACAATTGTTATCGAATCGAATTCGAAATTACGCGTAATTGAGAACACCA
This sequence comes from Leucophenga maculata, assembly GCA_035044805.1. Taxonomy (NCBI): domain Eukaryota; kingdom Metazoa; phylum Arthropoda; class Insecta; order Diptera; family Drosophilidae; genus Leucophenga; species Leucophenga maculata. Next base: position 350,541 of record JAWNNP010000054.1, on the reverse strand, counting down.
AGAATCGGTTTTCAATTATTTTACTTTACAAAACTATTCGAAATGACGAACAAGCTTGATTGCCTCCATGTTATCGTGGTTCATATAGACAGAAAGATATATGTACATGTATACTTCATATATCTGTTTGTACAAGCTTAGTATACCCTTTTACCCTATGTGTATAGTGTATAAAAAGCGTTTACTATGAATTCAGCGTTAAATACTTAATTTGCATTTATACATCTGTATAGATATATATATAAAAAAAATGTGTTCCATTTTCATTCTAAGAGATACCCTTTGAGACTTAACGATTTTGTAGTTTTAAGCAGTTTCTGATAATCTAGATTTCATTAACTTAATGTCTTATTTTAACAGTTACAGTCATATAACGAGGGCTATAATAATTTCCATTCGGTTCAAATTTGTGCTCATTTGATTTACTTCTTTTTAGTGATTTGCGATTTTATTTACATAATTTTTTTCGACTTATTCAATTCGCACAAATTTATTGTAAATTCGCTTAGTCAGATACGCATTGTTATTTTTATTTGTTGTTCTTTTTCTTTTTTTTACAATATTTTTCCGCTTTTTAATTTTTGCTTTAAATACTTATTTAAAATATGTCGATATATTTTTTCATTTCATTTTTGCATTTGGAGTCACCGTATTTACTTTTTACGATTTGGGCGATTAGATACATTTTATATCTTCTTTGCTGTTGTTGCTGATGAAGCTCTGCACTGCTTCATCTTATATTCAATTTAACGCCGGCGATTTTCTAACATGCGCCAGCATTTTTTCAATTTGTGAGTCAATTTGTTTTTATGGCCACCGCAGAATGCTGCGAGGCGCAATCGGGCGCACCCCGATGATCTCAGAAGGATGCGTAGGCAAGGCAGCCTAGACGGCTGTGACATCAGCAGCACCAGCACCAACACCCGCAGCAGAAATTCGAGTATCTAAACCAGCAGCAGCAGCAGCGGCAGCAGCGGGAGGTATGTTAGATGAACAGCACTTCTGGGTGCTCCGATGCTGCGCGAATCGAGTCGATGAAGTGCGACATTTTAAGTGCTTCGCATTTTTTGTCGAACACTTCCTTTTGCGCCATGTTAGCTATTTCATTTGCTGTTGTTATTGTAGTTGTTGCAATCCTTGTTCCTGACAACAATCAATGTTGGTTGGTGCGTCTGACATACGATGTTTGTCAGGCATTAGTCGTTCAAGGATAATGGGTATTTGTGGCACGGCATGGCATAAAGCTTTTGCTCTGTGACATTTTTTTTTTTTTGTTTTTTCTTTTCATTTTTCAACAGATTTTCATTTTTGTTGCTAAGCTTTCTGGACACTCGATTGTCACATACATAGGAACATGCTCGTTTTTCGACATTTTGGGCTCTTATTTGTCCATGAATTGGCACCGATTTGTTGTCGCTGAAAGCCTACATTGAGTTGTTGTTGCTTCTTTTTTTTTTGTGTGTTTGCGAAAAATGGAAAATCTCGGCGTTGCTCATGTCACACATTAAACGGTTGCTTGAATGCTGTTTTATACGCTTCACAGATAGTATGAAAAGGGTGCTATTTGCATGTTGAAAAGTTTGTAACGCATTTGGAAAAGTGTCAAGGAAGCCACAAATTAAATAAAATTACTTGCATGAGAGTTCACAGCAATTTTATTCACTTAGTTCTATAAATTGCGTGCTGAAACTTGCTATGGAGATTATGTTTTGCAGGAAGATTAAATAATAAATGTTGGCGCATATTAACCATCCACCGATTTAAAACAATATTTTTTAATTGGTTTATTTTCTATTGCTTGGACTAAAAAGAAAAGCAGAAAAATATTTAAAATATTGTTGTTCAGATCAGACTTCTATAAGTTCTTTAGAGAGATTGGTGTACGATTCTGATGCTTAATTATTATCTGAGCCAAAAGTTAAAGTTGGTTTATATAAGAACAGACTAGAGCACTATAGGTTATGGATCCTGTTATTAGCTTAGCTATAGAGCTACTATAGAGTAAGCTTATTTGATTGTCAATTATTTTCAGTTAGAACAGAGTATTTAAGTTTCGGTTCTTCCAAATTTTAGTTTGTTTTCTTAATTTTTGGTTTGGCTTACTCCATATTCTTTTTTGTTTTTTGCAGATTTAGATATATATTTTTTTTGTTGCTATTTTTGATTGGCAATTTGAATAGCTTGCGCCGAGTTATCCGGTCACTTTATCAAACAACATGCGTGCGTGTGTGTGTGTATTTGTGTATGTCAGTTGGTTTGTGTGCGTGTTTAGTATTATAGTTCAGTTTAGTAAAAAGAAAATAGCTTGGAAATATGAGCAGAGTGTGCATTTGATTGGACTTACTTTGTGCTATCCATATCGAGCAGCACTCGAGACTTGAGCTGTTGAGCTTTAGATTCGATTTCAATTAGATTATATATACATATATACCTCTTTTTATACACTGTACGCAAACGGGTACATTAGTTTTGTGGCATTGTATGTAACTGCCAAAATAATTTAAAAAAAATATGCTTGATCAACATTACAAATGGACTTGATATAATCTTTATAGTCTGTACGTTTGACAAAATGTTACAGGTCATAGGATGTGGTTTACTTAGATCGTATATTTTCCTCTTCAGATAAAGTGTATTAACTGAGAGTGCTAAGTATAGAAGTATCAACAAATGCTGAGACGATGGTACATGATTTTGAATGTATCGATATTTTATATTTTTTTTCTCTGCATAAAGAATCGATACTATTTGCAATTGCCATACGTCCTTTTAATGGAAGCGTTTTATTGTAGGCGAAGGCTAAAGCGAAATGAAACACACATAGGCGTTTAATATTTATTTCTCTTTCTCTCCTTTTTTTGTTACATATTTCTTATGTCAAATCAGTGGCGATTAAAATGTAAATCTGAATTGAGTGCAGCGTGCAAATCTGAGAGTTTTATAAATATTTCTTTCTCTGTATTTGTTGTTGTTTGCTTTCTTTTGTTATATACCCATGTATGTATCTCGATTACAGCAGCTTAGGTGAATATTTCAGTTTCTTCATATCAATGAAGAGCACATCAAAGGCTATGTGTATATTATTGTGGAATAATAGAAAATTTAAGTTCGGTATATTTTGGTAACTAATTGAAATTTATAGAGTATGTTACTAGCAAATAAATTCTGCCTTTATAATTTCACTTTAATACTCTTCATTATCTTAGATTCTGCAACGCTTTAAGTTAGTATTGCTTAGCCAGCAATGACAAATGTAACAAAGCTCTTCAGCTATCAAGTATAGCTGAAGAAATCAGGCGTCATAACACTGAATACATAGAAAAACTCTCAACACAGCAACAATCTGGCTATCAATTAACTTCGTAATTCAACCACAACAACGAGGCGACTTATGCGAGTGTACCCATTAGATCCAACATGTCCAAGATCTTACGTTTAAAAGAGGCTGACTTTGCTACTTATGTAGCTCGCCCGATACGTTTTATTTCGCCAAAAAATAAGATTAAGCGTTAAGAATTTGCCAAATTATTTGTTCACAAGCCGCATTTTTTTCGGGAACAAATTTTATGAACTGATGAAAGTACATTGGTCGATCTTAACATAATAGAGAATGTGTGGGCTTATGTAAAACGCAAGAGTAGTCCAAGTTTAACTAGAACGCGTGAGGACACGATTGCTGAGGTCGAACTACTTTGGAAGGATATTTCTTTAGAAACGCTTCAAAATTTGGTTAAATCAGTTCCTGGACGCTTGCAGAAGGTAATAGACGCCAAAGGAGGGTATATTATTTATTAATTTTTTTATTATTCTTAAAAGTTTTTGAAATTTTTTACATTTGTTTAACAAGTTATATATTGTCAAAATACTTATGTCCTCCAACATTTATGAAGTTTTATTTTTATTTTCTAAACTTAAATATAGATTTTAATAATTGTGTTGTTTTTATGACCATAATACACTATTCTTATAAATATATTTCTTTACTATTTCTTGGATAAATAAATTATAGTTAATCACACAAAATATGCGATTTTTTTTAATGTCAAAATACTTTTGTCCTAAAGTGTGGGTTAAGATTAGGGTATTTTAGGTTATTACGCCAGTAGTAAAATCAAATAAATTGAACCTACTTACCAAGCGTACTAATCAATTGATATATCCTGGTCTTATGTATTTTATATTGTTACTAGCGGATCCCCCTCTTTCTATTCTTTTTAAAAAGGACACAGGTATCGCTGAGAATAAAAATTGTTCAAGTCTAATTGTATAATATTTGATTTAACGAGTGCTCTGCTACGCAACCCTTTGCATTTTTATTTTATGAGTCCACGATACAAATTTCTATCACCTAAAATAGGCTGCCATCTTTATTTAGTGTAATACGTAACCTTCAGTCAGCTATGGATGAATTTTGAAAAAAGCCAAGAATCAAAGACCAGCATGCTAATCCTTTAACACAGTCTCCCCGAACACACTCTCCGCCGATAATGTTCTGCCCTAGAGCCTTGGCCCCATCACAAAATCTGTTCCAGCACTCTCTTCGGAACTTTTCCTCTCAGATAATCTACATTACAATTACCATTCCTTTTCCTTACATCATAGCCACGAATTATAGTGCTTGAAAATAATAGCGAATAACTTTTGTTGCGCCAATAACGCCATTTGAAAGCAATTATTGTACTTCTGGATATAATTCAAAAAATGTGTTTAGAATCTGGTCCATTTTTGGAAACCAATGGATTTAATGGATCTGGTGGCGGCACTTTTTGCGCCCGGGTCTTCATTTTGCAATATAGATACACAACGTTCATTCCAATAGCAACAATTTGCTGTGAACTGTAATCCATTCTGACGTTATAATTAAATGCAGCTCGATGAGGATTAAATGCAACATTTCTATTTTGTTGATTTCGATTCCTAATCCGCCCACTTGATTTCGAGCTTCGCGTTGCTCGTCATTTCGATTTGCTCGTATATACATATCTTTGACTTGCAGTATTGTAACCTAAGTTTGTACTAATTGGTGTCATTTTGAAGGACTAAATTTAACTGAAATTAAAATTATGAAGTTTTCTTTAATTTTCCAATTTTATTTTCTTGATTTGTCTGGAGATAACGACAAAATCTGTTTGCGATTCTTAAAGTAAATTTTTTTGTCGTTACGTTTTTTTCTTACATTTTCCAATTATCCTGTGCAATTTGCTGTATTCTTCTTTCCGTAAGAACCTTCTATAAAGTATTAGAAAACTTTAAAACCTCGAATAAAATTGATAAATTCCTACTGAAGTTATGGCTTGACCAATTGAAATAAATTTTAACGGTTTTACAGATACGCTTGCTTTTTTAAAATACGTACAAAAATCACTTTAAAATAAAAATTCCAATAAAGACAAGTCCATGTCCCAGAATCAAATTACGTTTAGCGCTTACCATTTATCAATTTTGTGTTTATGTTATTTTACGAAATTTCGTTTTCTCTTTTATTTTTCCTCTCTAACAATAAAGAAGAGAAAGCTTGTAGGTAAGCTGTTGTTAGTAACTGATCAGGTACCTAACAGATATCAATATCATTTCGGCTGAATGGTCAAATATATATTCAAATCAATCCCAGCAAAATAAAAAAAATGCAATTATTTGGTCAAGTAGGGTTTCTTCATTTGATTTTACCTCATGAATAGGTTTTTATACACTTCTCGCCGCGTATGAATAAAGTATTTTAGCATCTTTATAGAGGCATCGGATACACAGCAAAGTTGAAGTATATGTTCGTGATTATTGCAATAAAGCGAGACATTTTAGTTTCGTCCGTCTGTCTGTCCTTCTATCTTTATGTATGCTTCATTGCCCACAATTTTAAGCATATTGGCTTAAAACTGGTTATGTAGACTTTGAAAGACCAGAAGGAACACACTATGGTCACTGGAAGGTACTGCTCTCTTAAGCAAATGATTAGATCAATTAAATAAAAACAATTTTTTTTTTTCACATTAAGTTTCAATAATCAAAGTTGATATTTTAAAGTTGTATGTTATGAAGAGTTCAGGCTTAGATAGCTCAACTGTATAGCATATATGGTAGAATAAGATACGGTTGCTGTTCATCGGGAGTGCCTTCTTTTATTAGAACCAGTCGTGTCTTTTGACGTTCACAAAACGATACCAAAAATGAGCAAGAGGAACAAAATGGAGAGAAGTCATTCTGTCACGCATTCGCTTAAATATATACAGTATGTCGACTAATTGTTTGCAAAATAAAATAAGTTACAAAAAACGGCATTTATGACGCCGCTTTTGTGCAATGCACGATTTTGTTAAATTGAGGATTTTTGCAATACCTGGCAAACGCACTAATAATAACTTGTTTTAATTAGTTTGCTGAAATGTTTCAAATTAAACTTAGAACAGTTTACAATATTATTAACCGAGCAGAAAATGAAATAGGCTGCAATTACACAGTTCTGAAGGCGGACCACCGAAAACAAGGTTCAGAGAGATGATGAAGGACATGAGACTGAGAAAAGTACTTAATCGGCACAAGTACTCATCGTATGTACCAAGGAAGAAGCCATTGTTGTCTGCTGCGCTTGAACTTCGCAATATCTAATGTTAAAAATTCTCCTAAGTACTGGAATGACGTAATTTTTTGTGACGAGACCAAGATCATGATGTATTACAATGATGAACCCAGCAAAGTTTGGCGGAAACTAAAAACAGCCCAAAACAGTTAAATTTGGCAAGCTTTCAGTCATTGTATGGGGCTGTATTTCATCCAAAGGTGTTAGAGAGCTGCGTATATTTAACGACATAATGACAAAACAATTTTATTTGGACATATTAAAAAATGTATTGTCAACAAGTGCATTCAAGTGAAGCAGAAATCGCTGCTGTGTCGCACCTGGCTGCTTTAAAATTGTGCCCGCCCAAAGTCCGGATCTCAATTCCATCGAAAATTTGTGGGCATTGCTGAAGAAAAAGGTGGCCAAACGGAGCCCTACATCAAAAAAGGATTGAATTAAGTGGAAATGGAAAAAAAGACCACAATACTATGACATAAATGTCCTTATATCGTCTATGTTGCGTCGCCTCAGGGCAGTAATGGATGCTAATGGCGGGCATGCAAAATATTAGTCAATTCTAGCTTATTTTTCAAAAGATATAAACATTTTAAGATTAATGTTAAGATCTCTATAGCAACTTCTTTTTTTTTTGTTTGCTATTTAATTTCGGCATAAGTTTACTTAAGTAAAGTGTATTAAAGTCATGCCATTTGCATTCTAGTTTTTCTTCTTTCATCGTGAAAGTATGTACTTTTTAGAGAAGAAATCTTAGAACGCATGTAGTCACAGTTCTACATGGACGGATATATCTAAATGGATCAACCTTAACTATAGGTTCCAAGATTAAAAACAAATTATTTTACTGCGACTGTAATAAGCCTTAAATAACTCGAAAGATAGCAGAAAAATGTTTTACATCCAAAGATGTAAAACATTTACTTTTATAATAGGCGTCCATAAATTTAGATGTCACTGTTCACATAAACTAGGGACAACACTGAGAAGCTTCAATGTTATCTTTTAGTTTGATTCTTTTTTAAAAGAGTGAACTAAATAGTCATATACCTTATTGAATTTTGTGTAGTGTGCGTCTGTGCATATATATATTTTTAAACAAGATTTATTGACAATATCTGTACAAAGTGTTGGATATCGTCAATGTAGTCAATATATCGTCCTTTGAGTGTGGTCGGGCCAAAACAATCAATCGTAGCTCAGATTGTAGGGTGTCTGCGGCATCGATGTCACGTTGTGTTTGTCAATAATTCACGGTCAAGCAGAAACGTGAGGCTGGGCACATTGCCTCGCTGCAGCAACCAACTAGCTGTGATGTCTTTTCAAATTGGGTTAACTCTTGTCCTTATACGTACAACTGTTTTTGAAATGTTCAAATTGTTACATAACAATCAAACATTTATTCGGCAGTCAAAAGTCAACAAATCACATCAAAAGACATTTTCATCGGCTTGGTTTAGTTATAGGCAGGAAAAGTTTGTGTCATCGTTGAATCTTTTCTAGCCCATCTTAAACTTCTTCATCAACAATAGAAATTTCAAATAATATACAGTAGAGGCTTAAGACATTCGAAATCTTCGCTAGATAAGTTTTTTGCAATACAAAAATTTAATCGCTCAATGTATTCTTAATTTGCTTTGCTGACTCCACTGATGCACATAGCACTATAATATGGTATGCGTTGTAAAGCTGAGTGCTACGTCTACCTAACCCAAAAGCTTCGTAGTGATTCGCGACCAGTCAAGAAATATATATAAAACATATATTCGTATGTCCGTCTGGGTGTCTATTCGTTTGAGCATCGAGAATTTAGAGACTGTAGCTGATAGAGTCTTCAAGTTTAGGCGCTCTTATTACTTCTTCAAATAACTTTTATTCAATGTACGTGCCATCCTCATTCCAAAGGATAATTGGCAGATACCATACAAACCTTTTTCTTCTTTAATTTTTTTGTAAGAAAAGTTTAAATGTTTTTCTAATTTTGCTAAACACGCCAAATTTAGTCGATCTGTTGTTAATTATTTTTAAATACTCCATATAGGTTCAGATTAAACCACCAAAAAGATTAGCCTTCATACAAAAATTCAAGTTGATACAGACATGTCCGTCTGTCTGGCTTCGAAAACTGGAAAACTATGAAAGATAGACAGCTCCTAAATTTCGATATTTAATCTTTACTTCTTTTCAGAAAATTTATATAACCGTAACTCCTCCTTATCTATAAATACCTTTCCCTACTTTCTGAGGTTTTGTAAAAATAAATTTGTATTTGATCTAACAACGCCAAATTATGTGTTTCGGACCACTAGAATATGTAGCCTAAAAGACTGCAGTGTTCTTTGTTGTGTGCCATGGCTTATAAAGATTTGTTATGTAACATATTTCTAGCAAAATATTATCAAAATGACGGACAATGCGACTAAAAGCCATCAAGGAAGTTAGGAGGAACTACTTAAAACTCATACTTTGAATCGGAATTTGAACGTTGATCTTGTACGAAGATGATGCCATAATAACGGCTTTTTAATGCCTGTTATTGCTGATAATGGCATGTAGAACTTTACCTCCAGATGGTTGCAACATAATCTGAGTCAGCATGAAATTATTAGCATTTGCTCACCGGACGATTCATTTAAAAACAGCACCTGCGATCGCTTGATATGCGTCCTCTACAGTTTTACTTCAAATACAAATTATTTCAAATACAAACTTCGACATGCCACGAACTCTTGCACATGTATTGCAATACAATACGTTTTTCATTATTTTACTACTAATCTTTCTTTACCTTATCACATGTCAAAATATTGTTTTTGCATCTTTCTTCAAGCTTAAGCCACAAAGCGATTCGCTACTTATTCAAATGTACATTGTACTTCATTTAGAAGTCAGCTAGCAAACAATTTTAAGCACTTTAGATGCTCATATAAGCACTCATGGAAATTGTTTTGATAAACATAATATTAGAAGTACATGTGCGTCACTCGGTACTCTTCACATCATGCCATACACTTCACTATGCTACTCCAAGTCGTGCTACTGACACTTCACTTGACAGCAGTGAGCGCTTTAAAAATGCAAATTTTCACTTGAAACACTCACCCGCAGACATTTTTCGTTGTTGAAATCCTTTAAAACGCAACAAAATGAAGGGCGACTACCGATTGAGCTGAATTTTCCACTGCTGTTCTTGTGTACGTGTGTGTATGTGTATAGGTGTTAAAGCGCTTGTGAATAACATATAGCTACTTTTGTATGTGTATTTGTAATCCATATATATGTATATATTTATATATAAGTCTGCCTGCGGTGCATACCACCAGTCTTGTTTTTAAGCCACAGCATGTGCCAGGTTCTCATTTCCGGTGCTGACAATCTGTACGCAATAAGCCATTTTTTCTTCTTCTCTGACGCCATTTTGTTACTACATTGTTGTTTATTTTGTTTGTGACATGTTGCTCTTGACTTTCTTTACATAACATAAAATTTAATAAATATAATTTCACCAAGAAAAATAAACTTTTCTACAGTTTGCATACAACATGTGGCAGCAACAATTTCGCAACTGAATTGAGTTAGACTGGCGCATAAACTTTGTTTGCTAACAAATAAACAACTACATACTACAATATATCGTGTATATGTACACATATTCAATTTAGTACAAGTTAGCTATAGCCGCTGCGTATGGTTGCAGTCTGGTCCAGGCATTGTGTCACGCATGCTGCCACAGTGCTCACGTTGAATACTTTATAGTATTTTATGTGTAATATGTTGCGTATGAGTGACAAACAATACCAACGACAAATAATTATGGCAACAGCATGGTAAAGTACAAAGGTGTTCGATATGACTAACAAAAGTTCGATAAGTTGGTTATAGATAGTTGAGAGGAATTTTAGACATCCATACTTCGTTCGTGCAGCATCGAAATCGGTTCGTAATCAAGATGCAGATTTGTCTGCAGTTCTGAAAGAAACTGAGAAAAGGTCAACAAAAAAGCAGAAAATTTGTATTCAAGTTCTACAAAAGCCAATTTCATTTTCTGCAGATGAGGCTTTAGCTTTCTTTCTTGAATATAATATAATATGCCACAGCGGCAAAATTTTACTGTATTCGACTGAAAGAATTGTTGAGATGCAAAAAAAAAGTTATACAAGCTGTAATGGATTTAGAGAAGACTAATTTTTTAAAATCAATTTATGGATTGGATAGTAGCGCTGGCCAAACTCAACTTTAGCAAAAATTTAATGAGCCAAGTTTGCAAATTAGCTGGGATGCCTTTCTATTAGCTACAGTTATTCCCATAGAGTTACTATTTTTATCGGTAAAGCCAATTTGGAACAGTTGGAGAATAATTGAAACAAAAGAGGTTGTTTTATAGTAAAACCTGGTTTAAAACAAAGAAATTGAAACCTACGAATATCATTTTCGAATAAAAATTGTTAAAATATTTAAATAAGCTTCAGCACTAATTGTTGGGAAAGTCTTGAACATTATTAATGGAACTAGATCTTGTCCCATTGGTGCTGCTACACATAAGAAGTTTATGAACACATTTAGATATAAAAGTTCCATAAAAGACAGAAATAATGTTCGTCAATCTTATACAGAACATGATAATTTTTCTGAAATAACTGATTTTGCCAAAGATCATATATGTCGATTTAAAATCATTTGGATTGGTTTATCCAGTCAGTTCAAAAGTAAGTTTGAAATGTATTGCTTTGAGAAAGCAATAAAGTTTGCTGAAGTCCGTAAAGTATTCATACACTCAAAAGAAATCATACAAAATAACACACTTCCAATAGGTTTTTTTGGAGAAAGCCGATAGATTGCCCGCAGAAACAACGACACCAATAACCTTTAAGACGTTTTTAATAGGGCTGTCGATACTTCAGATCCATTAATTTCTCAGATCTCCAACCTCTAAGCAAAAACTAAAGATTGCTATACGTGAGCTAAGCTAAGCTCTTAAACTCGAGTTGAAACTCACAAAAAGACGATATATCGAACGTCGTTCTCCAACAAGCTCATAGTTTCCTCTATGGAAAGCGCGAGCGGACATAAAACCACTGGCTATAGTCTCTACTCCCATAAGAGATCATACAGGGAAGTGGTCACGCACGGACATAGAAAAGGCAAAAGTTTTGCAACCCTTTAAAGAATCGTATTTCAGACGAATTCGTCAACAAGCGCATTCGTTCTTCCTTTTATTACGACTACGAATTACTCTGAACCGCTCAGAAGGTTGCAGGGCACGATTAAATTTCATTAAAAATGAGCATGAAGCTTAGCAGGGCAGCTGATTGATTTTTAAATACAGATACTATCCAACTCAGTAAAAGAAATCGGTCATAGTCATGATCCCGAAACTCGGAAAGGATAAAACACAGGCAAAGTCATATTGGTTCATAAGCCTTCTATCCTGCTTATCCAAACTATTTGAAAAGCTGAATCTTATAAAAACCAGCTCATACATACAGAACGTCATTCCCACTTAACAATTTGGGTTTTGTAAAAACTATGGCAATATCTAGCAGGTAGACCGAATAATCTCACAGAATCGTACAGCGTTTGAGCTCCGCGAATATTGTTCTGCAATCTTTCTCGTTGTAGCTCAAGCATTTGATCGCGTTCGGCTTGACGGACTTAAGTAAAATATTAAAGTATTGGTTCTCCAAAACACAGACAAGTCATATCTCAGCAAAATAGCATACACAGTACGATATAATTCCTACTTAACACGAGTCTGATCGTCATGTTAAGTAGTAATTCTCATCTTCTAGAAGAGTGGCTAGCCAACTGGCGTATAAAAGTCAATGAACAATAAAGCAAACATGTTACTTTCACGGTAAACAGAGGTACTTGTCCATCACTGACTCTAAACAAAATTGTGATCCCACGAAAGACGGCTCACTTGGCGTAAACATATTGAAGCCAAGAAAACACAATTGAAGCTAAAAGTCAACACCCTATACTGGCTTCTAAATTAAGCTTGGACTACAAAGTCCTTCTTTACAACTGCGTAATAAAGCTTATTTGGACGTTCGGCTCACTATTATGGGGCAATGCAAGTGCCAGTAATGTGGATATAGTGCAAAGAGTTCAATCAAAAATATTTAGAGCTGTGACTGGAACACCTTTGTGTATTCGCAATACTCACTAACACAATGCTCCAAACATCCCAACTGTTAAAACTTGCAAAACTTTGAATGCAAAGCCAATTCTCATCCAAATCCACTCGAAAGACCTCTAACCCTACACAAGAACCTAACGTGACTCAGGTTAATTGACCTTCCAGCCCACTGATGCGCTCTTAGGGCGCCCAACTGGAGGCTCACTATAATACATAATAAAATTTAAGTTTCGAAAAATTATTGTTAGTCTCCTATCAAGAGAAGATTCTATAAAGAAAACACTATAATAAACAAGTAAGAAAATTACAGTCGGGTGTAACGGACTGAAAGAGGCCCTTTACCACTGTCTCACTGCACGAAAAAGTGCATTATGAAACATTTTTTTTATGTATGAAAAGAAAAGGGGGACGGAGTTATCATAGGTCGTTCAAATTCAATTGCTTATAAAATCGTCATTTATTATCCGGTTTTGATGACCTTTTTGTATTTTGGCTTAGATGGACGTTATCTCTACACTGGCATATTATTTATTTTAAGAAGATATGAAGATATTTTTAGCCTTAGGGGAGATTTTATGTGCGAGGGGGAATGGCTAAAATTTTAAAATAAACTTGTAAAATTCCGGAGGAGTCCTAGTCGAATGCAAAAAACACGAAGTCTCTATCTATTACCGTTTCCGAGATCCTTTCGTTCATACAAACGGACAGTCGGACAGACGGACAAGGGTATATTGACTCCTCTATCACTCCTGACCATAATGGGGGTAACTTTGACGGGTCTCCGACCATTATTTCTATCTGTTACATACATTTGTACAAAACCAATAGACTCTAGTACCTTCGGTACAGGGCCTAAAAACAGATAAGTATTCTATAGAGTCTATTAATAATTATATAAAAAATACTTATAATATAATCATACAGGTTTGTTCTTTATTTCCATACTATAAAGTTTTCGAAATAAAAATTACCTTACGCTAATCCTTATCAAATAATCCATTTAGGTCTAGATAGGACCCCTAAAATGTCAATTAAGGGAACAGATGTTCTACAAAGTTGTCCAACCATTTTTGTATGAGAAATTTTTTTTATTGTTGTGGTTTATTTAGCTAGAATCGGTATATCTAGCATCATTTCTAAGAAAATATTCCATACAGATCAAGATCGGACCACTATTATAACTTAAAGCAACAAACTAGGTGGAATGATTGCGATAAGGCTGTTACAAATTACTACTTCCAAACAAAACTAATTTAACCGATTACATTTTAGTGATTAATTTAGAGTAATAAAATTAAATAAATGAATTTTTTTTTAATAATAATAGTTTTTAATTTTTGCAACACGTATGTCACCTTCAACAACTTTCATGGTTTGGCATATAACATAATTTTTTATGCCTTTTGACTGATCACATTGAAATAACCCAACCTAATCGCGTTGTTAGATGAAGTTAATCATAACAAAATATCAGTAGCAAACAGGCCTGAATAGTATATTCGGAATTTTGGTTGTTTCACATAGGTTAAATTAAAATAATTTTGACCTTGGTCTCTCAAATGTTTAGAAACTTATATTCTATATTGCAAACATTGAAATGAATATGATTAGAACGACTTGCCACATTTGATTGATCACAATTATACTGGTATAAAATTTATGGGCTCTTCAATATTAAAAATTTAAAATTTTGTTTCAAGCCAACTCAACTTACAGCCTGTTAGTCCTCTCGTATGCTCCTATGCGTATGTGCACGAAGTGAAATTGTATACGCCATAGGCAACCGCAAGTAACACGGACGACTGCACGGCAACCATTTTGTAAATTTACAAGCGCACTAAACATAAAGTTCAAGTCTATGTGTACACGAACCAAACAAATATGGCGGCTAAGGTGGCAATGGCGGCTTTTGCTGTCATGTCCGAAACTGTCTACATGCGAAACAACTTTTAACTGCTTTTTTCACTCGCCCATACGGTGGCTTACTTGGCTCTCAGCTTTAATATAGTTACACGTACAACTTTTGGCATTTTGTGATAGCAGCAACAACAAGTATAAGAGCAGCACTATCACTGAGTAGCAACATCATTTACAAAAGCAACAACAACAACGGCATCAGGCAACAATAAAATCAATATTTGCCTTGTTCTTGGCGTAAAAGTTTTATGCAACCAACAAGCATCATTCGATGCCATAGTCATCCTCAACTCATCATCATCATCATCAGCAGCAGCAGCAGCAGCCGCATCAAGACTAGAACAACACGTACGAGTGGCAAGTGTTCAAGCATGTTTTACTAGGCACGAGGGCAGTCAGGCAGGCTTTTCTAGTAGTATTGCCTGGTTGCCTAAGGGTCTCTGGTGCTCTGCGTTCATGTGCCGCCTCAGTGAACCTAAACCACGCACACACACACACATACATATACAGACGCTCATGCATATTCAAACGTACAATGCATACCTATATCTGTAACCTACACATTTTCCATGCTTAATATATGGCAACATGTCAGCAATATGGTGAAAACTGTTTAGTGCATGTTGCTTCAGGGCCCAACAAAAGCATAGAAGGAAGCATATGTTCATTTGAGGTTTCGTTGTAAAGTAATAGATATATTTTTAACCATAAACATTTTCTAATTAAGTCTTTTATGGTTTGTTCCTAACCAAATGTTACCAATGTTTTGCTTGTCCACAAATATTGTCTTCCTTTCTGGTAGCTTTTACAGTTCTTTCTAGTATATAAAGATGAATGAAAGAAAAGTGCGCGGCAAACTCAACAGAATATACAGTGAAGGGAGCCAAACCATTGAAATCATCCAAATCAATGAAGCATCAATGAAGATTATAAACTTATCATTGTAGACGGACCAAAAAGGACCACCATACATGTACAAAGTTAGCAGAAAGTAATTGCTGGCTTATTTGCAAAACACTCTGGTCTGGTCTTGTTCTACGCTTTAGCAAACATAGGATGCAGACGGGAGTTTCAACAGGGACTTTTGTCTATCATTGGTTACAGGGGTCAACAGATGTAGTTCTCTTATAAGCTGGAGAATATTCAACACGATACGACTGGCCTACACTTCACTGAAAACGCACCCGATTTTTCGAAAAGTCATTCTTTGAAGACCTGGCCAATCTGGATAATAATAAATTAAAAATTTGATACTTTCATTGACTTTACGGAATGGTTTCAAGGGCGATGAGCATAGAATATAGCAAAAATCGCTTAAGTTCCTCGATTGGTGCCGGTCTTAAGATCGTAAAGAAGTCTCTCTGGAACAGGCAATTCCAGCTTGGTACTGTCACTTGTAGTAGTCTATAAACTCACCTCCTGCTTTTAAGATTTTATAAAGAAAAGTTTAATATATTGTCGAACGATGTACGAGGGACACTATTTATATATAAACAATCTACGACTGCCTTGTTTAGTCCTCCAAGAAATATCAAGTCTGTAGACCAATATAGGCAATACTTTTTGCACTCTCAGAAACAGGTTTACTGTGGTAGGGGATTTTAAAGCCAAGCACACACAATATGGATCTCGCCTAACTAATTTGATTTATAACGATTCAAAAAATTATAAAGAACGTACTTAAGCTCGGAAGAACCAATATTCTGACCATGCCACAGTTAAATAAATTACCGGAACTCATTGACTTATGCATATAAAAAGTCTTTAATAAAAAACACTTTCAGTTGAAGTCAAGATTGGTATTATCTTCCACGTACCTGCCCCATCTCACATGACCGATTGAAAAACCTTTCATGAATTTACATCTAACTCTCAACTCTCCAGAAAATGTCGAAAGCTCAATAATATATCTAAATTACATCATTAACGAGGCTGCTATAAACTCAACTCCTATTCTTACCCAAAGGAACAACTCACAAGTTACGGCCTCAAATATCCGAAGCAAGATAGAACAGAAAAGCAATCTTTACAAGTCATGGCAAGCACATCATATGTGGATATTCTGAAAAAAAAACTCAATAAGGCATTAAAGGACCTAAAAATTGTTTTACAAAACTTAAAAACGTAGCAAAACAAGAAAATTACAGTCGTGCGTAACCGACTGTAAGCGGTCATGTACCAGTACAGGTCACCGCTCGAAGTAGCTCCCGATCATGGAAACTGAAATCGATATCCAGGGAACACCACGAGGAGTCTCTTGTTGTGACAATGGGGTCTCAAAATGAAACCTTTGAGCCGACTTGAGATTATTTAAAAAATAAAAATATCCTAGAAGGCCTAAAATTAGTAGCAACCCAGCAAAGCCCCGGGCCACGACGAAGTATGTAACCCTTACATTCACTTAAGGCCCTGCTGGAGAGAGCGCTCCACCACTAAACATTGATATTCTATGCCATCGTGGTATTGCAGCACTTCCCGGAGATGTCGAAGCAAGCAATTGTGACGATGATCCATAAACCGGGCAAGCCGGAGAGAGACTCCGAATATTACCGACCAATTAGTTTCCTACCCTTGCTTTCGAAGGTATGGGAACGACTAGTTGTTGCTGGAATTGTGAACAACGCCGAGTCCAGGAATCTCATCCCGAACTTTGAGTTTGGATTTCGCACTGACTATGGCAGCATTAAGCAGTTGCACAGGGTTGTAAACCACGAACTAGAGGCCTTTGAGGACGTTGCTCAAGCTTTCAATGGAGTGTGTCATTTAGGACTGTTCGCTAAAGTCAAAACGGATTAACTTCGCCTTATTTCGCACTGCTCCAATCTCTTTTAGAAGGACACTACTTCAGAGTGAAATTCCAGACAGAGCTGTCCTCCATTCACCTGGTTCACGTCAGAGCGCCTACGTGAAGATACGCCATACGTATAGTATTTCGAGAAAACTTATCGAATGTATTCTCTCAAACAGACATCAATACAAATGCGGGCACATCAATAGGTAATGCATGCTACTGCCAACCATGCGGATATGCATCAAAAACTACTTAGAAGTTGTTCAAATAATTAACAGTGAATTAAACACCAAAAAAAAGCTTCATGTTTTGATCTAATAACTACAGAGCAATTAAAAGAATTATTTTTTAAATCCATTTCAGTTGACTCGCATTATTAACGCTGCTATGAGTCTAGACCATGTACCACAAGTCTGGAAAGTTTCAGAGCTAGTAATGATATTAAAACCGGGGAAAGATCCAAATGGGCGAACTCATATAGGTCCATGTCGCTTCTACCCATAACTTCAAAGGTTTTTGAAAAAATGTTGGAGAAAAAACATTAAGCCAATTATTCAAGAAAAATTTGATTTTAAGACTTGCCACACTACAATTGACCAAGTTCACCGCATAAATCCAATAATTGAGGAATTGTTGGAAACCAAAGTTTGCTCAGCAATGTTCTCAAGCCTTTAACAAACTGTGGCATTAAGGACTAATTCATATGGTGTTGAATATTCAGAACTTCGTGCCATAAAAACAGGTGTTCCTCAAGGTAGCCAACTTGGTCCGCTGCTCTCGATACCAAGCTTTGTTGGAATGAGCATGTTAAGAAAAAGAGCGATGAAATGGGTATTAAATATAGATCGATGAAATGGTTTATAACAAGCTCATCCTTTACAAACAAATACTGCAACGAATTTGGATTATGGGGTAGTACCTCAAACAATAACGTTCTTGTCCTCCAACGATTCTAAAATATTGTACTTCGAAACATTTTAGAATCGTTGGAGGACAGTAACTATATTGTTTGAGGTACTAGCCTTTAATCCATGAGCCCAAATTCGTTGCATTTACTATATTGTACTTCGAAACATAGTAAATGCTTTGTGGTTCATACATAATAGCAATCTTCGTCGCGACCTGAATGTAGATATGGTCGTCATGAAAATAAAAAAAAGTAAGAAAATCACAGTCGAACGTAACCGACTTTAAGAGGCCCTGTACCAGTGCAGGTTGCCTAACAAACACATTAAATGTTCCCCTAGCTTATGACCAAACACATGACCACTTCTCACTGCACGACTAAGTGCCTTTTAAATCATTTTTTTATGTATGAAACGAAAAGGGGGGTCGCTCAAATTCAATTGCTTATAAAATCGTCATTTATTATCCGATTTTGATGAACTTTTCGGATTTTAGCTAAGAAGGACGATATCTCTATATTGGCATACTTACTTTTCTTTGTGCCGAAGAAATTTTTAACCTTGGTGGTGATTTTATGGGGAAGGGGGGGGGGGGGGAGGGTTAAGTTTTTAAAATAAACTTGTGAAATTCCGGAGCAGTTCTAGTCGAATGCAAGAAACACGAGACTCTATCTATTACCGTTTCCGAGATCCTTTCGTTCATACGGACGGCCAGACGGACGGATGGGCAGACGGATGGGCAGACGGATGGGCAGACGGACATGTCTATATCGACTCCTCTATCGCTCCTGACCATAATGGGGGTAACTTTGGGGGTCTCCGATTATTATTTCTACCTGTTACATACATTTGCACAAAACCAATAGGCTCTTGTACCTTCGGTACAGGGCCTAAGAAGTGCGGAGGCGAACAAAGCACGAATTGTAAACCATGACAACGTCATCATCGCTAATGCAAATTGCAGATCTCCAAAGAAGTTTAAAAAGAACGAACGAAGTCCTATAAACAACGAATTCTAAGTCGCTTTAAATTAATTGACTAAGATTAATTTTTTTCTTTTAAATTGTTTTTGCCCTGTGTTGTAGATGTCCCATATTTATTCCAGCACTAGTAACCGGACCTAATAATAATTTCAAAAAGTATAAAGCTCCTTCGGCTATATAAAGGGTTAGTATTTATATCGTAATAGAACAGCAACTGAATAATCTTCAAACCTGGTAGTGTTTCGAATATCTCTGCAAAGAATTAACAAACAATTTATTCATTTAAACTGAATGTCAGTGAAGTGAAACTTATGCTGCATTGAATATATTATTATTATTTTACTATTAATATGCATTGCTGCATTATTATTTTTTTTTTACAATTAATGATGACAATTTATAATGCATTCATCAATTGAATATGAACAAATGAATATTCATAAAACAGTTGGCATGAAATAATTAAGGAATCTACTTTGTATCAAGTCATATATTGATTTTATTTTTCAAATTCTCTCATTAAATTTCCTTAATCCGAACCTGGCTGTCGTTCCTAAGCGCTGACTAACTTTGGCTTTTGTTTCGCATTTGTTAGGTTTTGTTGCACTCGTACTCCAATGTAGTCGTCGTAGCAATCTCCATTGTATTGTCTATGTACAAAATGTAAATTTACTTTTGAAACCAATACATGGCTAACTGAACAAAAGTTGTTCCAATCAAATGGGATTTGCTTCAATTGTTCTTGTAGAGTAGTACTTAGTAATTCGGCGCTTTCATTTGATTTACCTCCCAGACCGACAACCTATGCCAATGGGAACTTATGTGAGTAGGCCGAAAAGATAAAAAAAAATAAACAGAACAGAACAGAACAGAACAGAACAGACTCGATTACTAACCTAGCACAATGCACGCAAATGCAGTAAGTCAGTGTTTAGAGTATGGTTTTATCTCGCTTTGTGGTTGTTTAAACTATCGACAAGATAAACAAAGTGGAAGAGAATTTAACTCGAAATGACAGTAGCTGGAAAAATGTTTAACTGCAATAGTTCTCTTCCTTTGAAACAAATATTAAATACCGAAAAACAAAATTGTCCATTTGAAAACCAGATACATTTTTCGATGGAAACAAATTGTGCCAGAAGAAAAATATTTGCTGCACGTACAGAACGCTTATAGTGCAGCAAAAAAAACCAACACAAGAAAATGTAGAATGCCAAATGTAAATAGTAGCTTGTATCTGCAAGCGACTACGACAAGTGCAACACTGCGGTGAAGTACATCCGCAGAGCGAGATAGTTCGACTAAGAGGAAAAAAAATGTTGATTTTCTGTAAAAAAGAAAAAAAAACAAACCCAAACCTCCAATGAAAAGTAAATTCCAAAAAAATTGAGAAAAAAAGATACCAAAATGTGTAAAAATTATTGCGTGGGAAAATGCAGCTTGTCTGGTCGACTGTGCGCGTTTTGGCTCGGCTGTGGCTGCTGGAGCGTTGGTACACCGCAGCTTGTCAAGCGTCGGCGGCGTTTGGGTGCAACCGTGTGTAAATATATTTTATGTTGCTGCTGTTAAAGTTTTTGTAAGTTGTTTACTTTTGGTTTAACTTTTTAGCTGCCGCTTGTTCGCGCTCTCGACATAATATGCAGTTCAATGAAAATCTAATATTTGTCATCTTATGAGAAAAGCATCATTTCCAATTGTAAGGTGCTAATTGGTTGCTCTTTCTTTCGCTGCTATTGAAATGTAAATTTTATATCTTTTTCTTCGGTTTGTTGATGATGTTGCAGCTTCATTTTTATAGCCGCAAATATTTGTACTGCATTTGTTGCATTGCAATCGTAAAATGTCACTTTGAATGGTTTTTCTCTCCTTCATTGAGCAGAAGTTCACATGGTGCGGTTTGTTTGAAAGCTCAGATGATTTGGCTTTGTAAAAAGTTATTGAAAATAAAGGTGTAAGAAGTTCTGTGCCCCATTTAATATCTTTGATCTATGAGAAAGTTTAAGTACTTGATTTGTATAACTTTTAGGAATTAAACTTTCAATGAATGCAACAAACTATTCGGTTAAGCACTTCAGTTAGTATTAATGTAATCCCCAGTTAATGTCAATACCTTACCGCTAGACACATTAACATTTTTTTTTTTTTCTTGATTTCGCATACAGCTTCACTGTTTCACACATTTTAATTGGAAAATATTTTATGTTGCAGACAGGTAATAAAAGCCATTAATAATAATTATAAGACAAGAAAACATTAGGGTGGAGCCGAGGCTTAACTGCTCTACAAACATGCTCTGTGCTGTGCTTGGATTTAAAGAATTTCGCATGAAATAGAGTGTTGAAGGTTATTTTGTTTTGTATAAATTAATTAGAAATAATTGGTAATTCGTTAAAAAAAACTTACAGTCGATGGCAGTAGTATTTTGACAAAACACTTAGCGTCTGCTATCTTTTTCAAAGCACAGTACATGTGAGCATAAAGTAGCATCTAAAATATAATGGTGGTGGATCAGTAATCTTTTAGGTATTTTTTGCTTATAAAGGGGTAAGAGACTTGGTTCATTTCAATGAAAACTGGAAAACTCACGGGTCTTTTCCAAGATTTGGCGTAATGTGAATATTTGGTCACCAGTCGACCTTTTTGGTTTTAAGCCACCCTAATATCGTTCTATCAGTAAATCCGTATATGGCTTCAGCCTATTAAACAATACGCGCGTATATCCGATGGAAAGAAATCTTATTCCAGGGTAGTTGGCGCAAATAGCGGGGCACCTATCTTAAAGATAGGAAAGAGAACACTGAGATTTCAGGCATTGCGTATGCGTTCATCGGAGTATATCTTGCATAAAAGTTGGTGCATACTCCTAACCAACGCTTCGCCGCCGGTCTTCAGTAACTCAACAGGCAGCCCATCAGAGCATGCCGCTTAGTTATATTTCAGCTTTTTAAAAACCGAATCAACCTCGTTATAGTCCGTTAGCTTTATAATAGTGCCATCATTAACTGGTGGTTCCGGTGTCATTTCTCTATCGGTGGTATTGTGCGCTTTATCGCCTTCTTGTAGTTTAGAGACATGATTCCTCCATAATTTCAATGATGCCCATGCATATGTAACCAAATTCCCACTTTCGTCTTTACAGAATATTACTCCGGGTTTAAAACCTTCGGTCAGACGCTTGACCTTTTGATACAATTTTGGAGCTTCATTTCTGTCACATAACATCTGAACATCCTCAAACTCCCACCTTTCTTGCGTATCTCCTCTCTCCTTTTCTTTCCATAGAGCTCTCTTACAGCTCGCGTTGCTCTCGACTGCAGAGTTCGCTGATAGGAAGCGTTCTTCTCTGCAGTAGCATTGCGACACTCCTCGTCGTACGAAAAATTCTTCATAGGTTTTGAATAACCAATGACATCCTTGCCAGCCCTATCCATGAAGTAGGTGGTATGTTTCCACTGCTTTCATATATCTCGAGAAGACGGAGTGGTTTTCCGGGGCAGTCAGGAGAGTGTGTTTGAAAAATCTGCGGCGGTCTGCTCTGATTGCAGCTTGCCGACGTCTAGCTTTCGTTGCATGTTGGAACGTGCGGCCTGCACTACGCTGAGCCTAGTGCTTACCTCGGCTGCGACAAGATAGTGGTCCGAGTCAACGTTCGCTGTTGTGAATGCTAAATTTTCCGACGGTAGGGCCAAAGAATCCTTCCTTCCCAATTTTGGCGTTGAAATCGCCAAGCACGATTTTGACATCGAGTTTGGGACAGCGCTCGTATAAACGTTCCAAGGATTTGGGAACTCGTCCTTAGCATCGTTGCCTTTCTCTTTCGTCAGGGCGTGCGCATAATTCAGGCTAATATAAAAATATTTAGCCTTGATGCGTATCGTGGCTAGACGCTCGTCAATAGGCGTGAACTTGCAGACGAGGGCACATAGAACTCACCACATCCAAATTCGTGCGTACTCTCATGGCAGCTATATTAGATGTCACTTGCACCATCCCCATTAAGGGTGCGCACATTCCGGGTGCATATCCGTAATTCGTGGACCTTATATTATTTGCGGGGTCGTCATCATAGGGTTCCATCCAAGGCTTTTATTTTGTTTTCATTTGAGTAATTTTTTTAACCCTTCATTTTGGGGGTTTTTTCGTCTTCTCACAGTTAGCCCACCTCCGAATGGATGGTCATAGGGTACCTAAGAGATACGTGCCCTAGCGGATGTTGTGAGCTGCTTAGGCCGTTTTCACAAGAATCATTGGTGCTCATCCCCAAAGGAATGACAGTGAACAACTTTTCTCACAAAGTGAAATTCTGCAAACGACATATCTCTAAACCAAGGTTAATCAATTACTTTTGTTAATTTTATCTATCTTAAGAAATAGGTCAAAATACTTATGCCACCTTACAT
This sequence comes from Leucophenga maculata, assembly GCA_035044805.1. Classification (NCBI taxonomy): domain Eukaryota; kingdom Metazoa; phylum Arthropoda; class Insecta; order Diptera; family Drosophilidae; genus Leucophenga; species Leucophenga maculata. Next base: position 326,835 of record JAWNNP010000054.1, on the reverse strand, counting down.
TTTTGAAATATGAATTCTATAAATAAACAAATCTTTTCACCATTTTTATATTAAATTTTAATAATTCAGTAAAGTTACTGAATAATAGTTCAGTACCATTTATTTACTTAAACTCCCATTTTTTCTTTCTCATAAAAAACATTTTATTACGGTTCTTTGAGACAACTAAGCTTGTTCAGATAAGTTTTGAGTAAAACAATAAATTAATAAAAAAATCTTAAAATAATAAGGTTGACTGCAGAGGTGGTGACAATAGATGGATTGCTTACAGTGAGTGAGAAAAAAAAAAAGAAATGAAAGTCAGGAGCACTAGAGTAGTATCATTATATTTATTGATTTTTGATCGCTGATTCCAGTTCCATTGTCGCACATTTGCCACCACTAACAGGGTTCTATCCAATCTAAAAACATCGTTTTTTTTACGGTTTTTATAATGTGTTCCCAAAGAAAAAAATTTATGTAAAAGTCAGAAGGAAGTGGGACAGACCCTATAAAGTATATACATTCTAGATCAGCATAGTCGCTATAGACATGTTCTTATGAAAAAACCAAACCCTATATTAAATAAAGCCTTGAAATTTGTCAGGAGTGATAGAGGAGTCGATATAGCCATGTCCGTCCGTATTAACGAATGGATCTCCGAAACGTTAATAGTTTCGTTCTTTTTTCATTCGACTAGGACTTCGCCGGAATTTTACAAGTTTATTTTAAAATTTTTATCCTCCCCCTTCCCCATAAAATCCTCATTAAGGGTTAAAATTTCTTCGGCACAAAAAAATAATTAAGTATGCTAGTATGTATAGAGATAACGTCAGTTGAATTTGAACGACCTATGATACTTCCGTCCTCCCTTTTCTTTTTATGCATAAAAAAATGTTCTATAAGGCACTTATTAGTGCAGTTAGAAGTGGAAGAAGCAAAATTCTTATCTTCAGTACCATTTTTTCTTATCAATTTGCTACCTTTTTGTTTTGTACTGTTTTGTCATAAGAAAGGGAAACATTTGTGTTTGTTAGGCGATCTGTACTGGTACAGGATCTTTTACAGTCGGCTATGCCCTACTGCAACTTACTTGTCTTTGTTGATTGTATTAAATTTGCTAGGAACACAAAATTTAGTCTACTTTAAGTAATCCTTAACAAATATTTCAATAGCTTTGTATTAAAAGAATAATATAAATTAAAAGAATAATATAATTCAGCTAGAAATGATAAATTTGGTATATTTCAATCCTAAAAAACTATTTCATTAGGAGTTCAAATTAGACTATTAAAACGAACCAACAAAAAGTCAACAACATATTGACATGTCCGTCTGATAACAGGCTAAAACTTATAAACATTTTGGATTTAATTTAAATTCGAACTAAAAAGAAAATTAAAGTAAAATAAGTCATACATTGAACAGATAACTTAATGTGAATATAGCATGAGGAAAGACTAGATGGGAATTATAAATGCTTTTAAAGTTAAAATGGAAACAATTCTGAAAAAATCAAACAACAATAAAATTCCAAGAAAGAATGATACAGTCAAGTATGTATGCTAGATTTCAAAATGTTCTGTACCCATATTGAACTTTTAATTTGTATATGTGGATATACTTATTTGATTGGCTTTAGTGTATTATATACTAAATTGGTCGCTTCAAGATAAATTAAAGCACAACAAAATGTTTTCATACAAAAACACTGAACGGGAACAAATTTTAAAGAGGGCTAGCTACCTTCTAGTGCTTCAATATGGAACTTTAGAGAATACATATTTTTATAGAACTTATGTAGAATAATCTAAATATTTTAAGCTAAAATAACAAAAAAAAAAATTTAAAATTTGCTTAGACAAAAACTCAGAGAGGAGGAGGGAAACTTTATATGTGTATTAGCCCTTTGAGTAGGGGGAGGCACATTCGATGAATACTTGTTAATTGAAGAGGAAATAGTAGAGAGTAAATCTCCAACCTTGAACTCTATTTTTTATAACATTTAAGGTTTTGATGCTTTATATCCATTTTAGTGATACGCTTTGGAGCTTTAAATCATATTTTATTAGTATTTTCATTAAATACAATAAATGTTTAACTGAATTTAGAACAAAGAGAAATTTGCACGCCATCCATTTAGCGAGGGGATCAGCAAATACATAGAATACACGTTATAGGAATATTTTTTTCTTTTCAAACATTTCTTGAGCAATATATGATTCACCAAATATTTTTCAAGCATGTGTGATTGGGTCTATCATTGAGATATTTGCGATATTTGTGCTGGCAATCATGAAACGGTGCTCACAAAGCAAATTCTGCCGATTACCGAACGAGGCAAGATTAAATAAACGACTACCTAGGAACGAATCAAAAAATATTATTCAGCGAGCGAACAATGATGTGTTTCCAAAGCGCCTAAAGCAAAGCACACTTGCATTAAACTCTAATTGGAGACCAATCTTCTCAAATTAATTAAAAAACTGCAATGAATTGTTTACTCTTCAAAAAGTTCAAGAATTAGCCTAACAAATTTAAATTTTGGGTTGGGGGTTTGTGGGTAATCTGAACTCTAGGCAACAATCCTGGGGTTGTACTAGATCAAACTAGAGCAAACTGACTACAAAAATGCGAACTGGAATAAATTTAAACGTCACGTTAATGAAAACCTACGAGTCTGCAATATACATATGAACTGTAGATATAAATGGTTTTGATAAATGCCTTTGTTAATGTTGTTCCTTCAATCATAGAAATTTCGGTTCCAAAAAAGTATTCTGCTGTATTTTAAACACGACTTCCTCAGCCTATTCAGCTTCTTATAAGTAAAATAAATTTCTTCAGGCGATCGTGGCAAATATACCGAATTTAAAAGATTAAACATATTAATCAGTTTTAAAGTTCTCGTTGAATAAAAGTTCTCCGCCATTTTAAGATTTTACCCAAAATTATTAGGAAGAAGCACAATAGTATACGAACACTGAGAGAAAACAAACATAGAAAAACTTCAACTTCTGGCTTAAAAGTTTGCTTTAAATCATATAATACCCTGAGTGATGATGATACAACTACGCTTTATTCCCCTGCTTGAGACCAAGGCAAATAGTAAAAAATACTAAAAACCAGGAAAGCCTCTGGTAATGACGGCTTCAATAATAATGTCCTTAAACATCTTTCTTGAACTGGTATGCATTATTTAACGGTCATAATAAATGCGTATTTTAGAATTGGATACTTCCCACAGTGTTGGAACGAATCTAAAATAGTTCCAATCAAAAAAACCCAATAAACTAGCCAACGACCAATAAGTCTGCTATCATCTTTGAGTAAGATTTTGGAAATCACCATGCTCTGAAAATCCATCATTGTCATGATCCCGAAGCCCGGTAAGGATAAAACTGAGGCGGCATCATATAGACCCATAAGTCTTCTATCATGTCTGTCCAAGCTCTTTGAAAAGATTTTTCTCACAAAAATAAGCCAGTACACTCAAAATATCATCCCTACCCATCAATTCGGTTTTCTCGAAAAGCATGGCACCATTGAACAAGTCAATCGTATTACCTCAGAGTTTCGAACTGCGTTTTTGAGCACCGTGAATACTGCTCCGCAATCTTTCTCGATATTGCCCAAGCGTTTGATCGAGTGTTGCTCCCACAAAATACTCACCAGGTTCTTAATTCCTATCCCAGCGACAGAATCTTCGTTGTACGACAAAATGATATTCCAAGCTATACGTGCTATACACATCAGATATCCCAATTAACCACAACCTCACAACTTCAACATTTGCTGACGATACTGCAATATTAAGCAGGTCCCGATGCCCAATACAAGCAACAAATCGACTTGCAGATCACCTCACCCATCTCGAAGAGTGGCTGGGCAACTGGCGGAAAAAAGTCAATGAACAAAAATGTAAACACGTTACATTCACGCTAAATAGAGGTACTTGCCCTACGCTAACTCTAAACAATATTACGATCCCACAGGCCAATGAGGTCATGCATCTCGGCATTCATCTCGAAAGACGACTCACATACCGCAAACACATTGAAGCGAAGAAAACACAAATTAAGCTGAAGGCCAACTCCCTACACTGGCTTATTAATTCACGATCACCCTTAAATCTGGATTATAACATATTATAAAGCCTATTTGGATATACGGTTCCCAGCTACGGGGCAACGCAAGCACCAGCAATGTGGAAATAATTCAAAGAGCTCAAACTAAAATTCTTAGAACAATAACTGGTGCACCATGGTACATTCGAAACGATTGTATTCACAGAGATCTGAATATTCCAACTGTGCAGTCTGAAATAGCTCGAACAAAGCGAAACTATTCTCAAAAACTCGACTATCACCCAAGAGCTCTCACTCAACAAAATAACACAACGCGACTCAGGAGAAATGACCTCCCAAGCTCAGTGTTAAATTTTTAGAGCCTCCATCTGGATGGCTAGTACATATTATAAGTTTAGATTTAAGAATTTATTGTTAATTATTGTTAGTCCTAAGAAAAGTAGATTCAATAAATTAGAAAAAAAAGTAGAAAAAAAACAAAAAAAAAACCATGCTCTGAAAATAGCAGCAATCTACCTACTTGTCAATTCGGCTTTCGGAAGGAACACAGCACCGTTCATACCCTACTCAGAATTCGTGATCTGGTCAAAAGCAATTGCGACAGGAAAAAATTAACTGGAATATGCTATTCGACATCAAAGCTGCATTTGATTCTGTCTGGCATATGTCGTTTAGAGTTCATATTGGTAAAAACCACTCGCGTTTCATAGGTATATCAGCTGGCTGTCCTCAAGGATCTTTATACCGCGGATTTCGCTCAACTCAATGAATCTACATCAATATTTGCAGATGATACCGCAATCTTAACCTCAGCACAATTACCAGCTGATATAAATATTAATCTACAAAGCACTTTAGTCACTATTAACCAATAATTAAGTGGAACATACTCAAAAACTTAAGCTATTTTCGAAAAAAAGAATTCCTACCACAAGCAGATCTTACATTTAATAATAACAGAATCACTTGGGAGAGAAAAGTAAAATATCTCGGTATTATTTTAGACCCAAAGCTCTCTTTTAAGGAACATATTCTATATCGTTATATCCCTTTATAAATAGAAACTCGAAACTTAGTATTCAAAACAAGTCCCTAATAATGAAATCAATTCTCTTCGCTGTCTTATACTATGGTTGTCCTGTGTATGTGTGAAGTGTATTAAAACTTGGCTAACAACAAAGCAAATAAAAAACTCTTTTATTCATACTTAACTTTTCTATTTGCAATATTTTCGACTTCATTTTTCGATACATTTTCCAACAGTTTATCTAAGCTACACCTAAAACTGAGTTAATTTTAGCAAATACCTGCAACAAAGTGGTTAACATACGCATTCAACAGCAACGGCAGACCTTTGAGTAACCTTTTTTCTGTGCAACCTTTTCCATTTTCTCTAAGCAATTCCTTTATGAACATAATTGTATATCTAGGATCTCTTCATTTTTTTTCTAGTACGCAATTCCATTCAATTATCTGTCCTATAAACGAAGAAGAAGAACACAGCACTCCATGCGATGGAGAGAAAAGCGCAAACAAAGCCGAAAACAAATCTCGTGCAGATAATTCAATTGACAAAACCTATTCAAATAAAATTGTTGAGGCGTATATAACTTTATGGCCACAAAGCCGTGACGGAGGTAGTACATGTGGGGCATATTGTTTCACTCACACACACACACACACACACACATATATATATTTTTGCATTCATTTCATAGGGCGTTTGCATTTGTATGTGAAAAATTCAATCAATTTGATAGAAACAAGATATCTCAATGAAACACTTTCTTGTCAAATCAAACCAAATCAGTATTGGAGCAGAAAAGGGCGACGTCATTCAGGGTACAACAAGTTAAACAAACTGAATTGAATATTGCTGCTTGCCTTGCTTTCGTTCTTTCTTCTGCAAATATTGCATTATTTATCCTAAATAAACATGATCGGAAACAGCTTTATTCTTAGTGGGCGAGAAACCAGTGGGCGTACACATGAAGAATTTTTCAAATATGTAGAAAAAAAAAAATAGAGAAACAATAAGTTTATGTATTCAATCAAATCAATAATGTAACGGAAATGTAATTTTAAAGTGGTTCACTTTTATACTTTTCATAGAGCAAATATTACATAATGTAAAAATTTGCAGAAGTGAATGCATATTGCGAGAAGTTTTAAGGTTTGCACAGAAGACTTATAAATGTTTTAATTTGTAATATTTACTTTGCGCAATTTAATATTCATATTGGAAATTAATTCTTCGAAGTTTATTTTGTGCGTGGCTTCTTCTATTTGAACTATTTTATTGAAAATTCTATTAGTTTAAAGATTCTTTTGATGCAGCTTGTGGTTGGCCTTCATATATGCGCGATAGTTTATTTGTTGAATGAACAAGATATCACCGTCATGCTGCCATCTTTTAATTTTAAAGATAAATATTTGTTATAAGTGACACGAATAGCTGCTCAATTCTCTCTACGCGGAGATGTTCCACTTCCGGTCCCAATGCTCAAGCGTGTGTACCTACTCCTGCATCCCGACGGCCGCATAGCATATGATGCCAGCAGCACTTTTTTCGGTACCATTATGTCTACGCAAGGCTCAGGGAGAAAGGTGTCTGCTGACCCACACTTCCTTGGGGAACACAAAATTTTCTAACATGCACGTTGGACAGCTTATCTCGTACTATCACCTGGAAGCAGCGTTCCTCCAGATAACATCGGACCATAAAAGGGTGCTGGGAGTAGCGCCTTGATATTAGCCAGGAGTCCGGCATGCCACACTCTATAGAAGGCTTCAAGCACATCGATAAATAACCCATTGCAGAACCCCTTCTGTACGAACGCCTTTAAGACATGGTTAACCACTCTGTGGACTTGCTTTATTGTGCCATGACCAGATCTAAGGCTGAATAGTTGGTCAGGCAAGGCTGTTGGATAGCCTCGTTCCCATGCCTTCGACAAAGCAGCTAGGAGTCTTATTGGTCTATACGAGTTTGGACGATCCTCAGGCTTGCTAGGCTTGTGGATCATTGTAATTCTGGCTAACTTGTATGAGATAGGAAAATATTGCATCCTCAGCATAGGGAGGTCCATTTGGAGAGGAGTCTCGAGGGCCTGGAGCACGTTATTGATGTCGCTGTTATCAGCTAAAGAAAAGGATGTGAATGTATCTTCCAAATGCGATGTGAAAATGCGTTGGCCTGATCGAAATCTGTCTTTGTAGTCATGGCATTGGAGTCCTTGACTGGAACTTGTCGGAATGCCTGCATTTTAGTTGCCCATATGCTCCATCTGTGTAGTCCATCTGCTTCTTTTCTTCAAAGAAATCAGCCCCATGGTGTCGCAGAGTTTCTTTCAGAAGAGAAGAAGGCCGTTTTGTCCAGAGGATGCTGTCTGTAGCTGCTCTCTTGTGGCCGCTTTCAAACTGAAAAGTGTCTGCTGAGGTTCAGGCTCGTGCGGGCTAATGCTGCTGATCGCTATTCAGATTGATTGTAGCTTCAATGTGTCTTTGGAACTTAGCGATATCCGAGTGCTTTGGCAGCAGTCTCGTTTCTCACAGCAGGCTGGTAGGTGCTACGCTGATCGTCGCTATTAGAGTCAGAAAGTCTGAATGCAAGTACCAAGCATCGACTATGTAAAGCAGTGACTCAGGGACAACACTTTACAGCGCAAAGTCGTGTCGAGGTGCTGGTAGCTAGGACTTCAATGTTGCCCGAAGCGATATAGCGATATCCGATACCCAGAGCCAATGCTTCGAGTTCCAATCGCATCCGATGAGACAGCGACTTTCTGCCATGTTCCGGATGTTGAAGAAATCCGTCAATCGGTGCTGGGGGGCAATATATTGCACCGACGTCGATCTCTCCTAAAGTAGTACTCACTTTAACCACAGTCAGTTGGTATTGTGGTGCGGAAATACCGTCTTGTGGAAAGTGCGCAAGGTCCGACCTAACCAGGACTGCTACTCCTCGCTTTCAGTCTCCTGTTTGGATCTGGTTGGACCTCTACTATTGATGATTGATTGTAGGAGTTCAAATAAACACCATAAATAAGAAATAAATAAATTTTTGAATGGGTCAGAAGTATAGGTATTAAATTTAAACCAAAGTTTACAACTATTTTTGGCTTCGAATAATTCTTATTTAATTTTAAGTTTTTAACTCTGTTTAATTGATTGAAAAATTAGTACATATTCGCTTTAATCTTTCGTTAAAATTTGTCACTTTATTAAAGTCATTTACTACAAAATAAATTATACAGATTTGTACTTTTCACTTGATTTGTGTGCGACACAAGCTGCATCATATGCAGACAATTACACTTAAAATCTCTTATTAAGAGATAAAAGCTGGACGAGTCAAGCCAGAGCAAGTCAAGCCAAACCAAATTATATCAAAGCAAATGAAACAAGGCATTTGCCAACGCAGCGGAATGCAATAATAATGTTTTGCAACAACAGCATCAGCAGCAGCAGCAGCACTAACAGCATCCGCATGCATTTTGGTCATTTTTGAGTTGATTACGTTTTTCGTAGTATCTGCAAAATGTATCTCAAACTAACTCTGGTACATGCATGCAGCTATACTGGTAGCGTACGACATGCAACTTAATCGAATTGGATGTACAGTGTGCTTTATAATTATGAGACATATTACGTAATTATTTGAGTATTGAAATACAATATTGTATTTGATACATTTAATTCTCTTGACTTGAATATTTGCCAAGAAAAAAAAATAAAAGAATCTATGTATCTATCTATCTATGGGCTCGTCTACGCGGTACTCTGTTCCTAGCGATTTGAATGAGGGCTCCCCTTTCTAGTGGTACGATCTTGGCCTATGGAATAGTTTCTTAAGAATCAAGAAATTTTGCGTTTCTAGCTGAAGTAACAAAAACAAGAAAATATTTTCCATACAAAAACTTAGAAAGTTTGGACGGATTGTGATGGGGGCTAAGGTGACCTAAATTTGGTGTTTCTAGTGAAACTAACAACATAAAAATTTTTTTCATTCAAAAACTTGGCCATTTTCTTAGGGAAAGACGCTTTCGTATGCATTGAGTTATCTGAAGAATGAATAGTTTAAATATGCAAAAATAAAGCCTATATCTCTTATAGTCTTCAAGATCTAGAGTTTTCAAAGCGACAGTCAGACAGGTGGACAAGACTTTTGATGCTGATCAAGAATATATATATTTTATGGAGTCTGTCTCGACTTCTTCTACCTGTTACAGACACTAGCACGAAATAAGTATGTTCCCTAAGTATAAAAAAAATACTATTTTATTTATGAAAAGTTTAAATTTTCTTACGGGAATTAGCCTTTATGAAGATTGATTAGTAGAATCAAAATTTCTATTAAGGGTTTCATTCTTAAAGATACGGATATGTTTACATCGACTCAATACCAATACTCAAATATCATTAGGCCCTGTACCGAAGGTACAAGAGCCTATTGGTTTTGTGCAAACGTATTGTAACAGGTAGAAATAATGGTCGGAGACCTCCCAAAGTTACCCCCATTATGGTCAGGAGTGACAGAGGAGTCGATATAGACCATGTCCGTCTGTCCGTCCGTCTGTACGTCCGTCTGTATGAACGATAGGATCTCGGAAACGGCAATAGATAGAGACCTTGTGTTTTTTGCATTCGACTAGGACTGCTCCGGAATTTCACAAGTTTATTGTAAAATTTTGCCCCTATATGAAGATGTCTTCTATGAAGGTGTCTTCTATGAAGATGTCTTCTATGAAGATGACTCTATATCTTCTATGAAGATGTATTCTATGAATGTGTCTTCTATGAAGATGTATTCTATGAATGTGTCTTCTATGAAGATGTATTCTATGAAGATGTTTTCTAAGAATATGGCTTCTATGAAGATGTCTTCTATGAAGATGACTTCTATGAAGATGGCTTCTATGAAGATGTCTTCTATGAAGATGTTTTCTAAGAATATGTCTTCTATGAAGATGTCTTCTATGAAGATCTCTTCTATGAAGATGTCTTCTATGAAGATGACTTCTATGAAGATGTCTTCTATGAAGATGACTTCTATGAAGGTGTCTTCTATGAAGATGTCTTCTATGAAGATGTCTTCTATGAAGATGTCTTCTATGAAGATGTCTTCTATGAAGATGTCTTCTATGAAGATGTCTTCTATGAAGATTTCTTTTATGAAGATGTCTTCTATGAAGATGACTTCTATGAAGATGGCTTCTATGAAGATGTCTTCTATGAAGATGTCTTCTATGAAGATGTCTTCTATGAAGATATATTTTATGAAGGTGTCTTTTATGAAGATATATTTTATGAATGTGTCTTCTTTGAAGGTGTATAAGAAGAAAAACAAATATTTTGTTCATTCAGGTGAATTGACATCCAAACATTTTTATATACTCCTAGGACTGCTCAAACAACTGATTCTCAGTATATAGTTACTAGACGTGGAGTTAGTTTAAGATTAAAAATAAAAAAATTTATTTAAGAGAAGATATAACAAATAACAAATAATCTCTCCATTCTGTAACAAAGTTGTGGGATCGTGTTCGTCATGCCCGTCGTGTCAGCATTTATATTTTATTGCCTATTTTTATTTGTGGTGCTTCTCTCCTAAACTGTAGGCATGCATGCCGGCACCGAAGTACGGAGCGAGCGAAGCGAGTGGAGCCAGCGATTGACGAGTGAGCAAAGCGAATGAGTAGAGGGCGGAAATTTTATGTCAAAATTTGACGTGCAAAATAAGACGTCAGATATTCCAAAAAATCATGTTCCCATTTTGAATGTTCTATTCGTTTCCAACTCACCAAACCCCCCTCTACTTCCTAATGAGGAGTAGAACCCCACTTCCTAATTAATATATAAAAACTTTTTTATTGATGTTATTAATCTAGCTAGTTTCTCCCAATTTGGCAAATCTTATGTTAATCCTTATAAAATATTTCCGTAAGATAACTAAAAAGGGAAGCCCCTAAAAATCTGATGTGATATTATTATTTAGCTAAAAAATCGGACCACTAAAAGTGTGAACCCCCACAAAAAGTCAAGGCGAAATGGATATGTCCGTCTGGCTTTGAGCAATAAAAACTTGAAGAAAACAAAATGTTGAACCTTCTCGGTTAGATATTTAGAGTCTCCTATTGCCTTGTGAGATAAATAGTGTTTAATGTCTTTAAAACGTAGTACCCATAAAAATATTACCCTCCCTTCTGAGTTTTTGAATGAATAAAATTTAGTTTTTTCTTGTTAATTTAGCTCAGATGTCGAAATTGGTCTTTCCTAGATTCTAATGGAATATTTCATATAGGTTCATGGCGGACCACTAGATGGTGTAGCTGAATATTTGTCATTCGCCAATGAGCTCTTAAAATTATGTCTTCCTTGCTGGCATCAAAACCATGGCTACAGGGCCATGGGCGTAAGGTGGTCTGCTAATTGTTTAGCAGCTTGTACTAGGCTTGGAGATCTACTTAAAATTACATATTTATTGACAGACGTTGACGTTTTGAGTATGTGATCTGTTGTTATGTCTGATGTGTGCAAAATATAAAATATTGAACCGAGAATGCACCAAGGCATATAATTGAAGAAGTCTGTATTTTGAAGGAAAATTTACTTAACTCCTTCAAGCTTTGCCTAATCGAATGCTTGAGTAACATAGAATAAAATTGCAAAGCAGTATTTACGGTGATCCAGCGACATACTTTCGAACTAGCCAGGTTAGTCTGTCTGTCAGTCTGTGCGATTGTATGTACGTCAATCTGTTTAAATCAAGAGTGATCCTTTAGTTTTAAGATATTAATCAAGATATATGTATGAAGAGTTATTATGTTCCTAAGCTGAAAATATGTATTAATTGCCGTGCAGCACCCACTGGATCATATAAGGCTCCGACAGAAAACTATTGCTGAGCTGAGTTTGCTCTAGTACATCAAAAATAATAATAAAGTGACCTGATGAAAAATTATGCATTTGTTAATATTAAATTCCTCATCATCAAATGTGGGTAAGTGTCTTCAGATCTGGTGGATAGTATGTGGCGACACAATATGAAACAAAGTTTTGTGTGTCTATGAATGAATTTAAAAGCTTCAAAAGGCGAGTCTGTCTGTCTGGCTTTCTGTATAAAGATAGAGCCTTCGAATTTGGATATTTAAATTCTTCTATTTATTCTTCAGATAACTTATATTCAATGAATATGTTTACCCCCTCTCTAAGGGAAATTACCATGCAAACTTGCTCCAAATTCTGAGTTTTTGTATGTAAAAAATTTTGAAAGCATGGGTTCTAAAATATAGTCGTTAGGAACAGGTTATCACGTAGTTGAGTTTGCTGTTTCTTTAATATTTGAAAGCCTTAAATGTTTTACTTTTTAGATGTCTACAGCTAGTTCAGAAAGTGAGGTTTAGAAGCCTCATATTAAATTTTAGGATATATGAAAAGTTGGGAGCGGAATAAATTGATTTTTAAAGTAGCTTAGAGATAATGAGAATTATTGTTGGATGTGACTTCATAACCTTTGACGTCTGGGAGATTAGCGTCATAAAGTGTGTATAGTAAAATTTAGAATGAATTTTAGCAAACATGGGAATTGTAGAATAACCATTTTGTTTGGATTACTCATAAGCTTCTGTATAGATGCCATGAAATATTGTACCACTATAAAAATTACCCGTATGAATTAATATATGGTAAGCTTTGGTCTTGTTAGGAGTAGTCCTATGATAGTTATTCTTTAAAAAGTTTTTTACAATTTCTTAGTGTCATATAATTATGGAACCTACTGTATATAAAAGTATTTCCACATGCATATATGGCTAAACTGACTGACATGATACAAGTGCATAGGAACAGCTAAAGCCGTATGTTGGAGTAAGCGTGCATCTGTATATGTAGCCGTCTGTCAGACTAGTCTGACTGACTGTCCGTGTGCATTTGGTTGCACTTTATATGCTGCTCTCACGCTTGACAGCACGCTAATCAGAATCAAGTGATGTTTTCTTGCCTCTTGCCTCTTAGATTGTTGTGCCTCTTAAGCTTGAGTATCTTCTTGTTTTTGTTGTTTTTGTCGCTGTTGACTTTGTTGCGCACACACACACACAAACACAATCATGGAACGAAGATGCGCAAATCTCATTAAGTGATATCTTCAAGTGGCCTGTTAGCTGCTACGAGTGAAGTATCTTATTGCAAACGGGGGTGCTCACGTTGCAAAATGAGTTCCTGTGCAATGCATTTCTGTATTTCTGCAATTGCTTTTGTTCTTATCTTCAAATGTAATGAAGCATTAACTGCTTTTGTTATTAATGAATAATGTTCGGAACGATTTGGACAGCATCACAAAAGTACGCTCGCCCTCTTGTCAGTCTATAGCATTAAAAATAAAATACGATATATTGGAAGTATTTTTATTTTTCATTTACTTTCCGTGAAAAGCGAAATAATGAGGTTCTATAGAATATTGAAACTACTTTGTAAACTTTTCATAACGAGATTTGAAAGTTGAAAGTTTTAATTACAAGCGCCTGACAATTGTCTCCAGTTTTATTAAACAGTTTTTATCATTTACCAGTGCAATTTTTTGTATACCCTACATTCATGAATTGTGAAAATATTTATGAGAAACTAAAAAGGTATGGCAGATTCGTTAGATTTTATATATATTTGATCGGTAATAAATGTCGGGATAGATATTTCACTAAGTCTAAACGTCTGCATGAACGCAGAGACTTTAGAGAGATAAATAGAACCTTTAAATTTGAATACTTAGCTCTTCTTATTCCGTCTTTAATTAAATAGAATTCAATTGAGAGTGTAGTTAGTCCTCATTTAAATCTGTATCTCACATTTTGGAGATTTTTGCTTAAAAAAATTCGTCACCATATTGCCAAATTATTTATAAACTTTTATCAAATTAGTAGGGTTTTACAGCTTCATCTAAGTTGAAATTTTCCTTATTGTCCTGACATTAATACACAGTCTTCATTCCTTCGTTCATTTGTGCACTCTCTTGTTTAATTTTATTTCCCAACCGCGTTGCAGAATGCAATTAAAAGCGACACTGTTGAAAGTTGCAACTGCGATAAGTTGAAAATAATTTGTAATTGTCATTGGTCAACAAACGGCAATGGCGATGGGTATGGCGTTGGCAACGACAGCAACAACAACAACTTTAACTGCAACTTTACTGCGCATTCATTAAAAATGTTCTATAATTTACTTATAAGTTTTATACTTTTTTGCGCGTAGCATTTGCACCAATAATCCTCGATTTTCATTTCCGTTTACGCTTTCATTTTATAGAGTTCCATCCGATCGCAAGAAGGAGCACATTAAACGGCCCATGAATGCTTTTATGGTGTGGGCACAGGCGGCGAGGCGTGTCATGTCGAAGCAGTATCCGCACCTGCAAAACTCTGAGCTGAGCAAGTCACTCGGAAAACTTTGGAAGTAAGTATCGCATAGAAAAGAGAAAGAGAAAAGGCGTATTTTGCACTTCAAGTGCAATGCGAAGTTTTCTTTTACGATTTTTATTTACAAAATGTGCGAAAAGGCAAAAAGAAAAAAAAAAAGAAATATTATGTGGAAAAATTCTGTGAAATTCTGCAACATTTATTTTTAGTTTGTTGTTTTGTGGTGTACCACAGTTTTACTATTTTTTTGTTGCTTTCGCTTTAGTTAGGTAATTACGCTCGCTTGCTTGCTTGCATGTCTCAAAGGATATCGCGGAAAATTTTTTCAATGACTGCAGTGCGCAAAGTTCGCGTTTTCAATTTTATTTTATTTGGTATGTGCAAGGATTCGCTACATTTTTGTTAGGATAGGGTTAAGACGATTGATGGATATGTAGATATGTATGTATGGAGATGATAGCAGGAAAAAGTTTATTTTGTTTTGAAAAAATAAAGCAATTGATTTACGAGCTGCAGAAAGAAGTTTATAAGATAAGATTAAGGCAAAAACAAAAAAAAAAAAAAAAAACCTTACTGTTGTATCCTGCAGCATTGGATATATAAGCCAGACTTTAAAATAAGAAAACAAAGTTTGTCATATAAAAACATAGACATTTTTTATGGGAACTACCTCTAAAAGTTTCATGTTCTCGCATATGTGGCTGCTCACTATGTATATTTTGATCTGATATTTATTGGATCCATAATTTTCATTGGTTGGTTTTTCAGCGATGTGGTATGTCAATATCAGATCTTTATGTAACTGCAATAAAAATAAATCTAACTGCTGGGTTTAGCTTAAAAATATATATCACAAAGTCGTCATTAAAGTAAGGGTTGTGCTACGATTGATGGGATAAAGAATACAACGCTGGAAGAGTTCATGACCATACCAAAAAGCTGATATCAGAAGTGCTTCGGTGATTGGAAAAATTACTGGCATACGTTTATTAATATATATGAGGAGGATTACTTTGATGGGGATAAAATAAATATTGATGGATAAAGGAATATTTTCGGTGATAAATAAAAAGTCACCTTTTTTCTAACAAACTTCGTATGTGAAAGGCAAGTCCCTAAGAAGCCAATTAATTAAATTCCAATATTGTATTAAATTATGAAATATAAAACACTTAAGTGTATGGTTTGTACAGGTGTTACCTGAAATCGTGGACGTACCATATAAACAACCTTAAGGAAGACATAGGACATTCCATCTATACTAATAGTATAAAACTAAATAGTTTGTTTGTTAGGTTGGACGCGAACTACTGGTTCGAATTGAAAATGTGTTGGATATCCCATTTATCGAGGAAGGCTATAGGCTATAGGAGCGGAGCTTGAATGAAAATTGTTTAAGAAATAAGGAAAATTTAATTCTTTTGAGAGCTACAGAACATTTGTTGATCTGCGCAAAAGACATCAATTTGCTAAAACTTTTTTTAAATCGAGAAGTGCCTCAATATTCCACATGGGAAATTTTCCAGAAAAAAACGTTGGCAAAAAGGTGCTGGAATATCAGATGTAAAAAAAGATACAGATTAAGTCGGTGTGTACAATATTCATCAGACACAAACTGATTGCTATTATTTAAGAATTTTACTGCTAGATGCTCTTGGTCTAATGTCATTTGAAGATCACAGAACCGTTAATGGAATTATTTTACAGATGTATCAAGGCGCCTGCAAGAGATTAGGTTTACTGGAAGGTGATTAATATTGAAAAAATACTCTGTCAGATGCTGTTATATCAGTGCAAGCCATAAATTAAGAGAATTATTTACCATCATCCTCATAATTTGTCAGCCATCTGACCTCTTCGAGCTATGAAATACATTTCTAAATGATTTTTGTGAAGATATATTAAGCAAAATTTGTATAACAATCAGGATATAACATTACAATATAATGAAACTATATACAATGAATAACTTACAATGTTTAAAGATAAGTTTCATGCGATGTGTGATAAATCTTTAACTAATTTTGGACTTCCAGCATCGAATATGAATAATTCAAATAATAATATGGATTCGTTTTTCGTTTTTTTTTTTTTGATGCCCGATTTGGAACCTGCAAGACCTTTATTACTAACTTTATATTAGTCACAGGGAACACTAGCTTTGGCAGTTGCATCGTCGGGTATTGCTGTAACCTTATTAGTCTGTTACTGTTTCTTTGCAGAACGATAGCGAGTGCTTTTCGTAAAAATGGCCCATTGGGAAAAGTTTTACAAGATATCAGTTTAATAATATGGAATGAGTGTACCATGAGCTTTTGTAGCGGTTTTAGATATGGAATCAGTGTCATGTTTCCTGGTGATTTTCGACAGACAAACGTTACCCTAAAACTATCTACTAACATGAGAGCACTTTTGTATGGATTTTTCTTCTAAGTTACTTTTAATAGGAGACGGGAAAGTACCTCATTTTGAAAACAAAATTGAAATTGATAACGAATTTGGTGAAATAATTACCAGCGTTGATTTGCTAATCTCCATAGACTACCCAGATGTAGTCCAACTAAAAATCAAAGAGTATCAGTGGATGTGTAAAGAGCACAATATTGGCGGGTAGAAATAGTAGTGTTGACGAAATTAATGATATAATACTGAGTGAAACTCCAGGATATTTTCATTGTTAATGTAATGGATCAGGAAGATGCGGTTCATTACCCCCAAGAATTTCACAATTCTCTAAGTCCGAGTGGCCTTCCCCATATTCTCACAAATCACAAGCTATTATTCAATTAATTGTACTAAAAAAACTTAATCCACCAAATTTATGAAACTGAACCAGACTTCAAGTTAAAAATGTTTGCAACAATGTGACTGGCACTGCTCCTATATAAAACTATTTGAAGTAATTAAATTAAATTAAATAAATATATATATATCCGTCTGTCTAACTATATGTATAAAAACCAAGAACTTGAAGACAATGAGATAGAGCCTTCAAATTTCGATATTTAGCTTCTGCTATTCCTTCTGCAGCTCACATGTATTAAATAAAAATGTTAATTCCCACAACTATAGGTTAACGAACTTTCAAATTTGGATATATAAAGCCTAACATAACCTCTTTAGATAAATAGTGGTTATTGAGCGTGACAAACTCTCCATAAAAATACGCCATCCTTTTTGAGTTTTTGAATGAAAAAAAATTTTAAGTCTATATGGGACCACTTTTAGTGATAGCTCCCATACAAATCTGTACTCTTACATAGGGTTTTGTAAGAAAAACTTTTTGTTATCGTTGACTTTAGCTTGAAACATCGAATTTGGTGTATCTTATGCTAACAGCAATAAAATGTGTTGTACGGATGAAGAAAGGAATATATGTAAATATGCAAATCTATGTTTCAATGGAGGTCCTAAGAATGTTCAAATATATCTGCAGAATATCACTTCAAAGTTGGTTCAAAGTCGCTGGGGGCGGAATACATGTTTATGGTATCAGCAGAAGTAAGATCTATTCGAAAAGTGAGAATTGTTTGGCTATCTATAGGGAACATACATAGACACAACATTCATTTGACAACAGATTTTAATCGGCGCAATGTCATCTCTAAAATCGATAACACAAAACTTGAATCTTATTTATATTTGATATCACAGTGGTTTCTTATGTAATTTACTGCTCCAAAAACGAGTCAGGACCTAAAAAACGTATTTTTGGGGGTTTTAAAATTTTTTTCTCATTAACTTGACTTCTCCAAGGTCTTAAATAAAGCTTGAAACGTGCACTTTAAGACCCATACGCGCAAGACAAAAATACAAATAAAGTATATTATTTTGGGAAAAAGCGCGGGAAAGAACCCAAAAACAACTACCCTATTTTTAATAAGGGAGTTGTTTCTAATGTATTTTTGTTTGCTGAACACGATCCCAAAATTGCTCCATCACGTCAGCATTTTGAGAAAAGTGGGGATAAAGATCCAAAAAAAAAAATGTCTTTTGGTTCAACCGGAAATGGTGAGATACAAGTAAATGTCAAAATTCTCTATTTATATTTTTTGGTCTTTCGTATATGGGTCTTAACGTACAAAAAGAATAAATGTCGAAATCCTGATAAAATAGGCAATTTTGGGACCTGGTATCATATTCAGCGAACATAAATTAATTAGCAACAATTCCAATATCAAAAATAAAAAAACCATGCAGACCTCTGTAATATTTGTGACGTCTGTTAGACTCTAATTATGCCGTATTATATATATGATATTTCATAGTAGAGGTCAAACGACGTTCTTATGGGAAACTTGACCGGCAACCGTTTCACCATATTCCGAAGTAACATCAAGAAAACCTCTATTGTTAAACTAGCTGCAGGGTATGTTGCAGGTCATGTGCAGAAATTTGGGATTTCTGCTCGAGATTGCGGTTTGGTTCTACTAAAGCCATCTCTAGAAGTGAGGAAAGCTAAGAATATCCAAACTCTTTTCTATTGCCATGATTTGAAGGTCCTCCGAAGAGAAGCAGAGAAGTTCAGTTTTGCCGGTTGAAATATCCTGCGTTTAGTGCTACATTCAGCTTCTCTTGCTTTGATTATTTTTTGCAATAGCGGCAGCTAATTGTTTTCCAATATGTTCGGAATATACTCTAGGTCCCGAGGTGCGGCCATCTAAACACAACTATAAATGACGAAGAGGTAACTCATTGGCATGAATCATTGTAACTTTTCAACCGGTGTAAGTTAGAGTTCCGTAATTTCCAATGTAAATCACATCATCCAAATTCCATTCCCTTGCAGTGCCACAACTTTGCGTTGTGAGTCCTAAATGAATTGATTCAGGTTGTTCTAAAACTTCTTTGCGATGGTAACGATCCCGTATTTTCCCATTTATCCCACTTTTGTAATTTCGTCTATCAAAGTAAATGCTTTTTATAACAATATGTCCAATATCTTTTGAAGTTTTTCTCAGGGAAGCTTTACTTACAGCTCTGTGGATTTTGTTTTTATCAATAACTAGAGTTGAATTTCAGGTAGAAAGCAATCTGACGTAAGCCAGAACCGCAGAAGCAATAACAGCAGCAGATAGGTCCGTTAAACCGTATCTATCACAGACTTTGTATTCCGATAACCGTTGAAGTCGATGGTGTCTCAGTAGAGAGCTTGTTTGTCGGGGTTGTCTTTGTTATGTTTTGGATAAGTTTCTAAAGAAGATTCGCATACCGGATCTTCATCACTATTTTGATTTCGATTACTGTCAAATTTAGTAATGAACGCAAGATTAAAACAAATCGATTTACGTAAAAATCATCATAATCGTTCGACACATTTGGTCTCTAGAGTGGAACAAAGGAACAAACATACATACATACAACATACATAGAAAGGAAACACATTACCCTTTCTTTGCATTACTTAATAGTGAAATATAAACAATATGTTTGAAGACATATGCAACTAATTAGATGAGTGAACCGATTGATTGCTTAGTTAATTGATTAACTAAAGTGGTTTCATTTATTCTATTCTATTCATCAACTCGAAGACAAATAAAACAAATTATTAAATGACTAATAACTGAAGAATTTTAAGCGCATACAGTTGCGTCGCGACTGAATCATAAATTTTAATAAAATCGCATTCCAAATATTTTTCAATAAATTTCATTTCCGCAATATTTGCACGGAAAAAGCGCGCTAAAGTCATTAAATTATTTATTCAGCTTCGATTTATTATTTGTATTTGTAAAAAGCAATAGCAATAAAACTTTATGTATATATTTTTTATATTTAGAAGATAACTTTTAGAAAAAAAAAAGAATCTGAAAAATTTGTTTTTTATAATACTTGATAATAGTAAAAAGTTCCCGCGACGACTTGAAGCAAAAAATAGAATTAAAATTTCATAGTTCACTGCTCAGATCAGAGCGTTCGAAGCGATAACACTTTCATTTGAATGCAGCTGATAAGCGGCAACGATGCCGATGACGACAAATGCTGCGCAACATTTACTGCTTCCAATAAGCTGCCAATTAGTATTTTACTTACTTCAGTTCGACTGAAAGAAAAGAAGACGCATAATTTTTGTGAGCTTTGGCTTTAATTAAGCAACAAAGAAGCGCTGCTGCTTATCTCTTCGATTTTAAAGCGTATGACAAATGACTTAATTGACAGACGAACGTATTAATTTATTTCTTTTTTTCTTTTTTGTCTGATTACTTCACAGAAATCTCAAGGATAGCGATAAGAAGCCATTCATGGAGTTTGCAGAGAAACTGCGTATGACACACAAGCAAGAGCATCCAGATTACAAGTATCAGCCGCGGCGCAAGAAGGCGCGCACTATGGGCGCAGTAGGACTTGCCGGAAGTGGCATGCAATGCAATGGCAATGATGTTACGGGCTTGAAATTGACGGGCAATGCAATTTCGAATAATGAAGTTAAACTGACCACACATGCAAATAGACGTAGTGCTGGCTTATCAACGCAAAATCGTACCGGAACTGGTGCGGTTGTTGCACGGACAATGAAACAGCAAACAATGCAAAAGTCTGCGGTCAAAATTAGCAACAATAACAGTGGACTGAACACAAATGATGTCTTCAGCAATGAAGCATTCATGAAATCACTGAATAATGCCTGCGCTGCCAGTTTATTGGAACAGGATTTGGGCATACCGGCAACATTGGAAACTAATCGTTTGTTGGATTCTCCCTGCTCGACAACAAGTTCAATGCAATCATCTTCACTTTGTGGCACTGATGGTCAACCGTTGACACCACCAGCGACACCCTACAATATGAGTGGGCTATTGGCGTTGGACAAACGTTACAACAACAACAACAATAACAATGGCGGCACACAGCAGCAACCCCCAACGCAACAACAACAACAGCAGCAGCAGCAAAGCTTATTACTGAGTCAACTAAGCGAACCAGCGAATGCAGACTATAGCGTACTGCTTGATGCGGGTCGTGAATATATTTCACTTGGTGAGGTATCCTCCTATGCTGCTGCAGCGGTTGCTAGCACTGAATTGGATTTTGGACGTACTTCAAATGATTATCTCATAGCAAGAGATCTTTGCTATACAACAGCCGCTGGGCAGCAGCAGCAACAGCAACAACAGCAGTATGCAGCAGCATGTTCACCCTCGACAATTGGCTTTCCGCACTATGCAGGCTATGTTGGTCCGAATAATATTTCGCCAGCAGCAACATCTACATCAACATATGCCACCAGCTTTGCTGAATCAACGTCACACGCCATTGGAGCGCTAAATTATTTGCAAAACCCGAAAGCTCTTAGCTCAAGCGTCAGCAGCAGCAGCTATTCATATCTAACAGTGCCGCATGCTGCTGCTACAGCGGCTGATAGCGACATTGATCCGAAAGAAATTGACCAATATCTTATGGATCAAATGTTGCCAATGACGCATGTAGTAAACAGTAGCAATAACAACAACAACAACAACGAACACAATATACAAATGCCAGTGCCACAGTGTACGCCGCCACTGACAACAGCATCCGTAGCGACATCTTCAGCTGCGTCCTCCACAGCTACATCACCGTGCAATAGCGCATTTGCTAATTCCACGAAATCAGCCAAAGTCGTTGTGTCTCCACTGCAGATGTCGCTCTATCATAAGACGCAGCAGCAGCAGCAGCAGCAACAGCAAACAGTACATAATATGCTGCATAATACACTGCAACCTGTTGATAGTCTAATCGCATCAGCAACATCTCCGCCAACATCATCGTCGCCATCTTTGTCATCGTCGTCGTCAAGTGCTGCATCCAGTACAACACCCTCAACCAATTCGCCGCTTTGTAACATGCCCAACTCACAGCATTCGCCTGCGGCAATGGGCGTTAGCGCCGCCACCCATCCAAATTGTTACTATGTGCCACACCATGGCAATGATGATGTTGATTCAAATTCCTTACACGCGCAAGGTTACCAGCAGCATCATCAGCAGCCGCAGCACCACCATCAGCAGCAACAGCAGATTAGTAGCTATAGTACACAGCAACAACATGAGCATCTCCATCAACAACAACAGCAGCAGCAGCAGCAACAGCATCATCATCTGTGGGGCACTTATGTCAATCCCTAATCTACTTAATTCCATCATTTTTTGTCGCTTTTCATTGCAAATTTTCTTTATTGTTGCTCAATGGTTTTCGATTATTCGATATTCTATGCTTTGCATCCATGGCAGGGCATCGAATTGATTCGATTCGATTCGATTCCATTCGATTCGTTTTGATATTGTGTGTGCAATCTAATCGTACTATAATCGCTGCGCATTAGTTTATTGTATTCTATTATTACTATTATTATTATTATTATTTTATTATTTTTATAAGTTTAGTTTGAATAATGCATTAGCACACAAACACACCTATTTGCATGGGCGTAGCCCGTATGACAATGGGTAGAGGGTATTGCACAATAATCTTTGACATTTAGTTAAAAAAAGGAACTTCGGTAGAACCGATGTTCCACTAGAGCATAGTTACAGAATATAATGCCTGTCATTTTATTATGAATCATTTATCATTTTATTGGAAATATATTAATTATACGGTAATTTGAAGAGTTAGGAATATTTTTCGAAAAAAGTCGAAAGTCTACCTTAAAACTAGGGGAAATGTTAACTTTGGTAGAACCGAAGCATTAATACTCTTTACATACATCTGAGATAATGCTGATACTTTTTAATGTTAAAATGATTAATTGTGTTCTTCAAATCAGGGCTGACATCAAACCATTCAAAAGAATCTACCATATTGAACTTCTAATTGATGTTGACTATAAAAAAAAAATGTTTTTATCATACGAAAAAAAATGTATGGTAGGTTTATTTAAAGGGTTTAATACTAGAAGAGGTCTGGACACGTCTATTTATATATAAGTATGCGAAGACTCATCCATAAAAAATTTAAGTTCAATAGTACAGTTTTTATAAAAAGAAAAATCGAAGTGTGGAACTGTAGTAGTATTTTTTTTTTTTTTAATGAGCGTGGTATGGTAATTGGGTCTTAAGTTCAGCGTAGCAACATAAGAAAACACATATCCAGTTCAAGATCGATATTTGAGAAAAAGAAGGTCCATTTTTTTTCCATACAGACCGGGGACAGACAGTCAGACAGATTGCCAAATATAAGGATTACGATTCGCTCATCGAGGTGCTCTAGAAAATATATATATATATATATCATGCGGTCTTCTTTTTGTAGAAAAAGCTGCTAGGTCTGGCACTTTCATTCCAATAAAAATTAGAGATATTTTGGGCTTGAAAAATCTATTAACGCCGTATTTATACTAGAGTCCCATATAGTACCTATCCGGATATTGCATTGAAAATAATTTCAAATATGTAAAAGTTTTAATTAAAAGCGCTTTTTAAGTTAAAGAAAATTGATAAAAATTGCTAAATGCGACTCTAGTGTAAATACGGCATAGAATATAAATTAGTAAATTAAGCTTTAGTCCATTAAGAAGTTCCATACCAACTTTTATTTAATATTGTAATATAGTTTGCTGAATAAAAACCTTAGAGTGTGCATAAAATTGTTTGTTTTTCTAATATTTATGTGAAGCGCCCTTTGAAAAGAAGGCTCCTCAGATTGCTTTCACAATTCTGGTTGAAGTGAGTGTAAAAATAATCACGCTTTGCTAAAAATATTTTGTTGATACATCCCTTGAGTCTTAATCAGCAATACTTAAGAGATGAGTATTGTCACGTAGATCACGTTGCCATGTAAGAAATTTTTAATATTCCTAAAAAATATCAGCTGCAGGAGATTATAACGCGAAACATAACCATTGGGGATCACGGCTTTCAAATCCCAAAGGGAAACAGCTCTATAAAGCACTCATAAACACTCAAAACAAGCTTGACTATGTCTCACCATGCAGTCCCACATACTGGCCAACAGATCCAATGAAAATACCGGATCTTATAGACTTTGCAATTACACGAAAAATCTCAACCAGATTAATTTCTGCAGAATCACTCGCAGATCTGTCATCGGATCACTCTCCCATAATTTTTAATATATTGGAATACGAATACGGAATACAATACGAATTGGCTTAAATACATAAAATATATAAGCAGCCACATTGAACTCAACCCTGGAATCAACTGCGAAATGAATATAGACAACTCTGTCGGTGCCCTTTACTCAATTCTCGCTGTTGCAGCAAAACACTCTACACCACAATTTAATTCACCTCCAACGACAAATCATAGCCCAACAAATAGTCACATTGAACATCTCGTAGCAAAAAAACGCCGCCTAAGAAGAGAATGGCAAAACTTGAGATCTCCAGCTGCAAAATTAAGGCTGAAACAGCTACTTGTGAGCTGACCGCGGCTCTCAAAATTGAAGATAAGCTCGCCCAGAGAAGATACATTGAATGTCTCTCACCAAAAAACTCTAAATTTCCGTTATGGAAAGCTTGCGCTACTATTCAGCCACCCGCTGAGGTATCTAAACCCATTAGAGATAATACTGGCAAATGGGCTCGCAGTGATGAAGAAAAGGCAGCACATCTTAAAAATGTATTTCAGCCAAACCCGTCGACAAACGGTTTCGCTCTTCCTCCATCTCCGGATAGGAACTATTCAGCTCCCCTCCGAATACACACACATGAAGTAAAAAACATCATGAAAAATCAACTAAACCCAAAAAGGCTGCAGGTCATGATCGTATTTCTCCAAAAATGATCGTGGAACTCCCCAGTCCAGCTATTAATAAAATTACCAAACTTTTCAATGTCATTCTAATAAGTGGTTATTTCCCCACCCAGTGGAAAAAATCAATCATTGTCATGATCCCGAAACCCGGTAAGGATAAAACTCAGTCGGCGTCATATAGACCCATAAGTCTTCTATCATGTCTATCCAAGCTCTTTGAAAAGATTTTTCTCACAAAAATAAGCCAGTACACTCAAAATATCATCCCTACCCATCAATTCGGTTTTCGCGAAAAGCATGGCACCATTGAACAAGTCAATCGTATTACCTCAGAGATTCGAACTGCGTTTGAGCACCGTGAATACCGCTCCGCAATCTTTCTCGATATTGCCCAAGCTTTTGATCGAGTTTGTCTCGAGGGGCTTAAGGGGGTACAAAATTAATGTGTTGCTCCCACAAAATACTCACAAGGTTCTTAATTCCTATCTCAGCGAAAGAATTTTCGTTATGCGACAAAATGATATTCTAACAGTAGAGTCGGAAATCAAAGCAGGTGTGCCCCAAGGCAGCGTACTCGGCCCCATGCTATACGTGCTATACACATCAGATATCCCAATCAACCACAACCTCACAACATCAACATTTGCTGACGATACTGCAATATTAAGCAGGTCCCGATGCCCAATACAAGCAACAAATCGACTTGCAGATCACCTTACCCACCTCGAAGAGTAGCTGGGCAACTGGCGGAAAAAAGTCAATGAACAAAAAAGTAAACACATTATATTCACGCTCAATAGAGGTACTTGCCCTACGCTAACTCTGAACAATATTACGATCCCACAGGCCAATGAGGTCATGCATCTCGGCATTCATCTCGAAAGACGACCCACATACCGCAAACACATTGAAGCGAAGAAAACACAAATTAAGCTGAAGGCCAACTCCCTGCACTGGCTCATTAATTCACGATCACCCTTAAATCTGGATTACAAGGTGTTGCTTTATAAGACAGTAATAAAGCCTATTTGGACATACGGATCCCAGCTATGGGGCAATTCAAGCGCCAGCAATGTGGAAATAATTCAAAGAGCTCAATCTAAAATTCTTAGAACAATAACTGGTGCACCATGGTACATTCGAAACGATTGTATTCACAGAAATCTGAATATCCCAACTTTGGAGTCGTTCGTTTATCACCCAAACCCGCTCGCAAGAGCTCTCACTCATCAAAATAACGCAACGCGACTCAGGAGAAATTACCTCCCAAGCTCAGTGTTAAATTCTTAGAGCCGCTGTAAATTACTAGCCTCCATCTGGATGGAGAATTTATTGTTAATTATTTTTAGTCCTAAGATTTGGAGATTCAATAAATAAGATAATGTAGAAAAAAAAATATAGTTGCGTTCGAGGGGTATACAACGTTTTTTGTGGTTATACAACTTTCCGATAGCATTTTTATTGTACGATTTGTTTTTAGCCTCAAAACACTCTTCAGTTCCAGCAATAACGTCTTCATCGGCGCTAAATTTCTTTCCAGCGAGCACTCTCTTAAGGTCTGACAATAGGAAAAAGTTGCTGGGGGCCACATCTGGAGTAGCCGCATCTACGGTGTTTGCGAAAGCAATTCGAAGCCCAATTCATCTAATTTTGTGGATTGTCTTGTTGAAACGGCTTTTTCTTCTTTTCCAAATGGGTCCGTTTTTCCACGATTTCGTCGGTCAAACGCTCCAATAACGCTACATAATAGTCGCTGTTGATCGTTCTTCCCTTTTTAAGATAGTCGATGAATATTATATCTTGCGCATTGCAAAATACTGATGCCACAACCTTGCCAGTCGACTTTTGCGTCTGTCCACGCTTTGGAGTCAGTTCATTCCGTGAAGTGCATTCAGCTTACTGTCGATTGGAATGATGAAGCCGTGCTTTATCTTATCCATTGTCACATATCAACGCAAAAATTCGGGTGTATTACGATAGAACAGCTGCAAAAGCTGCTCAGAATATATTGCTTGATTGTGAGCTCGCGCGGCACCCACTTTAAACACAGCTTTTGCATACCCAAATATTTATTCATGATATGTCCAACACGTTCCTTTTGATATCTTTAGGGATTCAGCTTTACTTTACAGTTATCTAAAATTATTTTATAGACTTCTTTGATATTTTCGTCGGTAACAGCCTCTTTGGGGCATCCACTGCGTGCGTCGTCCACGGTGTTCATTTTGTCTAGTTTAAACTTAGCAAAACAATTCTCAACAGTTGATTTTTCTGGTGCAGAGTCCGAATAATGTTTATCAAGCCCAGCCTTGGCTTCGAAAGTATTTTTTTTTTTGCCAAACGAAATTCCTTTTTATCATCATCACTTGAAATGATATATCTCACACACTAATAGTACGACTGCTGTCATAATTATACACATGTCTTTTGAAGATTAAGACTAACTAAAAATCATAAGGATATAATACTAGTAGAGCCACCTATATGTCAGCCCAACTAATATAACTGGTTTTTATATAAACTGCTTCATGTAGCTTTAAAAGAACGGTGGTAAATTAATGATTTGTATTGTCACCGTAGGAAGATTAACACAAATTTTATCCGCAATTTTAATACTTTTCTCAGTGGCCATTTATTGAATCGGGATGGGTTTTTTTGCACGTCTATCCCAATCGCCGAGATAACTAGGATATTTTGTGTTACTTCCTTGCATTAATGAAAGAGTAGTTCATACCTTGAGATCAGCAGCTATCTACTATTGATGTTCTTTTAAGCAGATTATGTTTGTAAACTTTTCCATTGTGCAGTAGGTTTCTTTCATATCGGCACCATATGAGGATTGTTTAGCAATGATTGCTCATATATCCTGAATTTTAGCTAACAGCATTTTGTTTTGGTAATTCAAACAAATGGTTATCAAAAGATTAACTCTTTAACGTCCTCCTTATGTTTTTTATACTAAAGTAACCTTCGTCATTTGGTATACTATATATTTCAAGACGGTATAAGAAATCGTGAGTAAAAAAAAAAATGAGGACCGAAATTGATTTTATTTTTTATGCAATTAATTTTTAGTCAATATTTAAATAAAACCATTTAATTAATTTTTGTATTGACTTCAAATTATCATCCAAGTCTTCATTATAGTCTTCTTTCAATTGGCATGGATTTTAAAACATTTAAGACATCATCAAAGTCTTGAACCGAATAGTGCCGACCAGAGTTACGGATATAAACGAGTTGCCCATTGTAACATTTCTATTTGAGCCATGAACAGTTTTAGTAAGTTCTTTGACATAAAACTCTCCAAGTGACTTTTTAATGGTGCATCCACCATGTACTTGGTTCCACTATTACAGAACATTTGGCTTATTTGTTTGGGATATGCAGTCGGAAATTACACTAGCCTCTGAATGCCAATAGCTGCTCATTTACTGAATAACTATGCCTACATTTTTGAACAAACATTTCACATATTTTCCTGATGGGAGCGAATTTGTTACGAATATGTACGTGGCAGTCCTCCCTCCTAAAAAGGGATGACACCAATTCTACAAACTTTTCATTCTGAGTTTTTTTATGTTCATTTAGAGAGAAACAACAAATTTGGTCTATTTTATTTTAAGCAATAAAATATGGCATAAAACTCAAAATGGGATCACTAAAAGTTTCCACCACCTACAACAAGTCGTCAAATCAAAAATTTGAAGACTATAAGAAATTCTGATTAGTATTTATTGCACGTGCAAATCCTCTCTAAAGATAGTACTCATAGGAATTTTTGCTTTGTTTTTTTATTTTAGTTAAATTTTGTGTTTCTAGAAGAGTATATCTTTAAAATCTGTCCCCCGTCCGGCTTAGCTTAACTTGAAGGAACAAATTTGTTGCATCTTACATTAATCCCAATAAAATATAGCATTCGGATCATGATGCGAATGAATCTCCCATTCAAATTTAAGGTTCAATGGTGATACAGGGTATGTCCGCAGCACCATTCTTTCTTGTTTTGGATAATTTTTGATTTTTTTGGTGGAATTTCGCTTTATCGAATTGTTTATTAAATTAAATTAATTCAAATAAAGCAACCAAATTTATTTTGATTTTGATTAATCGTTATGAAGTTTGCCCACTACACACAAATGTTAATTCAATTGTTTTCAATATTAAGTTTCATTAATTGAAATTGATATTGTACCTTGCTATCGATAATTTGAGCTGAGGACTTAATAGATCAACTGTCTAGCATACTTGCCAAGTATACAAAATCCATTTTGAGCCAAGGCATGAGCATGTGTGAAGCGTATATAAGCATCGGCTACACCAAAGTTTACGCTTTATCCCTGTTTTCTTGTCATAGATTCTTATTTTGTTTTTGGTTAGTTAATAGATTTAATTTGCGAGTTGTCATACTACATACATGTGAAGAGAATAAATTAAATGAATCAATTAAGTCAAATCCACATGACATCAATTCATTGCAGAATAATTAGAGGGGTAACTACGCCGCTGGACATAATCATGTATGCACATATCCTACATCACAGATACATACACACATATACGAGTACTATATCCATTCGTGCGCAAAAAACATGCAATATTAGCTCATGCTGCTGCAAATGTTGATTTTCTGTTGTAGGAGTTTGAGGATAATGCTTTAATTGGTTTCAACATTTATTATTTTTTACATTGTTTTAACTTAATGTTTTTTTTTTTTTGTAATATATTGATTATAATTAATTAAATTACTTATTAATAAATGATTTGATTATAAAATAATTAATTACGTTTGATGTTTTTAATTAGAATAAAGGTTTTCTTTAAATGAAGCATATGAGTATGTATGTGTTTCGATTTTTTGAGTGGGTGTTGTACGTTAGTAAAGCCTGAAAACAAAGTTTCTGACAGATATTTTTCATTTAGTTTCTGACAAGGAATGAAGTGGAAATAGAAACTTTTATAAAAAAATCCGCTATTATCAATTTGTTAAATAAAATTGCATGAGGTATGACAAGAATATGAACCTATAACAGCTTTATATTTCAAAACTACATTTTTTTATTCAGACTTTGATTTATTAATAGCAAAATATATTATTGAAAAGTTATTATATAAGAAACTTATTCCGACTTGTCAGAAGTACTTATTTCCAAATTTAATTCTAATTCGTTGACGTTTTCTTTTTGCTTTAATTCAACTTGTAAGGTTCCCTTAGAACAAAGTTGGCTACAACTAGCCATTCAAAAACCAACCGGATAGTTTGATGGATCAGTTTCATTAGGATTCATGCAGCCATATGGAACTTACAAAGGTTGTCTGAGATCTAGTATGGCGGGTTCAGATTGTAGTCGATGTCTATATTCCTCTTCAGAAATTTCTCTTTGTCTCTGTTCGTTGCATATGTTTTTTGGAACATACGATATATAGCGTCGTTGGCGTTTAAACAATGTTTTTATCCTATAAATAAGGGCAGAAAAATTATGAACACATTCATTTTTCTCTTCAATGACAACATATACTGGGTCTGTCAATGATTCAATTAATTCCTGGAAATCTATTTGGCCTGAAAATATTTTAAAATGCTTGATTTTCCTATTAGTATTATAAAATGTATCTGAATAATCACAACCCGTGAATGCGTGGAAAGCTGGCAAACTGTGACAGTTTAGTTTCTGCAATCAAAATCTCTTTAATTGTTTTTCTTAAATGATGATTCTGCCAATCAAATTTGAGTCCGCGGAACTTTCTGGATATTGGCCTGCAAAAATAGCAGAAATTCGGTATCGTTCGCTTTGACCAATATTTTCGAGCTGGGTTTAGATTTTGATATATGAAACGTGCCTGCTTCTTCAATTTGGTGTATAATTTTCCCAATAAATAGCAAAGATTTGCACAAGGGCTTCTTTGAAACGGTAGTTCTTGAGACTTTTGAGAAAATCACTTAGTCTTGGTTGAAGCCTTCCTTGGATGACATAAGGTGTATCGAGCTCCTACTGACTTTGACGTCTATAGTTTTTGATAGAGTGCCTGTCAATGTACTTCAGAGGCATTAGTTGCGCATAATATATTAAAGAGTGAATCAGCAACTTTGTCAAATGTCTGTGTCACGTAGGCTCAACTGTTTCGATATTAGACGTTACCAAAACTCTAAGTTCTATATTCTATACTAATCGCGAGTATTTGGCCGAAGATATCTCGTTCCATATTGAACAATACACTTTTATTGGGAAGGGATTATATGAATTTCGTATAGTCTTTATGATACTCTGGAGAATTTCCTTTTTAGTTCGACCCTTTTGCAGGGCATGACAGGTTTTTGACGAAGGATACAAGTTTGGTTCATATGGTGTGATTAAATGCCCATCTTTGTTGTGCTGATATGAATACAGCGACAAGGTTAAACGTTAATTGATTAGAGGCATCAGTTTTGGTACAGCATATGCCAAATGCTCCTCGTCTAAATTCATATACCACAAGAGACTTGATGCCCTGCGCCTTCATAAGTTTAATAACGTACATAATAGACCACCTAACATAATTCGCTGGTTTAATGAGAAGAATAAATAGGATGTGTTGTAAATGGAGTCTATGTCTCAAAAACCACTGCTTCGGATGCTTTTTCAAAAGCGAAGAAACAAATATATGAATACTAATTACTGAAGACAATATTGCCAAATTGATCTTCCCATGTTCACGATCCAAAGTTTTTATGCAATGATCTTTCAGAAGAACTCATGGCATCACTGTCTGTCACATGGAGTGACGCGCACAACACTTCTCTGTCACTTGCAGTGCTCGTGTTGCAAATTTTTTTAAGGTAACCTAATACCATTTGGCAGGCAATAAAGGAACGTTTCATTAAAAAAAAAAATCATTAAATAACGGATTAAAGTATTCGTATCCCTCTACGTCTTTCAAGCGTAAACATATTGTATTTTGGATCTACATCTCGCTAAAGAAGTTTCATTTCAAAACAGTCAACAGGTATAAATGGACTGGGAGAGTCCAAAGGGAAAGTTAGAAAGAAATCATGAAGGCTTTTCAATAAGAAAAAATACCAACATTTCAGAAATTCAGAGTAAATAAGCAAAAAGAGCCTTCTGGACTAGATTCAAAGCATAAACAGAAATCAGCTGAGTGTGTCTGGAACTGCTCATGGAAACTCATTTCCCGGGATACATAAGGTTGATAATGAAAGTGAGAACGCGACCTCTACTGAAAGTAATAAACCTGGAGAGGACTTTGAGGGAAGGGTGGCAATCGTTAATGATATTATCATAGAAGAGAAGATCCCCTACAAATCACCAGGACCTGTTGCCATTTAACCAATGCCTAAGGACCTCTTGCCGTGGCTGCTTTAGATTTTCAAGTGGTTGTCTTCTTACATGATACCTACTGAAGAGCTGGAGAGAAGTGAAAGTATTGTTATTCCAAAGGCTGAGGATTACTGGATGTTCCTCAAAATAGTTTAGTTCTATAGTCGTTTTTACTGAAGTCGATAGAACGACTTGGATTGTTCTTGCACGCCGTCATCGCGTCTTGAACGGTCAACTTCAATTTTGTAGAAAACTTCGTCCATCTAGGATTATAAATGACCAGCAACATCAACATCAGCCTGGAGATCAGGCGAAGAGTTACGCTTGCAATTAGATGCTATTTTGGGTTGAGCAAGACAAAAATCAAGATCTACAAGACGCTGATACTTGTACCGTGATTGAGTCAGACGAACCGGCGTTGGAAGTCTTGAAGAGAAAGATTATCAGTAGGATTTTTGTCCTATTTGGTCCTATTAGAGTCGGCGAAGACTGTATGAGCTATTCGATGAGGTGGACATAGTCCAGCGCCTAAAGTACCAGCGGCTAGTCACCGCAACAGGTCTTAATTTCAGCCAAGACCTGGTCTTGCAGTTCTTGTGGGTGGTGGCGTTTAAAGCTTCTTCTCGTTAAAATTCGGGGGCTTGTAGCTCTTAGGACTGCAATACCTAGTCGCTTAGTAATTTTATGCACTTTGAGTTCGCGTTCTATATACCTGGTTCTCATATAACAAGGAGCCCCAATAATCTTCCTCAGTGTTTTTGCCTGAAGATCCTGCAGTTTGTTCAAGTGTGTTTTGGCTACAATTCCATACAACTGGATTGCATAGAAGAGGCCAGGAGCTAGACATTTTTGTAACCTTTGTGTTAAATGATTGTTGCAGCGATCCAACCAGGATAACACCAAGGTATTTGTATGCCGGATTGTATTTAAGCAGTCTTCCGTAAAGTGAGACACCAGGCCAGTCGCCTTTCCGATTTGTATATGTCACATTTTCACATTTGTTGGCATTGATGCACAAGTTCCACTTCTCATCCCATTCCTAGAATGCGTCCAAGTACTGCTGAAGTGCACACGTGGCCTGGATAGTTCAGGTGTTTTTTGTGAGCACCGCAAAATGGTCTGCATATGTCGCGATTAGCACATCTCCCTATTCTATTCCAGTGATTGCTGTGTGGGTGGACATATCCGTAGTGAAGATGGATTAGTAAGGTGGGGCCTAGAACGAAAGAGCTCCAGCACGCATAATTTACATGCGAGCCCAAAACTAGATTGGTGGACGATGAAATAGAGGACGACCGGGCACGCGTTAGAATTACCAGCTATGAAGAGTTTTCTCCGTACTTAGCATTCAAAATAACTGGCGCCAAAATAACGATGTAAAATGGAATAGATATCGGCTTCGATGATTTGCTGCCGAGTAAGCAATTGTAAAAACTCTGTTCGTTGGAAATGAGCTCAAAGGTTCGGAGATGTACCTCAACGAGAGGACTTATATGTCCACTACTATAGAATCTAAGTAAAATACATCGGTGTGATTCTGAACATAAAACTCACATTTAGCAGAAATTCTGAGGAAGAAGTTATAAAGTTCTACGTAGCCTTAACGCGTTAAGTTAGACCCTCTATCACTATTTTACATACATCATTTCAGCTTGTGTGCTCCAACAATATTTACAAACGCCAAATCGACCATTTTTAAAGAACAACATCAACGCTTAGCTGAAAACTTAATGACTATTGACATGAATTGCAATAGTAATTAATTAACTAAAGAGCAGTGTTGGCTAATGTGCGATGAGTTCTGTTCGGATGACCTTCATCAATTTGCGCGCCTGCTATTTGTTGATTTAGGATTTCGAATCCTGTTAACAGGCAAAATAAAATATTTGCTGTTGATTTATTTAACGGCGTAATGTTTCGACGCTGTTATTCAACTTCGTTTGCTTAGCTTTTATGTTGATAGATAATTTATGTAAATTATTTCAAAATCGAACTTAAATGATTCGAATTATAAAGTGATTAATGACTGCAATGCCACGTGGCAAAGTGAACACTAAATATTCATAGTAAAATAAATTGAAAAATTGAATAGTAAATAATTTACTCGTTTTTTTTTTATTTTAATGTTTCTGCAGTCCAAATACATAAAAACATTTTTATTATATAAAAGCAAAAATCAATAGCTCTACTGAGATGTGTTAATTGTGTACAGTTTTCACAAATTTGCACAATTTCGTGTGGAACTTTCTAAATATTTATTATTAATTGTTGTCTTCGTATTTGCTGCCGATAATTTATTTACATATTTATTTTGCTCAACTAAAAGAGCCATTTTCGAGCGCAAGTAGGTATTCCATTACATTGTTCCGTGCTAATAGTTGCCCAAATGTTATTTGCGATTCAATTAACAACAACTTGTTATACTATGTTCAAATTAGGCGCAGTCCATGAAGTTTTCGAAGTTAGTTGAAGATCTTGCTAGGTGTTTTTAATGCGAAATTTGTATTTGGTGTTAATTACTTTTAGTATTTATTTGATTTCGTTTTGAATTCGTTTGGCCTGGGAAAATATTTATATTGAGTGGTTATCAACGAGGCAAATCGGTATTGTAGAAGTGGTAGCTGTCCCTTTATAAAAAGAGATCATTATTAAAAACGTGTTTATAGTTTAATTATATGCTTATAATATGTATTTTCTCAATAAACATTTGTGTTGAGCAAATAATTGCAAGAGCAAATTATATGCCTCAATGAAACTCATGCTTTAATACTTAGTATGTACTTCGCTGAAGCGAAAAGTCTTTCCAAATCTGCTTAGAATGTCAATCTAATTGATCCATTCATAAATTAAATTCTAACCAAGTTCGCATATCGACCTTACGTCACAAATGGCAACTATCTTAGATACCGCTTTAAGCAAAACTATCTAAAGATGCTTTCAATATATTAGTTCTAAAACTTGTTAACATAAAATATTACTTTTTCGTATTCTCAGTATTTTACGATAGAAAAAGTTTTAAGACATTCGAAAGATTAAAGTTTTTTAATTCATTAAAAAACATTCACAGATAGCTGAGCATTAGCACGCTCAACGATATAAACTTGATTTCTAACAACAAATTGGATACATTTTAATTGTTCTACTTCATCACCATACTTCACATGAAAGTTTACTATCCGCAATTAAGTTTGCCCCCATTAGCACCTCGCTCAAAATTTAACTAGAGTCAATTTAGCTGACAAAACTTTTGCTTTGTCTGCAATCCTTAGCGAACATTTACATAAAACTATTGCAAGGCCATTAGTTGCTTTAAAGTATATACAAAATAGGTTCCATGCTCGTGACACGTTCGAACATTTTATAATACAGGAAGCGTTCGAAAAGTAATGAAATATATTGTGGTTTGGATAGAGTATGATTTTTATGTAATTCGATCATTTGAATCCGAATTTGAAGTTTATTTGGCAAATTTCGAAAAAACGAAAAAATTAAAAAGAAATCCAGTTGGTGGATTTCACATCA
Organism: Leucophenga maculata; assembly: GCA_035044805.1. Lineage (NCBI taxonomy): Eukaryota > Metazoa > Arthropoda > Insecta > Diptera > Drosophilidae > Leucophenga > Leucophenga maculata. The sequence continues at coordinate 290,821 of JAWNNP010000054.1, read as the reverse complement.
ATTGTCTACCCAGAATTTCTTCCAAATTTTCGTTACCAATTGTGTTATAGGTTAGTAAATTATGATAACAATTTTTTTCAATTTAGTTAATAAAATTGGCGGAGAGGAGAGTGTGAAAGTTTTGTATTTTTGGTCAAAATATTCTTTTCTTTATTAATTATAATTGAACAGAAAGATAAGCAATTCTTTCGGGACATGACTTTTACAAATTTTTTCATGAGCTTTCGAGATTTTTTTTGTATTTTACCAAAATTTTTTGATTTATATTAGCTTCACCTTAATGCTTCTCTGTCTGTTTGTAACCGACTTCCTTGAACTTGATTTTGACCTAATTTAAACGGTCAGATTTAATTTAAACTTTGTATACTTATCAAGGACCGATGAAAATACAATAATTTCACAATGTCGACCTTATGTCCTGACCAGTATCAGCAGGATAAAATGAAATCCTTATGCTTTAAATTGACTTGCAACTGTATGCCTAAAAGTATGCAATACTTTTGCAAAATTAGCGCGATAAGGCAGAATCATAAAGCCGTGGTAAGAAGTGCTTATAAATATGTTTTACGAATACAAAGAAAAAATAAAACTATAATTTAAAAAAAGTAAAAAACACGTTTTAATGACCAAATCGAACTTAATAACGAAACATAATTATTAATATAGCGAGCAAATGTAAATGAACGATAAAGATAATTATTAGGAAAGTGAGGTGGCTTTCTGGTTTTGGAATTGGAATACCTTTTGCAACTTTCCATGCCCAGTTCTAAACAATTAGCATTATTTGAGGAAAGTAAATAAGAGCATTTCTTGGCAGGTTTTCGAGGCATATATTGGGGATATGGTCAATGCCAAGAGATTCATTCAATTTTAGAAACTAAATAATAATTTGAATATCACTAATAATGTAAGTCGGTTGAATTGTACTCAATTTCTGAACTAACAAGTCATGTTGCGATGTTTGAACTAATGTTGAAGTGTCAGAATCAGAATTAGCTCCTGTTAAGTGATGTTTTAATTCAAAAACACATGTTTGGATGTTCAAGAATATGGGTACATAATGTTCCATAGCTTCATATATGTTAATTCTATTACATTGGATCATACTATCGACTATTCCACATGTTCGATTAACACCTACGGGCATTTGAAGTCGTTTTTCATTATACAACCGGAAGATGGTCAGATGATAGTTCAGAGTCTACAATGGCTACTGAAAAAATTTTCCGGCAAGTTTTAGATTTAGAGTTGACTGGTTATCTTTTTAATATATACTTTGGATTTTTAGAGTAAAAAATAAGGAACCTTACATAGGCTGAATAGGGTTGGAAAAAAGTCTTTTCGTATTTTCGCCTTTATTTCAAATCTTTATAAAATTGCGTACAATCATCGGATTTAGTTCATATAAGCGCCGTTTTGATCAATAACTTGTTGCCGACGAGATTCCAATTCATTATGCCCCGCTCATAGCAGCTTGCTTCCCTATTGGCAAAACAGTGCCTCTTTTGAGGCCAATTTCTCGCCCGCTAAATCGTTCGACATTGGGAGGAATAGATAGTAATCTGATCGTGCCAGGTCTGGACTATAAGGTAAATGCACAAGGACCTCTCATCCGAACTCCCGGAGCTTCTGGCAGGCCACAATCGAAGTGTGTCGTCTGGCGTTGTCCTGATGGAACATAATTCCATTCCTATTGGCCAAAGGGCTTGGCAACCGTTAAAGCCGTTTCGTCATCCTTTCAACCGTTTGCGCTTTACGTTGTCGTAAGTGACCCACTTTTCATAGCCAGTCACCATTCAATTTAGAAACGGCTTCGGCAAGCAGCGATTCTCAGATGGAAATTCGTGAGGCACCCAAATATCGAGTTTTTTTTTGTTTAGCCAAGCTTCTTGAAATGCCTTTGAACGGTCATATGACTGATATTCAGCTCCCGGGCGTTGGTACGGCTGCTACTATGGTGGTCTATCTCGATCACTTCATTGATTTTATCGACTTCTTCGACGACAGGTCTTCCTGAGCGTAGTGTTCTTCCACACTAGAACAGAATCGAGTGAAGCACTGTAGTGCTACGCGAATTGAACAAGTATCGGCCCCGTAAATATCACAAGTTTTTTTGGCCGCTTGCGATGCGTTTTTGACTTTCAGGTAGTAAAAATGTAAAATATGGCGAATTTCTTCCTTCAAGACCTTCAGCTTCGACGCGCTGTTGTTCACAACTGAATTATTCATGCGCAATGCTGTCAAACGAGCATGGTACAAGACACTCACATAATTCGAACGCCGTAAAGTATGCACCCATACGACAAATACTTAATGAGTTAAACCTAATTGAAAACAAGAGTGCGAAATACGAAAAGACTTTTGTTTCAACCCTATGTCGTTAAAATGTTTACAGAGAAGGTTTGTCAGATTGCCATCAGATTGCGAATTAATCATGCAATTTGAGCCAAAGGGCATACATCAAAAATGAGCAATCGAAATGAAAAATGATAAGAGTAACCTAAAGATGAAATACCTATTCAATGACACCAAACTTAACATTATCATCAATGAATGCCTCATGTATGTTCCGCATTATTGTATAACTTTCAACACACTAAAAAATAAATATTTGTCAACAGCAGGAAACATCCTTTTTATGGCTCGAGTTCTTAACCAAAATATACAAATCAACCTTCTCAAACTTATTGTCATTGCTCGAAACTTTTGTTGGTAACTGCAAAAATTAAAAAAAGAACATCAAAGAAGATAGCAAAATATGTTGCCATAAGTTGACCAAAAGTTGTTGCCACCCTTTTTCTTTTTTTTAATTTTTAAGGCTCTTTTAATTGGTGAAAAATAAAAAAAACTTAAATTTTCTTTTTGCTTTTAGCCTATTGTGTAACTTAAGCATTAGAAAGTTTCTATTCGTACACAACGTACAACGAAGCTTAAGGGTCAGCTAAGATGCAAAACCTTAAAATTAAATTTTAGATACAATCTTTCATTAATATTCATGCAGGACATAACATTGTTAAGCCAAACCCCAATAGCTCTTGCCTCTTGCAGTATCAACTTAAGTAATTATGTAAAATGAATTGTCTACAAATGCCACAAAGTGTGTGGTGGATATATAAAAGGTTGCTTTTTAAAGCGATTAATGAAAAAATACGTCGACAAACGACTAGCAATTCTTTGAAAAAAGTCATTCTACAAATTTTGTGTAAGATGAGGAATGAAATCATTATCCTGCAAAATATATCTAAGCAGAATAAATATATCATTTCACATATTGTATGAAGGATATTAAATTCATTTTCAGTTTACTACACACTCAACAGCATAAATGAGTTGCTCAATTTGGCTTTCACTTTTTTCTTGTTTGTGTGATGTTGGTTTTCATTTTGACTGGAAATTTGTGTGCAAATATTATTAAAACGAATGACATCTGTGTAAAAAAAAAGAAAATTTCCATGCAAACACTATCTGAAACCACGGCGTATGAGTAATGCACACCGCATAAAGTCAGTTCGTGTTTGTTTGCCTTTACTTATAACTTAATTAAAACTTAACCAGCTTGTTTTTTCATTTTTTTTTCTTTCGTGTGATAAAACAAAATTTGCGCAAAATTAGAGCATAAATTCATATTAAGCTGCTTGGCTAAAAATGGAATTTTAAACTTAAATTAAATTTAACAATGTAATCACCAACGACACCAGCAGCCAGAGGAGCGAGCGTGTCTTAACTTTTTCATTGCTCGACAAAGAAATTTATTATGGTTTGCTGAACTCATTAAAGTCTTTCGGCTTTACACCTGCTTGCTGTTTGCTTCCACTCTAATGCAAAGTGATAGGCGAGGGCGCACATAAGCGCTCCAAAGAAGTAAATGCTTTAAAGTCTCCCATGTACATTTGTGCAATGAGTGCTGAAACCGAAACCTAAAGCAGAGCACTCAAGCTGGCTGGCAGGCAACCGAGACAGAGACTGAGTGGCGTTGACCTTCAATGAAATATGCTCCTTGAAATGTTAAAATGAATCTGAAAAAAATATAAAAATTCTTAAAATTTCAGTTACAACGAATATTTTATATAATCTTCAAATGCAAGACAACAAAAAATTTGTATGCGATTCGAGCCAAAGAAGAGTCAGCTAGACAGTATGAATTTAATATATCTATCCTGAGTTTTTATTGCTTTGTACCTGTATTAAGCGTAATCTTAACTATGTTGCCAAAAGTTTATAGAAAGATGAAGTTTTAGTGAGACGGTCGGAAACGAGCTATTGCTAAAAAAATATATTTTTCTACACCCATTGAAATAATTTAGATGAATATTAAAAACTTAGGTCATTGTCTAAAAAATATTAGTAATGTTAAAAATCGAAATACGGGCATGAAGCTTTTTAAAATGCGCTTTAGCGATGCAATATATCCAGACATTGAGTTCCAATCTAGTTCAGGAGATTGACGATGCACAGGATATTGACGATCTACTCAGCCTCCGCCGAAGCACAGAGATCGAGCTTACGCCCTGCCAAGTGGTAAGCAGCAAAATTATTTCGTTTCATGAGCTGCGTAGATTCCGAAGGATGTTAACACCCAGAGGACATGCTATGCTTGCACTGTGCAGTCAACCGACTCAAGTATGAGCTAAACCGGCAACTTACGCAGATGTTCGATAATATGCTGAGAAACATTGGCGCTGCATCAGATGTAATCTTCTACCTATGGAAGGCCACTAGAAATAGCAGTCGACAGCCAATTCGACTTGCTCTCTTCAAAAACGCTCTAGTGCTGCTCTGAGCAGAGCAAGTCGCTGCTTTTGCGGCAAATTTCGAAGAGCAGTTTTGCCCTTCGAGTAACAATAAGATGAAGAGGCAGATGCTACGAGACTCACTCTGTAACCATCACTCTAGCTCGAGCTGCCTGAGCACCCATTTGGTCCTTAAGATATTGAGGTCATAATCATGTGTGTAATGCCCGATAAAGCCCCGGGACACGACACCTATAGACGCACTTAAAAGCCCTTTTGGACAGTGTTATCTTTATTATAAGATCGATTTTCAATGCCAAATTGAGTTTGTAGAGATGAAGCCTACAGTTCGACTTGTCTCCTGCTCTCGATCTCTAAGGTTTGAGAAAGATTGGACATTCTAAGCTGGCAATCAATGTGGAGTTCCGCAGCCTGATGTGGCACCATTATTTTGGCTTCCGCTCTGGCCATGATAGAGCAACTCCACATAGTCATCGAGCATTCGACCGGCAGCAGTATTTAATGCCATCTTCGTTGCCATCGAACAGACATTCGATCGAGATTGGCACACAGGCTTGGTGTATAAGTTCAATGAAAGACTACCCTCGCCATATATTGCTCTGATACGTTCCTACTTGGAGAGCCGTTCCTTAATGGTCAAAGTCATGAAAAATCTGTTCTTCCTTCACTAAGCAATCGCAGGAGTGCCATAAGCAAGCGTCCTTTATCTTTTTTCTTCAGCTTTTATACAGCAGACATAACAGATGCTCCCTTTGACTACGAGAATAGGTGGAACACAAAGTTCAACGCTAAGAAAAGCTTAAACAAGTGCTTTATCCTCCGTTGGCAGCGGCACTCTTGCACATATCCACGGCACCACTTGCAATAGCCAACTGTGCCTTAATCGGGTATTAGACTCAGCTTCAAGGTTCACATTTAAGACAAGGTGATGGCGTGCGGATGCAGGATGTGCAGATGCATGAAACAAGCTCTCCTTGCAAAACAAACGCACCGTAATTGCAGGATAATTACTCCCATCTGGTGTTATGGTGCGTAAATCTGGGGCACTACTTCAATGTCGAATCGACAAAAGGTTCAGCGGCTTTAGAACTGGGCTCATTATTGGATGCCCTTGGTTTGTCAGCAACTCCACCCTTCACTCAACTCACACCTTAACTTGACACCGGTTGAAGAGCAGGTGAGCTTTCTTTCCATTTATAATGATTGCCTCCAGAATCGTGCTAAAAGGCATGCGCGAATTCTGATTGGCTCGCGGCTGGTCAGATGCCTAAAGAGGACCCAGCCTCAGAGACCTCTGAGAAGGCGCTAAATGCAGCAACAACACAACAATTAGAATAAGACCCCCATATAACAAAACGAATTTTTTATTGTAATATTCAAAAAAGAAGGAAAAGAGGGTTGTACTCAAATCGACAGCATTCAAGTCTATCATCTGTTCATCTGCAACAATGTTTCCTTAGTCAAATTTCCCAAATGTCAAACGTGAAACCTATGATCAAATATTGCACAAAAGCGATAATTCAAATGAAGTTTGTCCTTTTTTCCCTAAGATAACATTTAACCGCTTACAGTTAAAACTGACAAACAAACTCCCCAATATGAAATATATTTTAATGTCGAAATTTTCCAATTAAATATGTGAATTGTAATATGGAATGCAAATAGCTTTTCTAACCATACATATGAAGTCAAACTGTTCCCCAAATCAAATTTTATCGACTTGTTATTAGTCTTCGAAACACACTTTACTAATAGAAAGTATTTTAACAATTATGGGTACTAATGGTAGTCAAGACTTAAGCCTAAGGGTGGGGGAATTATGCAAAACTATATAAGCGACAACTAATTTTTAACATTGCTTACAGGAAACCCTACATATTGGCTTTTAGATCGTCGAATTAGCACCCGATCTATTGGATTTCATAATCTCAAGACATCATCTTGAAATTTTGGACCGCTATGATTTTATTTCGGACCAATAATAGTTACATATAGTGCTTTTTTTCCAGCTTTATCGACTAAATATTAGTTTGTCATATCAAGGACGAATCTTTCATCATTCCGGAAATGGTTTTATGAAAAATTAAATTTAAATGTATTCCTTAAAACCACTTTAGAAGTTAATACGGTTGTGTTGTCAATCACAAACCTTAAAATGAATCGGGCCTAATGTGCACTCCACCAGTCAATAATTCGTAACCAAATAATGCATTTATATCAGCTGTGCTTCGAGTTCTTAGATTGGCAAACAAACAGGATTACAACTGCTAAAAAAGTATTCAGTAAAGCATCAAATGACATGAAGAAACGCTTACATAAATTAAGAAATACTGTAGAATTTCTTTAAAGTTTGGACCCTAACGCGAGATTTTATGAGTATAGCCATTGGAGGGCAAGTACTTGAAACGGCCTGCAAAACGAATGTTTGCTATACTTGACCAAAGTGTTGACTGATGTATAACGATCCAAGCTATAGTCAATGCTTTTTTGAACATTTTTTAGATATACCTTGAAATCGCTAAAATAAATTCACAAAAAGTCTTCAAGCAACGACAAAAGAGACGGAAAACTAACAAAGATTGCTAGTGACATTTATTTATTATAAGGTAGTAGTGAGTGCGACCTTTACAAGTTCATTGTATCCTGCCCATATTATCTACCTACATTTTTGGTCCTTGTACTCCCTATTTAGCTTAAATTGGGCACATCTTTTTATTGCATACATTTTTGCCCTAGCGATTCAATGTATTTACTCCGAGGTCTGAAAGTCCTTGCGTCTGTTCCTTCATTTGTTTGGCAGCTATCTATAAACAAATTGATGACCACCATTCAACATCCTAGTTTAGCGACATGTTTTACCATTTTTCCTTAGTACAAAGCCCTACTTTAAATCCTAGTTCAGCGACCATTTTACCATTTTAAATCTTCTGTTTAAGGTTTTTTTTATATCTAGGTTGTTGCTAGGGTATAATAGTATAATAGTATGTACACCCACCTGTGATGACAGCCTCAATACTACTTTTATTTCTTCTTATCCTAACGATGGCTCTGTTCGTTTGTTGTTGGATGTGAAGATGCCGCGGCATAAGATTTAAAAGAACATCTAAGCTGTGAATTCTATTCAGTTGTATGCTGGCTATTTCCTTGTTTATATGTTCTACGTGGATCTTCAATGTGGTACGTTGGTCAAAGATTACTCCCAGGTATTTGTTCTTCTAGGATAATTATATCAATGTGCCATTCAAATTGGATTGAGTTATTTCAGCGTATACTTCCTAGAAAAAGGAACAATTATATTTTTGGCTGGTTTAATAGTCAAGCTACTTTGGAGCATCAAGATCTGGTATATTGATGGCCAATTAATTTTGATAATACAGTGTGTCTTCGAAATATTTAACCATAAGACTTTTATCAAAAAAATTAGTCAGGACTGTCCTTGAGTCTATAAGTTCTACTAGCCATTTAGTAGGAGAATGATTTTAATTTCTTTTGTTGAATTCAATTGCTACTTCTAAATGAGATGTCTTGTCAAAGGAACCTTCTATGTCCATTAAAGCTCAGATGGTTGTCTCTTTAGCTCTAATGATGTCTTGGAATGAGGAAATTAGTTGGTATAGAGTGCCAGATCTATATGTTGACATATGTGAAGTGACTCATCCATTAGGTATTTAGTCTTGGTGTAGTCATTTTTACTAAAGTATTTTGCATGAATGAGGTTATGTTTATTGGCCTAAAGGATTTAGGGTGGAAGGGATCCATCTAACTGCTTTTTATCCTCCGTACAAATGGCCAGTTTCTTCCCTCAGGGTTACATTGTTGCAAGCTTTCTCGTGTTCTTACTCGTAATAAAGGTATACAGTTCGGAAAGTGAATTTCGAGTAGAAGGCTTGCCTTCTCTTTATCCTTGGTGAACGTTCTATCTTGTTTTTTAGATATTGGCTGGAAACTTGTTTAAGTTTTGGTAATAGCTCTAGAAATGCTAGTGAAGTATCTTCCGGACTCCTTTACTAAGCCAATCTAAATACTTGTTCCACCAAGAAGTGTCTTTGGCAGGCTTAACTTCATTTTGTTTGCAACTTTGATGGTTTGCATCAATGACCACTGCATTGAAGCCCTGAACCATTATTTCTAGGTTATGTGATGAGTTTTCTTTCTAATTATTCGAAAGAAAACTCATAAAATCTTGTAGCATTTTCAATAAGTAACTTCGTTACTTACATCAATGACTCCTAAAGATGGACGGTGCCGTAAGTAAGATCCCCTGAACCATTATTTCTAGGTTATGTGATGAGTTTTCTTTCTAATTATTATCAATGACTCCTAAAGATGGACGGTGCCGTAAGATATTTAACTATAGTATGTTCGGTTGTTAGCAATAGGATCCTGCACAAAGGTCGGTGACAGTGTGTAAGTGTTTTTCCTAAAATAGAGGTGTTGAAATGTTCAATAAGAATGGGACATCGGTAAGAAACATAATCATGTAGTCATGCAGTTGTAGGATACTGCTTTCGCTCTCTCTCAATTTGATTCTTAATACAATTCTTAAACAAAAAACAAATATTACGACGAATAGATCATGAACTATATAAAAGGAATGAAACAATGCAATAAAATTTTTGGTCTTTCCAAACTGGAATCTTACAATTAAAAAGCGTCCTTGCAAAAGTATCAAATTAATACAGTTCGAAAAAGGCAAGAAGAATGTTATTTGCAGGATTAATATTTTATTAACAACGAAGTAGAAAATTGACCAACCTACTTTAGAGCATCTTATGTATCATTCTGTCTTGTACCTGGTCACTTTTTAGGACTGTAAGCGGCTACCCAACGATTATCAAGATCAGGTACTCCAACTTTGGCAGTAAAACTACTTTATGTCACAGAACTCCGATACTGAAGATAGTTATCTTGAGTTAGTATCTCCTTTAACACAGGTCGTGTTAATTTCTTTGATGATATATTATTCGCCATGCATGGCAAGTTACTGTTAAGAGTTCCACATAGGCAATTTATGATAGTTGTTTTAACAATCACATGAAGTGCTGGATCTAACACAGGATATGAGATTTTTGCACTTATGCCTTTGTCGATTGATTCTTCTCTTTTAGAAGAATATGTAGGTGAGGTGTATCACGTTTCTGCCGCTTTTTGTTGTACATTTGGCAGTTCCAAATATTCACCTTTTAGTGAGGAGCTTTATATTAATTTTAAGCTATAGATGACACGCTATCAGGGCATGTCAGCTTATTGCATAAAATCATTTAAAAGAACTAACTCTTCGCTTAAAACTGATTTCTGCTAAATTTGTGCTCTTTAGTGCCGTGTGATAATATTCTTCAAAAGAGCAGCGTCATTTCATGCTTCTAAAAGAATTTCAAGTTAGGCAGTACTATTCATTTTTTTGGCTAGGTTTCATCTTAAGATTTTTTAAGATATATGAAACTAATAAAACCCATTTTCAAACTAATTGTATAGGGTACAAAAAAAGTGATCGAATGGGAGCGGCAACAGTAGTGAAAACATGAAAGCAAGGTATGTAAGTTAAATTTTGGTTGAACTCCGTGTATGTCGGGGCATTCTATTTAAAGGCACACATACATGCAGCACAATATATAAAAAAAATAAACAAAAAAACACAACAAAGAAAACAAAATACACAGAATAAAAAATTCAACCAAAAGTTGTTACATTTTACGGCAGCAAAGTGAAAATGTCAAGCGCTAAGCTGTAACAAGTTATCTTGACAAAGCGAAGAAGGGAGGAAAGAGCAAAGCTGAACGGCACAGAAACCTAAGAAATAAATGTCATTTTGTATGAGTCAAAGAAAAAGGCAAAAGAAAAATAGCGAAAAGTGCGCACTTGAAAGTAAATTGAATATTTTTGGAAGGGCTCACGAAACGCACAGAGGCAGACAGCATCATTTTTAAAATATTGCAGTAGTACATATAAAAAAAATAAAGCAAAAGCAATAAAAAGAAAAGAAAATTGTAGCGTGAAAATTGCTTCAATTTTGTATTCATTTTTTTTTTTTTTTGGCCTCCTTCATAAACGTATGAATGTATTTTTTTTCCTTTTTGACATTTTCCAGTTTAAGTCACAGCTTGCTTTCCGGTAATGAAAAAACTGTCACGTCGCTGGAATATGCTATTCAAATGGAATAAAATTTAATTTCATAATTGCCAGAAGTGGTTTCTATGCATTTCATCTATCATAGATTGCCAAACTGTCGACAACCAATCAATAACACGTTTACACACACACATACCCACGTACCAAGCAAGTGTTCTCGTGCACTATTCATGCCACATTTCAGCGCCGGTTGCACTCAGAGACTAGCAAATGTCAGTGCGACAAATGTCATCAATCAATTTCGATCAATCGAGTTCAAGTATGCCGCAGCGAATGCTGCTGCTGCCTTGCCTTCGAATGCATTCAATAAACTTTTGAGCTACACATGACTTCGATTGATGATGCACTGCGCAACGTAAAATCAGCAAAGAATCGTTTATGAAGCATTCATGCTGTGCACTGACTTTGCAAATTGTTGCATTTTCAAGTGGCTGTATGAGTGGGTACATAAAAATGAAATGCATTTACGAGTACATATGTGTACTGTAGCGAATGAACGCATTTTCAAGAAGTTGTTTAAGTGTCCTTTCCGAGTCCATTTGAAATAAATGCCAGAAGTCAGAGGTAACTCGAAAGCTAATGAATGGCAACCAATTGAAGGAATTTCACGCAAAGCATGCAAATGGATTGTGTGCATTCTTAACAATGTTATCTGAAACGCTTCACCGGTTAATTCCTCTTGCAAGCGAATTATCTGCAGTGAAACAAGAGCACAGCCGAATTTGCTTCATAAAAGTTTGTCTTAAAATTTGAGTGCAATCGTTTGGATGGTTTGAATTTCTTAGAGTATTGCATACAAAATTAATTTTTTATACTTTAGTTATTTATTGTTCATTTTTTTTTTTATTTCTCTCTTTCTCCATATAACACGTTTCTTAAGCCACTACAAAGTTAATGAAAAGTGGAAAAGGGAAAACAGAAGAAGTGGGAATACCTTTTAGTTTTAAAATTCCAATTTCTTTCTCTGTATTTGTTCTTTCTTTTTTTTTATATAATTGTATATATATGAATATGAATTAATATTTGTAAGACTTTCGTTGCAATTAATTAGTTTTGTATGAGGACATCATAGTCCATACATATGAACAACATTTGAAAATAGAAATTATGAATGAGGCTACCCATATAAGAGTTAAAAAAAATTCATCATGTGACAACTAATCGACGATCGTTAAGAATAGTGTATTACTATCGACTAGTAAATAGTTTCTGTATTACACGCCCCCCATATTTAAGAAAAACTAAGCTCTTAATATTTCATCATTAGTGGAAATAGCTTCGGTGGAAATAGCTGGGGTCCGTAAGACCTTAATTTGTTTAAGCTTTTACACATAGTGGGAATACTATTCATGTTCAATTTGCTTTGAAGTTTGTAACACCCAAAGGAAGGCGTCAGTTACTCGCCAAAGATTTTTTGAAGTTTAACTTTTTTTACGGCGGTGGTAAAATAAAGAATTGCGACAAAATAACATGGTTCGGGTAATGCAAAGGAAATGAAAATGGCTTTTGTACTATTTTAAAACGTTGCATACTTTTAGGCTGTACTCTGTATAAGGTACACAGGTGCATATGATATGTGGTATACGCGATAATATGAGGAAGGTGTTGTTGTGTTTTAGGTGGTTAGAAGGGAAGAAGATGGTGTAAGGGTGGTTGGTGCGGGAGGGGGTGGTTGGATTGTGGATGGTTTAGTGACGAAAGGATGGTGTGAAGAGTGTTGCGGAGTGGTTGTGGCGAGGGTGGTTGGAGTTGTGTAAAGGATGGGGAGAGGGGAGGTGGAAAAGAAGTGGATAGTGGATCAGGGAAAGTGGAGGGGAGAATAAAATTCAATCAATTTTCTTGTGTTTAGTTCAATTCGCTACACAGACAAAGAAATATTAAATTTTTTGGAGTCACCCAGCCAAATGGTCCTTCCTGTCAGAAGCTTTTCAATAACCGAAGTTGAGTTAGAAATAAAAAAAACTTAATGATTAAAAGGGTATTGACGTTCAACAAGCTTTTGATATCAAGGGCTGCTATACAAAGTAAATATTTACTTCCAGCTCCTTACTTTCTTCTGTTGAAGTCTTATTTAAGCGATAGAACTTTTTTGTGTGAAAGAATGGGAAGAGGTATCCCAAATTTACTCAATCAAAGTAGGCATACAACAAGGAAGTGTTTCAGGACCAATTCTTTACACAATTTTCACCGCAGATATGCCAATAATAAAAAATGTTATGGTAGCAACTTATGCGGACGATTATGCTATTTTAGCAGCCACACATTTGACTGCAGAAGCTAGCAACCTTCTATAGATACAGCTTAATTAAGTAGAGAATTGATATATATATATATATGATGATATATATAAAACGATACTAAAGCCAGTTTGGACTTATGGTGTTCAGTTGTGAGGAACTGCGAGTAAATCAAATATAGAAATTCTCCAACGGTATCAATCGAAAACTCTAAGAAGTACATATAGTGAACGCACCATGGTTTGTGTCGAATGAGCAAATTCATAAAGATCTAAGAATTCCTGCATAGCCAATGACTTAGCAATATCTTTATTAGACAATAGCGAAGATACTAGAAGATCGAAAAGATTTTACATTGTAGATTTGCCATTCAGACTATAAAAATTTATAAATTGCAAATTTCCTTTAATGTTACATCAATAGAGAGATAGTTAGAGCTATTGAAATTTTTTCATTTTTAAGTGAAACTTTACGAATAATGTTTTCTACCTATATAGCACTTCTGCTGTGTCGCCCAGGCGCACTAATTTTTAACTTTTTTATTTTCACTTTTATTTTTATCGGACAGCGAGAGTGAAGGACGCAAATTCAACCAAAGGTATCAGAGTAATAGGAGAAGCTTGGAAGGAAATTATATAAGCATCCTTGGATTGCTTTATTAGCTAACGTTTATCGCCCTTGAATCAATGTATTGTTTATGGGACGATTCTGGTTGATTCCAAAACATTATCAGAATTCTTCGATTCAACGATAAATCGTATAGTGCGATCGGTCAGCTGGCGACAAGCTGGCACTTTTAAAAGTATTGTAGGACAAATGGACCAATATGTATTATCCAAACGAATGTGTAACAGTGGATTAGCATGTCGTGCTATATATTCTTTGAATCCAGCAAAATATGGCAATAAAATTTGGGTATGCAAGTGCATATCGGACGAAATGTGAATTGCGCTTCTAAAAAGAACGAAGAGAGAAGGACTCAAAGACCGAAATATAAGCTGTGATATTTTTTTTAACTCATATAATCTTGCTGTTGAATTTATGAAAAAAAAAATATTTATGAAAAAATAAATATACAAATATTTTGGGTAAGAGAAAAACCAGGCCTTTTACTCAAAGTTCCTTTATAAACAAACAAAATAAAGTAGTTTATGTTGCAGAGAAATACGCTGAGTATATCTAAGTCGTAAAAATACAGGATAAACAGTCTAACAATCCAGAAATAATAAAGTACAAAGGCAGATGTAGATACACTCGACCAAATGATTATCACATACAATTACAAGTGAAAGTCAAATAGGCTGCCTATAACTCTATTCGCAATGCATTAATGATTTGAATAGCAATAAATCTTGAGTGTAGCAAATCAGAGCATTTTCGTCGCAGACTTTTTTGAAAGAGCTTTTGAAATATGAAAATCAGGAGCGTAAGACACAGCCATATGGCACTGTCGCCATGGAGCTTTATCACCCACACGAAGAGAAAATCCAAAGAGATTCCGTTGTCAGTTCTGTGAAAAGAAGTCAAACAGTAAGTGGATCATGATTCTTCAGTGTTTCAGTTGATAAAAAAAAAGTATTCCAACGCAGATTGATCATATTTTATCTGGTGAGCGGCCAAGTCAAGATGAAGACAGTGGGGACTTAACATAACCTTTGTCTTAGAAATACTAAAATATAATATTTATTACTTAACAGGTATGCTAGACAGTTGATCTATCAAGTCCTCAACTCCTTTGATGTAGTAAGCTAATTTAAAAACAATTTTATTATATAAAAAATATTTTATAGATAGAATGTCGATAGGTTTCTTTGACTAAAATTTTAACATATCCAAGTAGACTAAAGCTATTCACCGTATCTCGCTGATCACGAATATATGTATTATATATTCTTTATGATGTGTCCCATACCTTCTTTAAGACATTACAGAGCAGACATCTCATACGCACGGATGTACAGACTGACATGTTTTATCGAATTAAAAGTCCTTTTCGCTAATATTAAAATAGATAATCTGCTGTCGGCTTCTTGCTCGGGCGCCATAAATGAATATTAATATTTAATTTGCTGGCAGAGTCAACAACAACTAAAATTGTACTTTATTTTTACAAAAAAAAAAAAAACTTAAAAATCAATAAATTGAAGGCCCTACTCGGGCGCCATTAACAATTATTAATATTAACATTGACGGCATAGTCAATGACAACGAAAATTACGATTAACACTTAACATAAAAAAATAAACCGAAGTCCCTGCTCGGGCGCCATAAATAATAATTGATGTTTATTATACTGGCACACAACGATATCGAAAAATTTTATTAATTTTAATACACAATAAAAAAACAAGTAAGAAAATACAGTCAGGCGTAACCGACTGTAAGAGGCCCTGTACCAGTTCAGGTCGCCTAACAAACACATTAAATGTTTCCCGAGCTTATGACCAAACACATGACCACTTCTCACTGCGCGAATATGAATGAAAAGAAAAGGGCGGTCGTTCAAATTCAATTGCTTATAAAATCGTCATTTATTATCCGATTTTGATGAACTTTTTTGATTTTGGTTTAGAAGGACGTTAACTTTATACTGGTATACTAAATTTTGTGCCGAAGAAATTTTTACCCTAAGGGGTGATTTTATGGGGAAGGGGGGGAGGGTCAAAATTTTAAAATAAACTTGTGAAATTCCGAAACAGTCCTAGTCGAATGCAAAAAACACGAAGTCTCTATCTATTACCGTTTCCGAGATCCTTTCGTTCATACAGACGGACGGACGGACATGGCTATATCGACTCCTGACCATAATGGGGGTAACTTTGGGGGGTCTCCGACAATTAGTTCTTCCTGTTACATACATTTGCACAAAACCAATAGGCTCTTGTACCTTCGGTACAGGGCCTAAAAAAAAACAGATACACAGAATCCCCTTCTTTTTTAGGGTTTATTTTGATGGCACAGTCAACAACAACAAAAGTTTTGTAAATTTTTACAAACATTAGACAAAACATAACGAATTTTAAATGTTTAATTTGTTTGCTAGATAATGACCACTAAAATAATTTTTATTTTTTGCACACAATAAAAGGAACAGTATAAACTTCCTGCTCGGGCGCCATAAAAACATTTTAATGTTTGTTTTGTTGAAATAGTCAACGACTATTAAAAGTTTGTTTAAATTGTATACACATAAAAAAAAAAAATGCACCGAAGTTCTTGCTCGGGCGCCAAGCGAGTTTATAATTTTGCATATTTTTTTTGGATTAGTACCAAATTTTTAATTTCAAGTAGACAGATTTGTGTATAGGTTACCCCTTCAGGTGGTACGAAATCTACCCGTGTGAAATATTTCATTCGAATTTAGGTAATTCGCTGTTGGTAAAATAATAAGAAAAATAGACATTTTCTGCATTTAAAAACTCTGAAAGGTGTTAGCACGTTTATTATCTGAAAAGGGAACAGGAGAAATTAAATATCTCACCTTGAATGCTATTATCTTTCATAGTCTCAAAGTTCTTGTTACTTATGTTCCAGACAGACGGTCATGTCTATATCGGATTGACTTTTAGTAGTGTGAAATTTCTTATACTCGGCGTTCCTAGCTGAAACACTGAAACTTAGAAAATTGGAAGAGATTTGTATTTTAGTCTTTAGTGCTCCAATCTGAACCGTAATATAATATTTAATAAGAATTAACATAAATACCGACCAAATTTTGGTGATTCTAGCAAAATAAACAATATCAATAAAAATTTGTCATATACAACCTTGGAATGAGAAGTAATTTTTGTATGGTAGGTAATAGGAGCGTCTAAATATTTAACATTGAAGTCTTCTTCTTTTGTAAAACTCAAGTTCACGATTTTCATAAGGACAGCCCGACATATGGACAGACAGATGTACAGACAGACGGACATGAGTATATCGACTAAAGTTTACTTATTGAAAGTGGTATCCCCTTAAACCCCCACTATTGCATAAGTGGTAAATATTTTGCTTACTACTTAGTATACCAGACACTCTATGAAGCAAAATACTTATATTACATCACTCCACAAGCATTTCTTGTTTTTATAAAATGTATTTCGATTTAAGCTTTTAAGCTACTATTACATGCTAAAGTTACTCAAAATGATTTACTGCTATGAAAAACAACCTGAAGGGGTCAAGACTTTGTAAATTTTATTGCTACAAACTTTGAACGAACAACTCCCCGCATACGTACACATACACTTCAACCTCAGCTGTTTGGTAATTCAAGATGTGTTTGAATCTTTAAAGTTTCGCCAATTGTTAGACTTGTGACCGGAGAGAGGTTTAAGTTCAATACGCTGCTACCGAGCGCTTAAAAGTCCTTTGTGCGCGCTGGTATTTAAAATGTAGCAGCTCCATTAATTTTTAAACACATTTCTGCGTTGTTTACGCGTCGCTTGTGACAACAGAGTGAAAGAGAAAGTAAAATGGAAAACAGCAGAAGCAAAGCGAACAACAGCTGTCCAAACAAGGAGACAAGCGAATTGCGCAGAAAAGGACGAGCGAAAGAAAGCCAAATGTGCCGGCAAATGGATGGACAGTGTCGTCCATTAAGGTGTGGAGATGTCATAAACTTAAACGTGATAAAAACAGCGCCCTTGTAGAAGTATCTGGTTCGCCTTTGTCTGTGTATGGGCATACTTCAAGTGTGAGTATCTGTGACTGTGCACAACACAATAAATGTCGCGACAAGTTGCTTGTAGCATTTATGAAAATCTGCTTTTCTTATAAAAAATCTTGAATACTTTCGACCGTAAAAGCTTTTTGTGCAGACTTAATATGTGGGTGAGTGTTTATTATAAATTTACGTGATATTAATAGGACGAGCTGCGCTAGAGTGGCTCACTAGCCTCTTTTCTGCTTATTATTAGGTCAAATGATTTGTCAATAGTTATCGAAGCATTTAGAGCACATTTAAAGCAGTTTGACCAAATATTTATGCATTTTCAGCCATTTCAAACCACTCTACCCAATTGAATAAATTATAAATTAGCGTTTATAAACTCTGCAGTAATAAATAAAAAGTTATAATGGCCTCTGAAGATTAAAACATTCAATTGATTAAATATTCATTGTGCATAGAGTTTATACAACAAAAATTAAAACCCAAACATTTCAAGTTCTTAATTAAAAAAGTGTACACGCTGTGTTTTATTTTTTAGTGGTGCAGCAATTCCCCGCCAATGTTGAAAGTCACATGGACCTTTTTAAGAAATACAATTTTCAACAAAGAGGAAGAAGATATCTGTCAACCGTCCACTGGAACTGCTTCTACCTACTCAAAAATAAAAATTTATTTTATTGTAAATTAGCAAAATGTAAATTGTAGGAAAGTTATTATATCTTAAAAGCAAGACATTTGAATGTTGATATTCTTATATTATCTGAAACTTGGATGAAATCTAAATCTATATATATTTTCTCGTCTGATATTGACTTTTAAACGAGGCTAAGTGAATGTTTCTTGAAAGTCATTATTAATTATTATTTGCGGACTTATTTTAAAAAAGTAATTGTTATTCTTAGAGAGATATACAACAACACTTATAAATGTTTCTCGATTAGAATGAAACAAAACTTTCGTCAGGATACTAAAACTTTTCAAAAATTGGTTAATACCGTCCAATATATGTATTTTATAATAACATAACAGCAACGAACTCGAGGTTCATACGGGACCTTAACTTGTCGCCGACTCTTAGAGGACGAAAAGTCCTATGGAAAATCTTCCTCTCGAAGACTTCACTAAATCTCGGTTCATGCCTTTGCGCCATACAATAGGACCGGGAGTATCAGCGTCTTATAAATTTTTATATTCGTCTTTCGAGAGAGGGCTTTACTTCTCATTTGCTTGCTCAGCCCAAAAAACATTTGTTTGCAAGCCTGTTTTCGCCTCATCTCCAGGCTGACGTTGCTGTTGCTGGTTATCTCGGATCCAAGATAGACGAAGTTTTCTACAATACTAAAGTTGAAATTCTCCATCGTCACTGACCGTCCAAGACGCGATAACGGAGTTCGAGCAGACACCAAGTACTTCATCTTGTCCTCATTCACCGCTAGACCCATAGCCGAGACTATTTTTCAATCTCTGTGAACGCTTTGCTGACTCGCAGTTCCTGTGTACCGATGATATCAATGTCATCGGCGTTAGCGAGCAGAATTACTTCCTTTTGGAAGATTGAACCCTACATATTCTTTATGTATGGTTACTGGCGTCGGATGTATTCCATCTGCCTGCATGAAACATCTCTTGGTATCAAAGGGGTCGGAGAGGTTTTTCCCCACCCTGACAACGCTTTATGTGTGAGATAGCGTCGTCATGTAAAGACAAACAATTTTGGCCGGGATACGTAGTGCAGACAGGGCGTCGAAAAACTTCGATCGTATCGGCGTGTCGAAAGCTGCTTTATAGTCGACCAATAGGTGGTGAGTGTCTTTGTTTAACTCACGGGTATTTTCCATGAGTTGGCGTAATGTGAATATTTGGTCACTAGTCGACCTTTTTGGTCTAAAGCCACAGTTATCAGTGAATCCGTATATGGCTTCAGTCTATTACACAATACGCGCGATATAATCTTATATCCAATGGAAAGAAGACTTATTCCGCTTTAGTAGGCGCAAATAGCGGGTCTCCTTTCTTAAAGATAGGACAGAGAACACTAAGATTCCAGTCATTGGGTATGCGTTCATCGGACCATATCTTGCATAAAAGTTGGTGCATATTCCAAACTCTTCGCCGCTGGTCTTAAATAACTCAGCTGGCTGCCTATCAGAGTCTGCCGCTTTGTTATTTTTCAGCTTTTTAATAACCGAATCGACGTCGTTATAGTCTGGTGTCTCTACAATAGTGTTTCGGTGTCATTTCTCTTCTCGCCTCCGAGTAGGTTAGAAATATAACTTCATAATCTCAATGATTCCTGTTCATCCGTTACCATATTTCCATTTTCATCCTTACAGAAAGTGACTCCGGGTTAAAAACCTTCAGTCAGAAGCTTAACCTTTTGATAAAATTTTCGAGCTTCATTTCTGTCACAGAGCATGTCAACATCCCCAAACTCCCGCCTTCCTTGGTTATTTTTCTTGCAACTGAAATGGCGTTTCTTCTCTCTCCGTTTCTCTCGATATCGCTCTCTAACAGCTCGCGTTGCTCCCGACTGCAGAGTTCGCTGATAGGAAGCGTTCTTCTCTGCAGTTGCTTTGCGACACTCCTCGTCGTACCAAGAATTAGTCACAGGTTTTGTATTACCAATGACATCCTTGGCAACCCTATCCATGGAGCGGGTGATATGCTTTAACTGCTCACATATATCTTAAGAAAGCGGAAAGGTTTCCCGGAGCAGTCGTTGCATGTTGGAACGTGCGACTTGCACTACGCTGAGTCCGAATCGACGTTGGGACGACGTAACGTTCGCACGTCCAACACGCCCGATGCGTGTTATTTGATCTGGACTCAGCCATGTAGCCTTGTGTATGGTAAGGTGTTGAAATCTGGTGCTGCTCCATGTTCCGAAATGCGGCGAAATCGATTAGCTTCTCTCCATTATGTCCTTAGAACTCATTTGTAGCATCGTCGTCTGTTCCGCCAGGGCGTGCGCACAAATCAGGCCTGTATTGAAATATTTAGCCTTGATGCGTATCGCGGCTAGACGCTCGTCAACAGGCGTGAACCTGGAGACGAGGTCACGTAGTTTTCTACTCACCACATCCAAATTCATGCTTATTCGCATGGCAGCTATAGTTGATGTCTTAGGATGATTTTTAGAGCAACACTGTCCTTTCCATCGGATTTCTTGGATTACGGTAATGTCAGCCTTGCATCTTTCAAGGACATAAACCAGCTGGATATTTGCACCAATTGAGGGTTCGGACATTTCAGTTGCATATCCAAAATTCATGGTCCTTCTATCGTTTCCGGGGGTCGTCATCGTATGGTGCCTTTCAAAGCCTCCTAATTGTTTTCATTGAATATAAATTTTTAACGATGGCGGGTCCCATGCCCAGCGCACCAAACCTTTATAAGGGAGGTGGGGGAGTTTAGGGTTTTCGCCTTTTCACACGGTAGCTCACCTCTGAATGGGTGTTCAGAGCCTACCCAGGAGTAACGTGTCCTAACGGACGTGTGAGTTGCTTGGACTATTTGGAACAAAAATTATTGTTGGCCATTCCCAAGTGAATGACTGTCAACAACTTTTCTCACAATGTGAACTTGAGCAAACGAATCCCAATCTCTCATTTACACAACTGCTGCATTGGTGTTCTTTTCGATTCCAAATTATCTTTTTATTTTAAATACATAGATTATATATCGTAACAAATTTTAGAATTGTTGGTCAAAACAGTTTTTTGAGACAGCATTTAAATTGGATTTATATAGTTTTCATCGGCACTGTCTGCTTTTTGGTCTTATTGTACGTCTCAGTAGATTTCACATAAGATCATGTAAAGCGTTTAACACAATTGTTAGTTCACACAGAGCCAGTTATCTGGCAGTATTAACTATTAACTCGTTGAGTTTGCTGTCACATTTAGTTAAAATTTGTATATATTTGAAACAATTTTCAATGCACTGTGATGAGAGTGTAGAATATATTTTACTGTGTGGAACTATGCTTAAGATATAAGATATAGATACAAGAGATATTGTAGATCGGTGTTTCCTATTAACAATCCTACTACCATCTGGCTCAATATCTCCCAGCTGAAACACAGTGTAGTGAATGTGTTGGGAGCTAAAACACGTTTTTCCTTTGTTTACGAAGAATTCTTAATCAATCATGTCAAGTTTTATTGTTCCAATTCAACAACAAGTCCTTGATAAGCCATACTTATTACAAAGATCTACAAATTACGAGCATGTTTTTTAGCTAGCCAACTTTTTTGAGGTTTT
Source organism: Leucophenga maculata (assembly GCA_035044805.1). Taxonomy (NCBI): domain Eukaryota; kingdom Metazoa; phylum Arthropoda; class Insecta; order Diptera; family Drosophilidae; genus Leucophenga; species Leucophenga maculata. The sequence goes on along the minus strand of JAWNNP010000054.1, from coordinate 268,784 downwards.
TTTTAACCTTTGATGCCGCTGAAATGTTTCATCACGACAATATTTTAAGATATTCTAAGCTAAATGTTTAAAAAACTCATTAATTTTTTGGTAACATTCGCCTGTAGAAAATTTTCTTTACTGGATCTGTCAAAAAGGATTTTTTTTGTTCCATAACACTTCCAATTTTACTTTAAGTGTATTCTTCTAAGTATTAAAAATTGATGCGATAAAATGTGTTCCGTAAGAAGTTTTACTGTTTCACCAACTTAATAACTTCGAAGTTAATTCTGCGAAAAATATTGTTGCCTCGGTTTCAACGAAATAAACGTTTTCTCTTGTTTTATGTGAGACTGGCATGGCGTGCGCAGCATCCCCACTATTGTTCTTTCTTTAATGTGGCGCTATAAGTCTTTAAGTGTTAATGGATTCATTTTGGAAAATCCGCATTTTTCTCATGACTAATTATATGTTGCTTGCCTTCGAGTGGAGAAGGATAAACTGAAAAATGAACAAAATGTACAACTTTCTTATTTCTTAGCTCTTGTAGAGAGGAGGTGTTGGGTATTTAGGCATCGTTACGTTTTCACAGTGTTTTACTAGAGCGTGTTCTACTAGATTAGAGATTAGATTAATCTTTTGTAAAAAATGGGCGGTGTAAGACACTCCTATTTAAGAGAATAATAAAATTCATCATAACTCTGCAAGGACAGCAACTCAACGATGCAGATGAATAAAAATTTGTACATATGTACAAGAATGTAAAAATTTAGTATCAAATTATTTGATATATTTTATTAAAATTAATATAAGACAAATTTGGCAAATAATTACAACAAAATTTTTATACAAAAACCCACAAAATTGGCATAAATTTGTATGAGGCTATACATTCTATTGGTCCAATATGCATTAGTTTATTAAGATTAACGCAAGGTATACCAAAAAAAAAAAGAAGGTTTTTCCATTAAAAAGATGGGTTACATTAGTGTTAGACTACCACTTAGTGATGTAACCCATCACTCCATTAAATACAAGTTAGCTAAACAGTTATACACATTGGTACAAACTGTAGCGTAGATGTATTCGAATGGGCTTGAAAACTGCGTAATCGATAGAGCTTCTTTTTGTTCGACAGTTTCATACGACCGCGCTTGACCAGTGCATAGTCAAACGATTTTCATTCTTGCTTATTTTCGATAGTGAAACTCCAGATTTCTTATTCGTGCATGAGTTGTAAACCGACTAAAAGTTTGTTGATATTAGTACCCACATAGCTTTCTTGTCTAATGAGCGTTTTATAAGTTAATAATAAATTGTATAGTCGTATATGTCAAAAGGCGTCTCCGACCACATTTTTTTTAATTGTTTGTAATTTCATTTAAAAGGAGTATTTATCAAGTATGTATGGAAAAATTCATAGTTATTTTTAATGTGTTTCCTATCTTTATTTTTAGCAGTAGTATGCTTTTTATTTTCAATATGAGTTTTTATTTCGCTTGACTTGGCTTTGATGAAACTTCCGAAGATTCCATTGCATATTCACACATAATCGGGCGACTAAAATAGACTAACGATGGCCAAGGATTTTTCCAATATATGCCTTAAACATATTCGTATCTGAAATAGTTTTGTCCCTTGTAACTATTTTTTGCTTGTAAGCACTTGATCCGGATGATCCATCACATCCCAACTTACTGACAACCTCTTCAGGAAAAGTCTCTATCAGACGTCTAGCAATGGCATTCATCAAATCTTGGAGCATTACTTTAACCAATAACTCAGAAAGCATTAAATAAAAATCACTGTTTATTTTTTTTTACTAAATTATTAAGTGCATGGAATAATGGTCTTAAATCACCGATTCTGGTTATGCAATAATTGTATTGTTTCACGTGCTGTATGGCATGTGGCACCGTCTTGTTGGATCCACATATTGGCCACATCAATATTATCTAATTTCGGCAGAAAGAACTGTGGTGTCATGCATTTACTGCTTGACTAGTCTCATTTTCAAAAAAGAATGGTCCAATCAAGTTTACAGCCAAAAATTAATTTTGCTGAAAATGTTTTTTTTTTAAATTGACTGTCAAATGGTTTTTTATTCAGCATTGCCAACGATGTAATGCGCAAATAGCGGCAATTTGTAAACAGGAAGAACGTTTACTTTCCAATGAAAAAACCTGGTAATTTTAACATTCGTTAGTTAAAATTAAAAAATACATAAATGACATACGACCAATCACTACTGTACCTGCGGCGTGTCCTTTTCCTTGTAGCATGCGTTTAGGCAAAGCTAGTTAGCATTTTTTATAATAAAATACTTAAATTATTTAACATAAAACTCTTTTTAATTTTTTGTACTGTAAACAAGCTTAAACTGTTTTATGTGCACACTACGAAAGTTGATAAACTACTCCCAATAAAGCAGTGTGTTTGGAAAACACCATTTATTAGTAAAATAAACACCTAATATATTCCAAATAAGTTTAGTTTTCAAATAAATTTGAACTTATAACACCAAGATAAATGGCCCATTAATTATTATGCCCGGTGAAATAGAATCCTGGAGAAAAATGCCCTTCGAATCGTAGAAACAAATCAACATTGTCTTCACTTTTGACTTTTCCAAATGTGATTTGTTGGGTTTTGGCACCCGGCGGCTTCTAATCGGCACTTTGACGTTTGGTTTTAGGGTCGTATTTAAAAAACCATGTCTCGTCACCAGTAACAATGTTGAAAAAGAAGTTTTGATCCTTTTTGGCATCTTTGTTGATGCCTTTCGAATGTTGAATCCGAAGCGCCTTTTTCTCGTCTTCCAATTGATGCGTAACAAATCGAGCACACACTTTCCTGAAGCCTAAATGATCAAGCAAAATGCGATGGATTGACCTTTGGATTCCGATTCCATGAACCGCAATGACAAATTCGGCTCATTTTTGATGGATTCACGGACAATTCGTTCGCATAAGATTTCGGCTGGCCCGAACGTTCGTCCTCATTCTGGTCTTCCCGGCCGTTTTTAAAACGTGTTTACTAGTCGTAAATAGTAATACGAGATGGACAATTATTTCCATAAACTTGTTTCATTAATTCGTAAGTTTCGGTAAAAGTTTTACCAAGTTTAAAACAAAACTTAATATTGGCTTTGCGTTTGAAACTCATTTTTGCACTGATGAGAAATACATTTCCACTAATCCAAATGTCATAAAATTTTGAAGGGAAGGACAATGACGCAGGTCCTCAACAAGAGATGGCGCCACCAAAAAATGTCCAGGAAAAAAAGGTTGTGAAATTTTGAGACATATCTTGTATATACTCACTGTATGCCCCCAATTCCAACCAGGTTGAATAAAATTCCTTAAATTCTTAATCAGTTAAATAACATCCTTCCAAAACATACAACAAACATTAAAATTCAAAATAGCTACAAACATGGTCGTATCCAAAGGGCGCAGGAGTCATAAAATTGGGAGTAAAGACTACCAAAAACGTATTTTTCAGAGTTTTATATTTTTTTTTGTCTTTAACCTGACATGCTGACATGCGAAACGCCAAAAAATTAAATGACTTTCATTGGGCCATTTTTTAAATTTTTCGAAGAGATTTCTGAAAGTTCTTTATCAATGCCTGGATGACAGTTATGGCAACTCTTTCGCTTACGAGCGGTTCTATTCACTAGTTGCTGCTCAGTTTTGGCTTTCAAACCATTGTCGTTCACTTTACGAGTGAGAACAACCCAAATATGTTCATCCGAACGTGTTGGAGGATTATCGTCTTTTGCCACGAAAGACACTACACTATTTTAATTAATTAATCGAAGCATTAGCCTTTTAATGTTATCTATATAAAAATGAAAATTTTAATTATTTGATGAGTAAAATGTTTTAAATAATGAAACACGCTTCAATTAAAGCAAGTTGACTGTGAACAAATCACACTTTTTAAATTGGAACTTACCTTCACAGCTCTATAACACTTAACAAGCAAACAGCATCGTTTTCACGAACCATATTAATCACTTGAATGTGAAGAGATACTTTAAAAGATACTCCTATTGAACATTTTAAGCCTTTGAGCCTTTGCATTGCACACGACGTCCAAATTTATATAATTTACCTATTCGAAGCCTTCATCATTCGTTCCAGTACATTGTAAATTGAGTGGCGTTTGCATGGAACCTATTCAATTATCCTTCATATAGAAATGCGCATGAATGCCGCATTGAGTATTATGTAACACGAAGGCGATGCCGTAATTGCTGACTATTTCAATGAAAATGTTGCGAAACTCAGATTGCATTCAATGAATGGACTTGGCTGCTGGCTACAGTTAAATCTCTTGTGTAACAAAATGTTCGTTGTAATTCAGTATGCATATAACGCATCTACATGCATAATTTTAATCCCTTCGCGTATCAAAGTAATACACCAATTTTACTAAGAGTATTTTACGCTTTACTTTGTTGATAACACGCAGAGATACTTTAGCATTTACGTTCAAACGCAGACACAAAATTTCTAATGACATAAGAACATTACAAGGATACACGATCAAGGAATTACGCAAACAAAGCATTACATGGCGTTGAAATTAAAGCCGATGTCAGTAGACAGTCAACAGCGCAAACAATGCCAATGTTGTACTAAAATGTAGACTGAAGGACGATAATAAGGATGCTGCTGTCTATAATGTAGATTGCAGCAGCAAGTTGTATACAGTAGTTGCGACTGTCATGTCAATTCGGTATACCTTCGCAGTGCTTTCTACATTTTTTTGTTGCTATGAAAATTTCAAGTAAATAATGCCACAGGATGGCTTAATCAGCATCGTCGGCTGTCTGGTTGGATTTCCTGCTCTTGATTTCCGTTGATGATTTTAAGAAATGTTGAGCTGGCACAAAATTTGCAATTTTAATTAACTCGCTGCCAGTTGACAGCTTGACTAACTGCTTGACTACTTAAGTGTTTTTGGTTTGAGCTATTTGCTGCCGCGTATTAATTACGTTCACAATTATTCTAATCATCATATTAGGCACTGCCTACTGTTTATTCCGCTGATATCAGCATATTTTAATTAGAATTTCTTGTGAAATGGAAAGTGCTTAAAATGCATTAAGTGTTCTTGTGTATTCGTAATTTATTCAGATATTAAATTAAAATTTGTGTAGTTGTCTTTCATTAATGTTAAAAGGCAGTTTTCTGCAAACTTTGTCATTCTAATTAATTAAAATTCTATATTCAACTGAAATGCTTTTCAAAGATTCTCGAGTTTGATAATTTTTTTTACTTAGTTTTATTGTGCCGATGTGTGGTAAAAGAGCTAACCACCTAAGAATGTGCGAAACCTCATCCCTCATATAAACGGTAGACAAAATACAATATATATCTGCATCCAATTGTGATTTAGGAAGTTTGAAATACATGTGTGTGTTTGCGTGTCTATTAAGAACATACCATTCATCCGATTACCATAAGAAGATGTTCAGTGCACTCCCGCCCAAATTTTGGGGATAGTGTTGTACATCTATCTTAGGATATGTTCTTCATCGGCAGAATGAGTGTGACGGGTTATTGAAAGTGATAGCAATTGTGTTACATGGAAGCGGAGGTGTGCTGGGAAGGTATATATAGTGGTAAGAGAGTAATATGTGTAGTGTGAGAGGGAAAGAACCGAGGAGAGCGCTGGTTCTGATATTGTAATGGTGAACAGCATGTAACTAGTCATACAGAGCAGTTTCAGCTCAAAGTGTGATCGGTGGAGAGCAAGTTGAAGGAATAGAATGTGTGGTTTCGTTTCTTAGCTGTTTACAAAATCCAAACCATAGTCGGCTAAAGGTTATGTAATAAAATTACGGATAGCAGAGCCCGCTAGGTTAGCTAAGAATCGTAGATCATCAAGTTAAAATTAGATATAAAAAATGTCATTCTCTTTTTTTTTTCGATTTTAAATTAAGTTTATTGAACCAATTTACATTTAAATTTTAACAAAAACGGATTCTATTATGAAGCATCGCCGGCTCCTTGGAGGGTAGCAAGATTGGGGCCATTAGCGGCGTTCCATTAGAGAAAGACATTACGCCTCCTCAGTCTGTTGATCGGTCGCCTGTTTGGTAGAGTGCGAGCAAGTCTGTTGCAGTGTGCGGTCAGCCTTGTGTTGTACCGACTGGTATGGCGGCTAATTTGCTCCTCTATCGTTTTCACGCGAAGGTCCCTATGGAGTGTGCTGTTTCGGACGAACTATGGGCAATCACTGATCATCCGCTGGGCTTTATTTTGCAACACCTGAATGCGCTTTCGATGTGTCTTGGAACAAATGTCCCATAGCTGGAGTTCATACCTCCAAATAGGGGCAACAACAGAGTTATAAACCGCTCTCTTGCAGCGCAGGGCCAGTTTACTTCGTTTATTTATGAACCAGTAGAGTTGCCTCATTCTGAGATGACAATGGATGTGCTACGCAAACGTTAGCCTCTTATCCAGCGTCAGCCCAAGATATTTAATTTCATTAGCTTGCGTGAGAACGCCATTATTCAACCAGTCATTAGGAGAGATCCTTCTCCTTAGTGAGAAGCACACGTTGATGCATTTGGTTGGGTTTAATTTAATATTTCACATTCGGGCCCAGTGTTCAAGCCTGTGCAAATACTCCTGCACACCATCTGCTGCTTCGTACTCGTGTTTTGAGTTGTACAAAATGGCAACATCGTCTGCATATGACGCCAGCAGTACTTTGTCGATTGCCATTATGTCTGCACAGGGCACAGCGAGATAAGCTGTAAAAAGCGAGTATAGTAGCGGGACCAACACGCTTCCTTGGGGGACACCAGATTTTTTAACATGAATGCTGGACAGCTTATCTCTGACTTTCACTTGGAAATGGCGTTCATTAATATATGACTGAAGCATAAGAAAGAAGGGTGCCGGGAGAAGCGCCTTGATTTTTGCCAAGAGTCCGGCATGCCACATTCTATCGAACGCTTCCTGCACATCAACAAATACCGCATTGCAATATTCTTTGTCGTCGAAAGCCTGCAGCACGTGGTTCACTTCCCTGTGGATTTGCTCAATTGTGCCATGATCAGTTCTTAATTTCGAATTGGTGGTCAGGCATAGCTGTTTGATAGCCTACTAGCTCAGTAGCTCGTGACGCAAAAAGTCGTTCGATAAAGAAGGTAGGAGACTTATTGGTCGATACGAGTTCGGATGATCCTCAAGCTTTGTCATTCTCTGCGAGCAAGTTAATAGAGTCTATACATATGCGAGAACTACCCTGGAACGAAAAAAATACTGCACAGCTGCTTTTCTAGATGTATCACAAGCCTTTGATAAGGTGTGACATCCTGGCCTGCTCTATAAACTGAAATGATCTCTCCCTCACCAAGCGTATACAATTTTAAAGTCATACTTGGAGGATAGAAACTTTGTGGTAAAAGTTATTGACGTATTAACAGATCTGGAGGAAATAAACTCCGGGGTGCCGCAAGGCAGTCTCCTGGGTCCAGTGCTTTATACATTGTTCACAGCGGACTTACCTCTGTCAGAACATACATATACAGGTACTTTTGCAGATGACACTGTAATCATGGCAAAAAACGTAGATCCAATGCAAGCATCCCGTAACTTGCAAGCTAACCTAAGAACCATAAGCAAGTGGCTAGATACAGGGCGAATTAAAGTGAACGCACAAAAAATTGTACAAGTAACTTTCATTCTTAGGAGAGGCACATGTCCGCCAGTCTACATTAACAACTGTCAACTGCAGCAAGCAGATAAAGCTAAATATCTAGGGATACTCCTAGACCGGCGGCTTACCTGGCGCAACCACATATTTACAAAGCGTAAACAACTTGGACTGAGATTTAGATCCCTTTATTGGCTTCTTGGGCCTAACTTATCTGTCTCAACAGAAAACAAGTAAGGAAATTTCAGTCCGACTGTAAGAGACCCTGTACCAGTTCAGGTCGCCTAACAAACATATTAAAAGTTTCCCGAGCATATGACCAAACACATGACCACTTCTCACTGCGCGAATATGAATGAAAAGAAAAGGGGGGTCGTTCAAATTCAATTGCTTATAAAATCGTCATTTATTATCCGATTTTGATTAACTTTTTTGATTTGGGCTAAGAAGAACGTTAACTTTATACTGGTGTACTCTATTTTTTTTGTGCCGAAGAAATTTTTACCCTAAGGGGTGATTTTATGGGGAAGGGGGGGAGTTTCCAAATTTTAAAATAAACTTGCGAAATTCCGGAGCAGTCCTAGTCGAACGCAAAAAACACGAAGTCTCTATCTATTACTGTCTCCGAGATCCTTTCGTTCATACAAACGGACAGACGGACATGTCTATATCGACTCCTCTATCACTCCTGACCATAAATTGGGTAACTTTGGGGGGTCTCCGACCATTATTTCTACCTGTTACATACATTTGCACAAAACAAATAGGCTCTTGTACCTTTGGTACAGGGCCTAAAAAATTTCATTCTCTGTCTTACCTATGAAAAATTAAGACACAAAAGGGGTTAAGCAGTGCCAGATGGGTACTGTTTCATATCAGACTAGAATTATATTTCCACCTGGTTTTTACCATTGATGTTCCTTTTTAATACTTATTAAAGATTTTGGTTGATAAAACTGTTCATAGTAGCAACCAAAACTTGCTGAGATTCGACTCATATTTCTCAGATCAATAATGGGTCATTGTTAGGCCAAGCTTTCAAAAAGAACTTAACGAAAGTTGCTTTGAATTTGGCTTAACTTTACTACACTCTGAAATTCGTATTTGTGAATATCTTAAACTTTTTCTGTAAATGACTGCGAAATTTATTGATATATGTTCCGTCCAGTATGTAGCGTAAAGCACGATCCAAAATATTATAAGTTTTTATAGCAAAAAAGTCCTCAGAAGTTCTATATTTCATGACTTTATTGCGATAGAATTAGAAGTTGCATCTTGTATTTGGAAACCATATTATGTCATTCACCAAGATCGTATCAAACTGTTTAAAAACTGTTATTTGCTCTCAGAAACCTCAATTGGGCTTCTGATATACATCTGAATCCATAAATGGATCGATTGAAATTTATTGATCTTCTGTCTCTATCTGTTCGATGGTCATTGCTCTAAGTCGTTTCGCTTCACAAGATTCTTTGTGGGGAAGTCGATTCTCCTTATTTACTGCAATCTCTTTCTTTATATGTTCCCTCACGCTTTACGCGTAAGGGACTGCTTTCAGCTGCATATTCACCTACTAAATTGAGTAAGTCTGCTGAGAAGTTATATTTCTCTGTTAATATTTCCATTACAATTGTCTTTAAAAACTTCAAGCAATCATTGTGGCGAGCCTGCTGACAAAGATGAATCTATGCATCTATGATATTTGGAAAGGAACTGCTTAAATGCAGCATATATTCAGGCAATATGAACATTTACAAAGTCGTAGGGTTATATATAGTCATAAGAGCTATAGTCGCAATGCTTGTCTAGTTTTATACTGTCTTGATATGAAATAAACTTTGGTTTTTACACGATGAAATTATTTATAAAACTAATAGCTATAGCTCTTAGCTAATTATTAAATTTAATTTTCCAATCTAAAATTACCATCCAATTCAATTTAATTAATTTATAATCTCAAATATGACTACCAATGACTAAAGAATAACAGACGATAATGATTTTAATTTCTCTGCAATTCTAATCCTTCAATCCAGTGCATATTCTATGTGTATATATGCAGTTCAATGTCAACTTGCAAAGGGTTTTTGCTTTTTAATTTTACCTAAGCTGTTCTTCCGAGAATCACACAAGTAAAATTAAATCTTGATTTACCACACATGCTGCAAATGTCAGAAAGTGAATCATATGCTTAGTTTGGTTATCTCTTTGCAACCTGTATCCTGTATCCTGCATAGCAATTGTGGTTCAATGTCAACAGGCGCTTCAATATGTGCAAATGGAAATTTACTCGCACACACACACACACGTACACAAACGCATACAATATATACAAATTCATTTGCAATCAGATTAAGCCCGCATCTCTAACACACACGCTCTCACACATACACAAGTACATATGTCGCATAATAATTTATGTGTGGTCCTTGAAATATGTGAATAAGAAGAAAACAAGAAGCGTGAAAAAAAAGTTTTTGCAGCCACAAAAGAAAACTTTTTAACGCAAGGCACAAAACAATGGTGTCTATGGTAAATGGGTGGTTCCATATTGCATTTGACATTTTTGTGCCGAGTGTCTCGAATGAACTTTAGTAATTGCATTGGATGCCGTTGGTAAGGTTTAAGCCATATGTTTAAAAGCTTTAGAAATATTTATAGAATACAAGTTTTCATATTCTAGTTGAAATGAGAGGGAAGCAACCGGAAAAGCTAAACTGTGAGGAACATTAGAAAACATCAGAGTGCTCATTCACCAAAAAAATGCCATCGACATATCTTTGGTTGGGAAACTAGTGCACACGGCTGCTTCCCTGTGGGGAAGAAGGATGAATTTTTAATATTTTGTCCACACATCTTATTGTGCGCAACCGTAATGATCCTCTCCTCCCGTAATGAAAATCCTGCAGACGCTTTTCACATAAACTTAGACACAAACAGCAATTTTCTTTTTATGATCACTATAGGATATACTACGATGTCAGATAGAATAAGGAGAAACTCCAAAAGGAGTAAAAAAGTTTTTTAGTATCGTCAGACAGACGCTGAATAGCCCAATGCATTGAGGCCGTACAAAGTTCTTGTCAAGCTGATCACGAATATATATATACTTTATCTGGTATTCGTTGCCTTCTTAAATTGTAGTCGCTAGTTCATGTTGCAACATGCAATACAATGTAACATGTCAAGCCTGCAACAACAGAAATGCGTTTCGCGTTTAACATTCAGCTGCTCCACCGACATGCTCTGCTATGTGTTTCGTGGTTCTGGCTGTGATATCCTTAAGTCCAGGTGAATCTTAAAATCCAAGTTGTTTCTATTTTTATAGTCTTCACAGTGACGTTCATACATTCGACTACATACTACATATCGACAACAAGGAATCAACTTTTCATATTAATCAGGAATATATACACTTTATGGGCACAGCTACTTCTCTGTGACCTTTGAATACATTTTCACTTATTATAATGCTGATCTCTCTTGTTATTTGTTCTTTTTGCCTTCTTTCACAAGTTCGATTCCGCATAAACTAATTTTTTTTTGTACTTATTAAGTTTTGTCTGTAGGGACCCATTGAATTTTGCTACATGCAAAGATATATATTCTTAACCAATGCGTTCAATCGTTTTTTTCCCTTTTAGTCATAAAAAATAAATAAATCAATTTTTTTTTCATTTGAATTGAGTAAATTTTTCTTTGGCAATTAAAGCTAATGAGTAGCTGCGGCATCATTTAAAGTATTAAATTTCATTTTTATTAGCTTTTAAATTAAATTGCAAATATGAAAGCTATACGTTTTCATTTTTAATAAACTTTTTTTCATATTCTTTTCAAATTAAATTTCATTTTAAATCATGTTTTCCTAATAAAAAAGGAAAAATATTAATATTACGGATAACTATTTCATTTGACGCATAAATTGTGGAAAAATAATTTCAATTTTGCCGAATAAAAAATGCAATAAAATAAATTCCTGTGAAAATTCAGTGTCAAAAAGAATTAATGAAAAAAAATAATTTATAAAATGCAATCAAAAAGTTTGGTTGTTGAAATGAGTGACAGGCTGCACAATATACAGGCAAAATTATGCTACCGGTCATGGCCGCGAGTGCCCAGTCGTTCTCTATTTCGGCGTCCACCAATCGAAGAACTTCTTTGTTGAACTCACGGGTCTTCTCCCAGATTTGGCGTAATGTGAATATTTGGTCACTGGTCGACCTTTTTGGTCTGAAGCCACACTGATATCGTCCTATCAGTGAATCCGTATATGGCTTCATCCTATTACACAATACGCCCGTCAGAGTCTTATATCCAATGGAAAGGAGACGTAGTTGGCGCAAATAGCGGTGTCTCCTTTCTTAAAGATATGACAGAGAACACTGAGATTCCAATCATTGAGTATGCGTTCATCGGATCATATTTTGCATAAAAGTTGTTGCATACTCCTAACCAACTCTTCGCCGCCGGTCTTGAATAACTCAGCTGGCAGCCCATCAGAGTCTGCCGCTTTGTTATTTTTCAGCTTTTTAATAACTGAATCGACCTCGTTATAGTCCGGTGGCTCTACAATAGTGCCATCATTAACTGGTGGTTCCGGTGTCATTTCTCTATCGGCGAAATTATGCACTTCATCGCCTCCGAGTAGGTTGGAGAAATGACTTCTTCATAATCTCAGTGATTCCTGTTCATCCGTTACCAGATTTCCATTTTCATCCTTACAGAAAGTTACTCCGGGCTTAAAACCTTCAGTCAGACGCTTGACCTTTTGATAGAAATTTCGAGCTTCATTTCTGTTACGTAACATCTCAACATCCTCAAACTCCCGCCTTTCTTGCGTCTGAAAAGGCGTTTCTCCTCTCTCCATTTCTCTCGATATCGCTCTCTAACAGCTCGCGTTGCTCCCGACTGCAGAGTTCGCTGATAGGAAGCGTTCTTCTCTGCAGTTGCATTGTGACACTCCTCGTCGTACGAAGAATTCTTCACAGGTTTTGTATAACCAATGACATCCTTGGTAGCCCTATCCATGCGGTTGATATGTTTCCACTGCTCACATAAATCTCGAGAAGAAGGAGAGGTTTCCCGGAGCAGTCGGGATAGTGTGTTTGAGAAGGCTGCGGCGGTTTTTTCTGATTGCAGCTTGCCGACGTCTAGCTTTCGTTGCATGTTGGAACGTGCGGCGTGCACTACGCTGAGCCTAGTGCGTACCTTGGCTGCGACAAGATAGTGGTCAGAGTCAATGTTGGGACCACGTAACGTTCGCACGGCCAACACGCTCGATGCGTGCCTTCCGTCAATCAGAACATGATCAATTTGGTTGCGTGTTTTTTGATCAGGACTCAGCCATGTAGCCTTGTGGATGTTAAGATGTTGAAATCTGGTACTACTAACTACTACCAGGACCTGCGGCGAAATCGATTAGCCTCTCTCCATTATTGGAGGTAGTGTCGTGAAGGCTTAATTTTCCGACGGTTGGGCCAAAGATTCCTTCCTTCCCAATCTTGGCGTTGAAATCGCCAAGCACGATTTTGACATCGTGTTTGGGACAGCGCTCGTACAGACGTTCCAAGCGCTCATAGAACTCATCTTTAGCATCATCGTCTTTCTCTTCCGACGGGGCGTGCGCACAAATCTGGCTAATATAAAAATATTTAGCCTTGATACGTATCGCGGCTAGGCTTTCGCCAACAGGCGTGAACCTAGAGACCACGTAGTTTCCTTCTCACCACGAAACCACATCCAAATTCGTGCTTAGTCGCATGGCAGCTGTAGTAGATGTAGGTGATGTCAGCTTTGCATTTTTCGAGGACATCAACCAGCTGAATATTTGCACCATCCCAATTAAAGGAGCGGACATTCCAGGTGCATATCCTTAATAATCCTTATAAGTTTGTTCAAAATCGGAAGGGCGATGCTCCTCCCTTATATAGGTGGTAAAAAAAATGGTAGTTTCTTTGCATTCTTTCGAAATACAAGGATGAATTATTGATAGTATCGGGACTACTAAAAACACATAAGTGTTGAGTATTCATATAAGCGATACAAAAATTCATTATATCTTATACATATATTCATTTAAGGTACAGATATGCAATTTGGAACAGTGTTCCAGGAACTCGTGGGATCGGGGAAAGTAAGATCACATCATACATCTTAGTAGGGTCGAGAGAAGTTATCCTGTAAAGTTTGGTCTAAATCGGTGGAGGAATTACCTCCACCCCATATAAGCGATAAACAGAATTCGTGATATCTTTGCATGCACTACACTCAAACGGATTATTTCTTTAATTTCTTGGACTTAACTCGTATGAACACATATGCAATACCCCGTTGCAGTTGTCCGACATCTACCTTCTATCATTTGGCTTGGCACCAACTTCAAACAGATTAGTAGGTTGCACATATAATAGTAATATTTTTTGTATTTTGAATTAAATCTGTAATTCAGTTATTTATTGCTTTTTAGTGTCGTTTTGTTTTGAAATCGGTTAAATATTTTTTTGTTAAAGAGTTTATTCAAATATATATACATGCTTTATATAATTTTTTTTAAATATGTTTTTTAACACGATTTTATAAGCTTCTTTAATAATAAATTTTTTTGTTATAAATTAGATTTCATATAAAATAAAAAAAAATATATTAATTGTTGCCAATCAAAATTAATTTTTAAAAAATAATCAATCGCATACGTTCGAAATATATTTTTTTGTTGTTCATAAAACTTGTTTTTATTTAATCTTTTAATTTCATATCGCGTTTTTTAGCACATGCAAAAATAATTTAAAGGATTTTTTTGAATATGGAATGCTTTTACAAATTAACTAATTAAAATTTTTTTTTTAAACATTTAAATATATATGAACCGTTGAGTTGCTTTACTTTGCGTTTTATATAAGGTATAATTTTTTTTTGCATTAGTTTCTATATAAAATAAATATATACCCGTACTTCAAAAATTCTCTCACATATTTTATGTTTGTTTATATAATAAATTTAATTAAATATAAATATATATATGAGACTCCAAAGATGCCGTCAGCTGAAGCGTCGGGCCGCAGGTCAAAAATGGGAGCGTATTCTCTTCACAGACGAGAAGATATTCACCAACCAACCGGCGCACAATCACCAAAATGACAGAAGCTGGTCAGCTGAAGCTCCAGGTACCTCTGCAATAATCGAGCGCCGTCAATATGAGCAGTCTGTAATGGTTTGGGGAGGAATATGCGCCACCGGCAAAACACCCCTTGTTTTCATCGAGCAAGGGGTCAAAATCAATCAGGTAGTGTACCGCCGTGACATTTTGGAAACTGTTGTGCTTCCTTGGGCCCAGCAGCACTTTGGTGATACGGAGTGAACGTTTCAACAGGACTCAGCGCCAGCTCATAGAGCCAAATTGACTCAGGACTGGTGCAAAGCAAATTTACCGGACTTTATCACATCCAGTGAATGGCCACCTTACTCGCCAGATCTCAATCCGATGGACTATAGTGTGTGGTCTATTTTGCAGTCCAGGGCATGTGCCACATAAGTTTGGAGGTGCTGAAGCAATCATTGTTCCAAGAATGGGATCGATTATCGGAAGAAGACCTGCGGCCCATTGCGCTAAATTCCCAGAAACGTTTAGGGCTCTGCATCGCAGACCAAGGAAGCCACTTCGAAACTGGCTGAATACTATGTTTACATAAAAGCTATTTGATAGTTGTGTATCTGCATTTCTTCTCAAATATAGTTCCTTAAAAAGTTATGATCAAAAATGTAAGTCCGGGTTATTTCTTGTCACCCTGTACTATCTCAAAACTTCTATTTAAATCTTCGCCGAGTTATCAGAGATTTTTTGCTTACTTTCAGCTTTAAATTGAAGCTATTTCAGCTGAATATTAAAGCATTTTTGAGTGATTGAATGAAATATATACTCGTACAGCAACACCAGTTGGTCGTGCTCTGTACCATAAATTTAATAACATATTTCTTCCGTTTCATGAACTTCTTCTCACCTACATTAAAGTTGTTAACACATGAGCTGCATCATTTGTATTGTGATAGATTGTTTTCCTGCTAAAAAAAGAAAAAAAAATCTTACTTATTTGCTTTACGACGCTTAAATTTACAGAAATATAATTAATGATGCTGCTACGGCGAACATTTCCTTCTTTGACTTTTGTTTCTTACGCGATTCATATTACTATTTTTCTTTTACTTCTTCACAGTGAATCCTTTCTGACGCAACGTAAGTACAAGCTTGTGCATTCGCTCACTGCTGGTGCTCCCATCGGATCAAATTTCACGTTTCAGTATTTCAGACTTAAAGGTCGCAAAACAAGTTTCACTTTAATGAAACAAAGTGCTACCGTGCCGAGATCTAGTAGGCGGCATTTCTATGGGGAAAAAACTTGAGGAAGGTGTTCATAATTTATATTTTTATGTATAATAAATGGATTTATGTTTCACTAATATTGAAAAACTTTGACTCTGAAATAGGCGATACTATGCTCATCAAATTGTGATAAAATGTGCGGCCTTTATATAACGAAACAGAAACGTTTATTATGAAACGTTTTTCTTTAAATATTATTTTTTTGAATGCAAACTGGCAAGATAGATTAGAAAAAATCAAATTGAGTCAGAATAAGACGATTTAATGGGATTGTTACATGGAATCGACTTTAATACAATATATTTATATAAATATTCACACACACACATTTACACTTGGCTAAGCAAATCGAAAGAATGCTGAAGGCTATAATGCGAAGAATTTTATTTTGCAAACATTCTTTCTTTGGCTTTCGCAATTTATATCTGTTTGTTTGCAGTTAAACAGCTACAGTTTTCATACTTAATTAGCTAATGGCAGGCGTCTAATTGCCAAAATAATGTGAGAACTTTAATTAAACTTTGTAATGCGAAAACGTCCAATCGATGCACTGAATTTAATATAGCTTAAAGTTGTCCGTGCTGTCAAAACTCTTCGCTTTAAGCCTTCTTTTATTTAATGAATGACATTTCCCGATGATGCGAAACAAAGCAGAAAGTATAAAAAGTATCTTAACGCAACAACAAGCGTATCTTTAGCTGCAAAGATGGCAGCAAAATACAAGGAAAAAGAATCCAATATTGGTAAGTTGAGAAAAGTTTACCCGACTGCGCTTGTACTCGTCATTCTATAACTTTTCAACTTTTACGGTGCTGTGCCATTGTCATGGCTATTGCTGCCTCCTCAGTTACTGCCAAGGTGAGTAGATGTGAAACATGAATTTAATAAATCCTCTAAAATGCTTCTGGCAACGTCTTCAAAACTTGTTCAGTACCTTTCACTTATATTGCTGTTCGTTGTACGTTTGTCGAGTCACATCAACTTGACTTGCTGCAAAGAGTTTATTTAGTTTGCTGCCAGTTCTCCTGTGCTGCACGTGGTATGAAAATGGAAATTTATAAAATGGAAAGTTTGTTGCTGCTGCCACTTTAACGAAGACTGCCATTGCAGCGAAAGTTAGTAGTCTTAATGCAATTATTGAGACAAAATGCATTCAGCTGAACGTATATGTAAGTATTTATAAACATTGCGAAAATCCAGTGACATGAAATAACAATTTTCCAAGTATAAAATAACGAGCAGTTTTCGTTCGCTGATCTATTTTCAAATAGTTCAGCACGAGCCGCGCACAACCAAAGCGATTTACAAAGTTTTCCTGTGTTGCATATAAACTAAGAAGCTATTTCCATTGCGGACAGCAAACCTTTCAGCAGTATTTCCACTGAGCACAAAATGCGCTTCTTCAGCGATGATTCTTACTAACGTAAGCCAAACTGTCGGAAAGATCAAACCTTCAGCAAATGCGGTTTATACCAAAAGGTAAAGAAGAAAACCCATACTTTCTGAGCTGAGAGTTTAAGGTCACGGCCACGTAGGAATTGAACAAGTTCTCGAAACAAATATTAATTCTCGTACAATTTTTAACGACGTCAACGGCCGAGAACAAAGTGGTGCTTTCATCAATATAGAATGATATTATAAACAGGAAACAACAAATGGGAGAGAAATACCTATTGTAGCATACCCACATTAAAATCTTTCTTTCATTGTTGGTCAGACCGACTAAATTTATACTTTTTACATAATCAATGAGATTGGGAGTCGTTTGCTCAAGTTCACATTGTGAGAAAAGCAATGCCCAATGATGATTCTTGTTTCAAACGGTCCAAGCAACTCACACGTCCGTAAGGACACGTATCTCCTGGGTAGCTTACGGGAGCTAACGTGAGAAGGCGAAGGGGTTGGTGCGCTGGGCTTGGAACCAGAAACTTTAAAAAAATAAACCTCCAATGAACACGACTAAGAAGCCTCGGAAGGAACACTGTAATGACGGCCCCCGCAAACGACATAACGATCATGAATTAAGGATATGCACCTGGAATATTCGCACGCTTAATTGGGATGGTGCAAATATTCAGCTGGTCTTCGAAAGATGCAAGGCTGACATCAACGCAATCCAAGAAATCCAATGAATAGGACAGGGATGCTCTAAAAAAGCATCCTTTGACATCTACTACAGCTGCCATGCGAGTAATTTGGATGTGGTTCACGCCTGTTGACGAGCGTCTAGCCGCGATACGCATCAACGCTAAATATTTTTACATAAGCCTGATTTGTGCGCACGCCCCGACGGAAGAGAAAGACGACGATGCTAGAGATGAGTTCTATGAGCGCTTGGAACGTCTGTACGAGCGCTGTCCCAAACACGATGTCAAAATCGTGCTTGGCGATTTAAACGCCAAGATTGGGAAGGAAGGAATCTTTGGCCCAACCGTCGGAAAACTAAGCCTTCACGGCACTACCTCCAATAATGGAGAGAGGCTAATCGATTTCGCCGCAGGTCGGAACATGGTAGTTAGTAGTACCAGATTTCAACATCTTAACATCCACAAGGCTACATGGCTGAGTCCTGATCAAGGCACGCATCGAGCGTGTTGGACGTGCGAACGTTACGTGGTCCCAACATTGAATCGGACCACTATCTTGTCGCAGCCAAGGTACGCACTAGGCTTAGCGTAGTGCACGCCGCACGTTCCAACATGCAACGAAAGCTAGACGTCGGCAAGCTGCAATCAGAACAGACCGCCGCAGCCTTTTCAAACACACTCTCCCGACTGCTCTGGGAAACCTCTCCGTCTTCTCGAGATATGTGTGAGCAGTGGAAACATATCACCCGCTCTATGGATAGGGCTGCCAGGATGTCATTGGTTATACAAAACCTGTGAAGAATTCTTGGTACGACGAGGAGTGTCGCAATGCTACTGCAGAGAAGTACGCTTCCTATCAGCGAACTCTACAGTCGGAAGCAACGCGAGCTGTTAGAGAGCAATATCAAGAGAAACGGAGAGAGGAGAAACGCCTTTTCAGACGCAAGAAAAAGGAGCAAGAAAGGCGAGAGTTTGAATATGTTGAGATGTTACTGGACAGAAATGAAGCTCGAAAATTCTATCAAAAGGTCAAGCGTCTGACTGAAGGTTTTAAATCCGGAGTAACTTTCTGTATGGATGCAAATGGAAAGCTGTTACGGATGAACAGGAATCACTGAGATTAAGGAGAAGTCATTTTTCTAACCTACACGGAGGCGATGAAGCGCACAATTCCGCCGATAGAGAAATGACACCGGAACTACCAGTTAATGACTATTGTAGAGCCACCAGACTATAACGATTCAGTTATAAGACGATAGGACGATTTCAGTGTGGCTTTAGACCAAAAAGGTCGATCAGTGACCAAATACTCACATTACGTCAAATCTTGGAAAAGACCCGTAAGTTTTACACAGACACTCACCAACTATTTATCGATTACAAAGCCGCTTTCGACACGCCGATACGATCGAAGTTTTTCGACGCATTGTATGCACTAGGTATCCCGGCAAAGATTGTTGTATTTCACACACAAAGCGGTGTCAGGGTGGGGAAAACCCTCTTAGACCCCTTTGGCACCAAGAGAAGTTTCAGGCAGGGCGGAGGCATGAAACGTGTTTGAGTCAGATGAAACAGCGTTGGAAGTCTTTGAGAGGAAGAGTATGCGCAGGATTTTTGGTCCTTTTAGATTCGGAAACGAGTTTACGTTCTGTATGAACCGCGAGCTGTACGAGCTATTGAATGAGGTTGACATAGTCCAGCGCATAAAATTCCAGCGAATGCACTGGATTGGTCAACTTTTTCGAAATTTTGTCTTATATAGTTTATGTCTAATATAGCAGGGGAGACAGGCACGATTCTTGTGGATAGTCTGCAATGATGATAGAACGGGTCGAGTTTCTAAGCCTAAGTGAGCAATTAAGAAGTTTTGATAATTATTGATCCATTCAGGAAGAAAATTCATGAGCGTCATTTTGTTAAACCATGTCAAAAGCTGCCTTTATAGTCATGACCATATGCTCATTGATTTAGATTAGTTAAAGTTTTTTTTATAAGTTTCCTTATTCCCTTTATTTTATGATAATTTCTAAAATTTTACTTACAGAAGAGAGAGTCTATATGAGTAAGAGTTGTCCTTAAATCAAGATTAAATAACGCTTTCAAGCACTTGTTGTGAATTCCGTTCAATACTGGATACGTCCTGTTATTAAATTTTTTAGTAAAAACCTTTTATTTTCTTTTTATTTACAAGCATTTCTGTATCCGATTCATAATCTGTGGCCTTAAATACTCCTACATACTTTATTTCGTTTCGATCTACTATGTAAATTAAATGACATAAAATTCGTATTCAGCGACCGCAAAAATCTTTGATCCATGAAAGTTTGAATATGGCGCAGCTGTGTTGCGAAAATTAAGTAAATACGCCAGTCACTCCTGCCACTCATTTTTGTAGTAAATTAAAACAAAACTGACATATTTTCTTAAAAGTTGCTGTGATTTTATGACTCGCAGCTAACAGTGACTTATTGCAATAGTGAAAATATGGCTTAACTACGTCCAGAACCTGCAACATGATGGACACCGCATTTAATGGTTTATGTAAATTCTTCTTAAATGGCTTTTAAAAGGTTATTTGATTTTGTGATTTTATTTGCATTTAAATTTCCTCGTCCTGCAGAATATGCAAATTAGTGGAAAGACATTGAAAATGACCAAGTACGCTCTGCGTTAAAATTGACTTAAATATTTGGTTTATTTATATCATTGTAGCGCATGTTGCTTAATCTAGTGCTTCAAATAATACTGCAATGAGAAAGCACATCCAATTCAGAATGAGTTGTTTCTATAGAAAACAATTTCAAGTTTATTTCAAATCCGCACACTGACAGCAAATGTTCTACACCTGCTAGAAACAGAATGCCGTAGTGTGTTAGATACAGAAACTATAGACAGGAGTGGCTTACCGGCAAAGCAATACATCAATCAATCTCAATCAACCATGTAGCAGTTTTAACTGACAACCATATACATTCGCATACAATGAGCATTCTCTGCTTGCAACTTGCCTGTCTGACTTTTTGAATCACACACAAGGACTACGATTTATTCGTAGTAGAAGTTTGTGTAAAATTGCGTCAAAGAGTTGACAGGCAATAAGCTCACTTGATTGTTCACATTTGTAGATACCTGAGTGAAATGTGAGAAATATGTACTACATTATACAATTTTTATTTGAGTACTTTTTATACAGTTCTATTTATCGTTCCGTGTATTGTGTTAAAGTCATGCACGTGGAATTTGAAAGACAAATAAAATATGACAGAATAAAAGAAAATATAAAAATAAAGCTCTACGAAATAAATTTTTTTTAAATCTTACCAAATGTGCCGGACACATAAATCTATACACAGTATGTGTTGGACAAAGTTGCTCGGTCTGTTTAGTAAAGGAAACATGGAAATCTTTTTTTATTTGGCAAATGATGATTGTGTTCCTTGTACGGATATGACAAAACCAGAGTTCATAAAATTGCAGATTTAAACCACTTTTCTGAGATTCCTAGAAGCTGTCACTGAAGGTGAGGATGCGATCGTCACTGTCAGAGGTGCACCTGTGAATTCTCGGAAGGATGTGTAGATATCGTAACCAACAATCCATAAAAAAAAAGATTCTAGGCTATTAGGTCATTCCAACCTTATAAATCAGTAGGGTATGTAGACATTCGACTGAGCATGCTGCAAGCATTGTCTCAGGAACTCTTGTCCTGGCAAATTAAGATATTCCACGAATATTTTCTAACAAGATTCGTTACGAAAAGCTGGAGAGAATTGAGAATGGCTTACATTTAGAACAGTGGATTTTTTTTTAAATTTATTATTTATTTATTTTTATATGACAAGTTGTGAGTTCTTTTCGGTAATGTCAGTAATCACATTCAATGTAATCCCCATAGAATGCAAAAGATTGAACACAAGTTGCACTTCAACTCGTTTCATGCTTAAAGTATCGTGCAAAGTTTTCCGCATCGACCCGAACGAGGCACTTGGTTGCAGTGCTACTTCCGTGAATGAATGACCAGAACGGAGCATATTATGACATTTAAATGGAAACAAAATGCCTGGAATTCTAAGGAATCATGTTGAAACACTGATGCGCAATGCGCACGAATAATTTAAAATTTAACATCGGTTGAACTTAAGCTTCACTCTTGCTAGTGGCTCGGCAATGCTAGAATTTAATTTACCTCTTGCAAGTATGCTAAATAGTTCAATTATTTATGCTGCATCTTTATATAATGATATAGACATACAACTCATCCAATATCAGATTTATATAATGAAAACTTCATTCGCGGAAATTTGATGTGGCCATATCGCGGCTGTATTTCTGGTTCTATCAAACCAATATCTTAAAAATAGTTGGAATGTGGCTAATAACTTCCAATAGACAATTATTTAACAGGCGGAGACGGCTAAATGAATCGGCGTGTCACTAGTAAAATTAAATTACAAAACTATTCATACTATTTGTGTAGATTAATTTGAAAACATTTCAAACAGCTTCATAGATTATACGATTTTAAAAGTAGAAAAATTGAGAATAAGAACATAAAACATCAATTTCTTTTAGAGCGGACTGAAAATGGACGGAAACAAATAAAACAAAATAAATAAATATGTGTTGTGAGCTCGTAGACACATTAATTATTTATTATAATTATAGTTATTAAGTTTATTTTATACTGCAAGGGCTATACCAAGATCATTATATTAAACGAGTTTTCTTGATAAAAAAATAGTACATGATAAGAAGCGCTATATGTCAAGCTCCAGCGAAGAAGCCACGTCACTTGTACTCGTCCCTAGATCCATTGGGTTCAATTGCATCGGATAGGAAATGATTGAGCATACTCAGTACATCAATCATTGGTGAGGATCCCGACTGCAACCCATTAATAATTATGCATGTAGCTCTATCTGCCAGAGAACTGCAACGATTGCCAATGTTTAGCACATTGGCTGAACTCTAGTATTTATGGTTTATGTTGTTATGATCTCTTTGCATTTTTTGCAATCAAACCAAATGTTGCCAGGATTACCGAATATAAAAATGGTTTAAAAAACTAAAAAAAAAGGCTTTAATGATCCATCGAACTAAAAAACGAAAAATAATTTTTAATATAGGCACAAAATATAAATGAAATAAAAAGATTAGTGGTATTGTGAAAAAATCGTTTGGGGTGCTTGTGGCATTTTTTTTTTTGTTGATTTATCGAACATCCCACGCTTTTTTCACACCGCTTTGTGATTTCTGAAAAGCATAACATTCCGTATGTTGTATTGCCTTACCGCGTTGATTTTGCAAAAGTATTGCATACTCTTAGGCATACAGTAAAAATCACTTTAAAGCATAAGTTTTACATTCAGTTTTGATTGAGCTTTCGTTGGCATCGGACGCCTGCGCGGATAGTGTAAAACTTTGTTAAAAACAAATAATAAAAAGCATAGACAAGTCCACAATTGTGGCAAAATAAAGCAACTGTGTTTCAGTGTACAGTGTTACAGTGAAAAAGTGCAAAAGCAATTCTGTGCAAAACATTCATTAAATTGCCAAAGTGTGGCTGCGGCCACCAACTAGTGCATTCACGTGCAAAACAGCTGAGCGGCTCAGAAAAAGCTGCAGCAAAAATTTCGGGTTTAAGTCTGGGTAAAAGCAAAGCTCGATTACGATCGAAAGCAAATAGCTTCTTAATCCCTGGACAAAAACCTGAAAATTGGGTTAAGTCTAAACTAAAGACAAAGTCCATTGCATACTTTGAGGCATCCAAAAATAATGCAATGGAAATGACCAAAAATTCTAAAACGCTGGCTGAGGCAACTAGTAGACCACGCCTCGGTGAATTATTGAATGCTGCTCTTAACCGCCAATCCGAAAGCACAGCCAGCGCAACAAGTTCGTCTGGTGCAGTTGAAAGCGGCTTTACTCTTGTGCGTGGGAAGAAGCAAAATTTTCAGTGCAAACGTTCATTAACTCCGCCTGTGGATGTGCAAGTGAAAATTCGCAAGCAAGTTGCGGCATCTGTTGCTAGTACACCTGTTATGGATCCTAACCCATATCAGGCACTGGCAATGGACGATGATGACGATGATGAAGTGGGAGAAGTAGAGGTTCCAATTGCTCAGGCCACATCTGCCCCAAAACCGCCACCGTTCGTTCTGGAACACATATCAAATCTGAGTGACATGCTGAAGCACATGAGGAGTGTTGCCGCAAAAGAAAAATTTGAAGTGCGTGTATCCATGAGTAACATCACCCGGGTATACGCAAAAGATGCAGCAACGTACCGAGCTCTTCAAAAGATGTTCGATAGCCTGGAGGTTGAATATCACAGCTACCAGTTGGCAGAAGACAAGCCGTATAGAGTGGCAGTCAAAGGGCTACACTACTCAACGCCAACTGAAGAAATTATTGAAGAGTTTAAAGAGCGTGGACACTCCGTGAGCAACGTGTTCAACCACGTGAATAAGAAGACTGGTCGTGAGTCAAATTTATTTTTTGTTTCGCTTAAAGTCGCAAAAAATAACAGCGAACTACAAAATATCAAATATTTATGCAGCCAGCGGATATCTATTGAGCCCATGCGACGGGTCTCAGCTGTAGTGCAATGCTTCCGCTGCCAACAGTATGGCCATACTGCCAAGTACTGTAGGCGAGAGCACATCTGCGTTAAGTGCAGTGGTCGACACAAATCGGCAGATTGTGACAGAGCACGAGCTGAGCCTGCCACGTGCATACACTGCAAAGAGCAGCACCCAGCTAACTATAGGGGCTGCAATCACTATAAAACTCTTTTGAAAAAAGGAGTTATTACTCCCAAGCCATCAAATTACCAACCCGTGCCAAAACCACCTCAGCGCGTTCAGGAGTCAACTACTCGCCGCCAGATTAATTCTACAACCGAAAATTATATTTCATATGCAGATATTGCCAGAGGACACCGCCAAAACGTCAAGCAGCCTGCTCAAACCCGTCTTTTGCAGCAGCAACAGTGGCAACAACAACAAAACTACCAAAGGTATGAGCTACCCCAACAACAGCAAAATCAACTAGCTGAAATTTGTACTGCGATGCAAATGATGACTGAAATGATGACCAAATTAATGCAAATGCAGCAACAGATGCTCTCCTCAATCAGCGCTGCATTCCAATCAAAATGAGTGAGTTAAAAGTTCTTATATGGAATGCCAATGGCATCCAAAATAAGAGAAACGAAGTAGAGTTGTTTGTTACTGCTCATAAGATTAATATAGTTTTATTGAATGAAACCAAATTGGATCATGGCATTGCTCCTCAAATATACGGATTTACTTCCTATGCCGCCAACCAGATACAGACTAGAGGCCGCAAGGGTGGAGTTGCTGTCCTAGTAAAATCCAATCTTGCCCACTTTCCTCAAAACGAAGTTTCCACGCCTGAGTACCAACTCGCAGTTGTCAAAGTTTCAACTGCCTTGGGAGAAATAGATTTTGGTGCAATCTATTGCCCCCCTGCTCCGAATGACCTAAGTGCAGTGGATTTTGAGAACATTCGGAAATACTCTGGACAACATTTCCTGACTGGCGGTGATTGGAACGCTAGACACTGGTTGTGGGGTGATTATACAGCGAATCGAAGAGGCAGGAGGCTTGCTAATTTTCTGAGCTCAACCAACCTGGAAATATTGGCCACTGGATCACCGACTCGGCACCCAACCAGACGTGGTGGTAGGGCCTCGTGCCTAGACTTCGCCATGTATTGCGGAATTCCTGGCCAGCTCATGAGCATCGAAGACTCGTGGGACCTACCTTCTGATCACTTGGCACTCATTGTCAAAATAAATGTGAGGCCAACTGACATAATAAAAGAAGGACGACTTTTGTCGAGGAATTTTAAAGTTAGATTGTTTCAACTGCATCTAAACAATGTAGTGCACGCTGAAACTGAGCTGACCTCCGCAGAGGATATTGATGACGCTGTTGAAATACTCACGCGTAACGTTCAGGAGGCAGCAGCTTTCGCAAGCCCATTTGAACCTGAGCCACGGCATCAATTCTCGTGTTTTCGGCTTGATCAAGCTACCAGGGAACTTCTCCAAGTGAAAAGAAGGTTAAGAAGAAGATTTATAAGGACTCAACACCCCATGGACAAGTCGGCATATTGCAGAGCAACTAACGTTTTGAAGGAGATGCTGCGCTCTAAGAAATCAGCCTTTTTTGAAACCAGACTCCAAACTATGGACAACACCGCTGACGCAAACTACTCACTGTGGAAGGCGACAAGGGCTACAAAAAGGCATGTGGCAAGGCAAGTCCCTGTTTTAGCCCCTAGCGGTGAGTTGGCTAAGTCGGATAGCGAGCAGGCCAACATATTTGCGACGCACCTACAAAACAGGTTCAGCCCTTTCGAGCTAGCAGATGATGACCAAGTTGTGGACGTGCAGCGATCACTGGAGACTCCACTACAGCTGGATTTTCCCATTAGGGAAGTGCAACCTGCTGAGGTAATATCAGTGATAAAGGAACTTCCTGGTAACAAAGCTCCGGGACACGACCGTATATGCCATAGAACCTTGAAAGCCCTTCCGTTGAGTGCTGTACTCTACATCACGTTAATATTTAACGCGATGCTGAAACTACAGCACTTTCCGGCTATGTGGAAAATGGCAAGAATATCAATGATACATAAGCCTGGCAAGCCAGAGGATCAGCCGAATTCTTATCGACCGATAAGTCTCCTGCCTTCTTTGTCGAAGGTTTGGGAAAGACTATTCGTGACAAGAGTGGCGGAGCTGGAATGTTACAAAGAGGCATTGCCGGAGCACCAGTTTGGGTTTCGTGTGGGTCACGGCACAGTAGAGCAGGTGCATAGAGTGGTTAACCACATCCTGCAGGCGTTCGAAGATAAAGAGTACTGCAACGGTATTTTCATAGATGTGCAGGAGGCGTTTGACAGAGTGTGGCATGTTGGATTGTTGGCGAAACTTAAGGCGCTTCTGCCGGCACCTTTTTACTTGATGCTGCGATCATATTTGGCTGATCGGTGCTTCCACGTAAAAGTACGCGATAAACTCTCCACAACATACCCTGTTAATGCTGGTGTTCCACAAGGAAGCGTCTTGGGGCCCTTGCTGTATTCGCTTTTTACAGCCGATCTTCCGACGCCAGCTGATCCAGCACCAGAAAAGGTACTGCTGGCATCTTATGCTGACGACGTGGCTATGCTCTATAACTCTGCTTGTGAGCATGACGCAGCAGATTATGTGCAGACTTACGTCGATGCCGTGGAAACGTGGGCTAAGCAGTGGAATATTAAACTCAACCCGACAAAATGCATAAATGTTTGCTTCACGCTTAGAAGGCGAACACCACCCACACTTCGTCTGAGCAATACCTTCCTTACCCAAGCGAATGAAGTAAGGTATCTGGGTATATTATTGGACAGAAGACTGACCTTTGCTAGGCACATCAGGAACCTTGTCACCCGATGTCGAGTGAGGCAAGCTCAGATGTATTGGATGCTGAACAGGCGAAGTAGGCTTCCATTAAGATGCAAACGAGCCGTGTACAATGCTACCATTGCCCCCATATGGAAGTACGGCATACAAATCTGGGGCATTGCTGCAAAAAGCCACCGAAAACGAATCCAGGTCTTGCAAAATAAGGCACTGCGAGCAATCACGGGATGCCCGTGGTTTGTACGCAACTCCAGCCTACACAGAGACTTGCAGATTGAGACGGTAGAGAGTGAAATCTCAAAATACACCAGTAGGTATAACAACCGATTGAGCAGCCATGTTAATAGGCTGGCTCGGGTTCTTCCGGGTTACCGTCCAATCAGACGACTGAGGCGCAGAAATGTAGGGCTCATACAGAGTCCATAGTATAGAGCAATATTTATACTCAATTGATCTCTCTCTTAGGAGACGGCGATGCTTATAATTTTTTTTGTGATATTTTTATTGTTATAGTTTAGTAGTTAACCGGTTCAATAAATTTTAAAAAAAAAAAAAAAAAAAAAAAAGTTTTACATTTTTCCTGATGTGCCTGGTCGAAATTGTGAAATTATTGTATTGTCGTCGGTTCTAGAAAAGTATACAAAGTTTAAATTAAATCTGACCGTTGAAAGTGGGTTAATTCAAGTTCAAAGAAGTCGGTTACAAACACGTGTTAATAAAAAAAGTCACGTATAAATCATGTAACAGTCATGTTTGCTGCGAAGATTTTTCAACTTCAGGCAATCGAAATACTCGTTCGTCTTTGGGTGTACACAATCATGGATGCTGAATTTAGCGTCAATCATATGATCTGCATTGTTATTTCTTCTATGTGTGTGGAACGCGAGCATCTTTAACTTTAGTATTAAGTAACAGTTGAGCAGCGCCCGTTGACTAATGCGAACTTATGAATGTTTGATAATTATAAATAATATTCAGCAATAATGGCGGAAAATTTCGATTTTAATGCTGAGCACAGAATAAAAAAAAAAATGTCTCTAATTAGCCCCAGGAAAGTGGGAAAGATTTGTACAAGGGCTTTCTCTTTCCAGTGAATCGATCTAATTGTAAATGGAATACTTTTTAAGGATTATCATAAGTTGGACCAAATTTGATGTTTATAGCAAAATTAAAAATATCAAATCATTTCATATATAAATTCAAAATTCCCAACCCACAATTATGTAGCATTTTGATTTAATTAAAGTGCCCTAAAGAACGAATAAGAGAATCTAAATTTGATTTGAACAATCTATCTCTTATAGTCTCCAAGATATCGATTTTCATATGGACAACTAGATGGATAGACAGACGGACATGTCTATATCGACTCGATTTTTGATGCTTATGACTTGCATCCTTCTGCCTTTTACATACATATGCACAAACTTAATATAGCCTTTTTCTTTAGGGCAACAAGGTATAAAAATAAAAGGGTACTTCACCTCTTATGCTATCTTATAGTTAAGAACAACATGTGAAACTAGAGTTTGTCTGTTTCGCTTACAAGTCAATCATGTCAAACACTCATTTCGACACAAGAAGTTACAAATCAGCAATCAAACTCGTTTGATTTTAAATTTGTGTGTGCTACTCAAACTATTACATTGCTCCCAATTTCTGGGTTTACTAGTACCCACTTTTAAGCGAGAGTAATCGAATCTGCTCGATACCACTCAGTGCAGCTCTCTGATCTAAGTTGTGTCAATTTAGTGCTGGTGCTACATGGGATATTTTGTTCTCTCTCATCAATAGATGACAGCCTGCCACAATATTGCCCTTGAAATAGTTTATTCATTCTTTAACAGAAATTGTGTCATACTGACTATGAGAGCAGTGCTCGGCACAAAATTAGGAGTGGAAATAAAACTGCTGAGGGTGCCATGATTTGGATGATTACTCATATAGGTCATTTATTAACAGTCAGTAGTAGTTCACAGAGCTCTATTCGGATCCTTTTGCAAGAGTCACTGAGGTAAAGAGACCAGATATGAATGCAAAAATCCAACCAAGCGTCAATCGGGTCGAATAGAGGAACATAGTAAAGAAATACTAAGATGAGGTATATCTTTCTTTTAACCTACCAAATCGCTAGCAGTAACAGAGCAACAGGTCTAACAAAGTACTATATGGAAATCGAGAGGAAACAACAGAGGACTTATGAAAACAAAAAAGTGTTGCAGAGAAGTAGGACTGTCAAGACAGTTTACTAGAAACCGTTTACTAGAAACCATAAACTAGTTAGTATTGCCAGTTACCATAAAGTTATATAGCTAGGAGCAATGCTGAATAGTAAGCTTCTGTGGAAGATATACACAAAAGAAACCAAGGTTTAGAAAATTAGAAGGGAAGTGTAATCCGAGACATTCTGGTTATATAAAATAGTAATAGAAACACTGGTACAATTGCTTATGCTTATATCGCGAAACAAGTTACAGTCTTAAAGGAGTTAACCTCCATAGAAAGATTAGCATATATATGCACCACAGGGGCAAGGTGTACATACTCAAGCTTAGCGTTGAAAACGATTCTAGATCTGACCCACTTCATCTAAAAATTTAATTGAAAGAAAACACTTCTAAGACTATTAATTGGCCACCTCGAAAATGTGTCAGAAGCGTCGCTCTTCATGGACACAAGGCAAGCCCATAATATCCATGCCACAAAGAGGAATGAACATTTTTGATCAGAACTTCAATACTTAAAGATCCGACAAGATATTTTGGACGACAGAGTTATGTCATACACTAACATACACATACAATCAAGCGATACATAAATGGCTCAATCACGGCTAAGGGTACTGGCCCGGGAGTAGTGAGCTCGATGATTTAAAAGTGGGAGTCATGAGTTCGTGAGCGAGATATGTTTAACATTGGTAAAGGCTAACAGTCAGGCGGTTTCAAAGTTACTTTAGTAAAAGTCCATAAAGTTTAAATTTGTGTTAGAAGCAATAGCCAACAGCGAACACAATACAGTTTTTCTAAGTGAGAGTGGGTGCCAGAATACAGTAATATCCGTGACAATAAATGAGGCTGACGAACCGTCCATAAAACGAGCGGTAATGTGTTTCCTAGGACTAGAACCTTTATTTGGCATCGAAACTTATTCACATAGAAGCAAATATAACGAAGAAGCAGTACTGACGAACCAAGACCTAAAACAAGCTAAGATATTCCAAGGTAGTTTCAACACAGACAGGGCATAAATCGTCCAACTAGAAAAAATCAACTAAAGACAACAATACTGATAGGTCACTGTCGATTAATGAAACACATGGGTATAACCAACTTCCCTAAATATTGATTTTGCGACATAGTGGATGAGACTTCTCTTCAAATTATCGCGAAGGAATGTTTCGCTGCTTACTATGATGCAGGTTCCACTCAGATTTATACAATGTCCAGCTTATGCATCAGTTGAAGCCTTCAGTAAGTAACAGAAATTGAACGGACTTTTTTTAAATAAAATTATCTCCAACGAAGATTTTCCAAGCCAAACTTTTTCCAACGGTGAGACCTTACACAAAATTTTGAAATTTTGTAATTTGAATAAAAATGTTAAATATTTTGAGTATGAATAGGGAGACTTTATGCATCCAAACTTTACTCTTTCTTCTTTTATTGGCACGAAGAGGATACAGAAATTCAGTCAAACATACAAACAGGAAAGTCTATATCGACTCGACTTTTTATGTTGATTTCTTAGCGGGTATCTTCGATGTTCTTCAAACTCAATGTTTCAAAATTGTTGCAATTATTTTCTTTTCTTTTCTTTCTACCTTTAAACAATTTGCGAATTGAAGAACAACATGAAAAGTGCCATATTTTCTTTAAATTTTAGTTTATATTATCAAACCTGTATATTTAAGGAACTTCAGCTACACGTGAGCTGCAACCAATTCGTCTTATTTCACTTCGATGCTTTTTTCATTGCTCTCATCAACATTTTCAATTCAGAACTAAATTTAGCGCTGCTGATTCTGGCTTAATTACAGTTTAGCTAATGAGGTAGCAAACTTTGGCGCAAAACCGCTTGCAGGCATCAAAACTTTTGTTAACGAAGATTTTCACGCATTTTCGGCAACTACAATCAAAGCTTCAGCGGCGCGGCGAGGTGGTGGCTGTCGTTGTTCAACCCAAGTCAATCAAGTTTTAATGACGACAATCGTTGCATAATTTAAGGCGCCTGTCCCTCGGGTGTCTAGCCTAAAGGAATGAGCACTGCTGAATATTTTATGAGCTTTATTTAGATAGTGACGCTGAGATTAAAGTGTCCTACAATTAATTATTTTACTAATTTTCTTTTATTTACAATTGTTTTCGTTTTGGCATTATATAGTTTTTTTTTGTTGGGGATCTTCTTAAAATATCAATTATACACGTATTTAAAATACACTCAAAGAGAACTTTATGATATATACTGATATATAGATTTGATATGATATTTTGTAGTTTTAAATTTCCATTAGCAGATGCATAAGGTATCTACAGTTTTTATAGTATCTACACACTAAAATTGCCATCTAAGAGTGTTAACCAGGTTTCCAGATAAGTTTCCAACTGCTTGGTATTCGCTGCTAACGATTGTCGTTTAAAGTACCGCAACCTGTAGACTCACTCAATTGAACGGAATACTGCCAGGGTGAAGCATCTGCAATGAAAATTCGAAAATGTAGCTACATGTGTTATTACTGTGCTGGCATGCCAAAGTTACTTACTATTTTTTAAACACTTGTTTCAATGTTCATCACAAGAATCAAAATTACTGCATTTCATTTACAAAAGTCGCTCCAGATCTTCGCTCTCCGCATCGCTGATAAATGAATCGGTGTCAGTGAAGTAGTCATCATCGCAACGATTCCGACGACAGCAGATACGTTGTCCAAGCTCATCATCACTCCAATGTTCAAACTCCTCCTTGTGGTGTTCGAGTAGCATGAGTGATGGAAAGAGACTGTCGCAACCACTGCAGCTGCAGGATAAATGAAGCAAATGAACAACAAAAGAAGTTTATATATCGTGTGCAACTATAAATGTAATCAATTTTATTTGCGGTATCATGGAAAAAATAAATAGGTAGCTAAGAAAACGGAAGAGAAATTAACTGCGGTAGCACCGAAGCATTAATAGTTTTCGCATATATAAATGCATAAGTTGGAGGATTTAATAACTTTAAAATACATTGTACAATTGCTTATGTAGACTTATACAGCCATTAATTGTTAAAAAAAACATTTATTTAAACCGCTTGTATGAAAGCTACTTAAAAAAGAGGCCGACAGGCCCATTGGCCTAATATTTGTGACGCGTCCGTTCAAAAAGACCATCACATATACTTTTAATTTGGAATTTGTCTTTAAGCTGCAATCGACTTAAGTAAAGAAGATTTTGTTATAAATCGCATGGGTTTGTATCAGTGCTCGGCACAAAATATAAATTCACTTTGTACTTGCGTTTGCGATATGCAAACGTTTTTTCTACGGACTTTCTCTTGCTTTACATTAAACATTTTTTTTTTGGCGGAATTTTACGTTTTATTTTTCCGACTTTTTGAATTTCTTTTTCTATTTAAAGCAATACAGCAATGGCCGGAGGCAAGTTGCCGAAGCTAAAAAAGCACAAGAAATAATCCGGTGCCGAGGTCTGGTTTGTATGGAGGCAAAATGTTGGAACATGCGAATTTTCACAAGTCCAAGAGAAGGCACCACATTGACTTTTTAAATGATATCGTCATAAATAATCATATTCTTAAAAATGTATTTCTGCTTTGTTTGGGGACTCCTCCTAAAAATAGGCGTGGCATTTATATCTGTCATAGTAAGCCATCATATCGAAACTCGGCCAGATCGTCTAAAAACTAAATAGAAACAAGAAAGAATGTTTCAGTTGAGTGTGCTCGACTTTGAAATATCCTATACTTCATAAAATTGTGTATAAAAAAATACAGAAATTAAGATTTATATGGACGTTTTGGACCTATATGCAACATTTTATTTTTAGGTTTTTTTTAGGATTTTAGTAATATTTATATACAAAATTACAAGTTGCTATCTAAACTAATATCTACATTTTTTTTTCGTACAAAAAACCCAGCAAGGAGCGACATATCTGTATGTCGCCTACCCCTTACATACGTCCTGTTTGGACCTATATTTTTATTTTGTATGTTAGAGGTTTTTTAATTAAAAAAAACAAACATTTTTGATACCAAACTCAGAAAGGGATGACTGGGATCTACTAAGATGTTCGCTCTGAACCTATATAGAATACGAGGGTTGCTACATATTTTTCGTGTCTGAGCAACAAAACATGTTGTCTGATGCAATCAGACGACTCCATCCTAAAGTCTGACATTTTTTAGGCCTAACTTACTGTGAACACTTTGACGTACGAGCGCAATTTGGTTTCTTTACAGGCAACTGCAAAATTCATCTCATTTGGAATTAAATCGTGAACATTTTTGTGCGACGATTAATAACGATTTTCGACGTGGATAATCAAGACAAGAGTGCATCAATCAACTTAAATCAACTTTTGATGATGAAGATCCTTCCTTGGCCAGTATGAAACTGGTACAACGAATTCAATCGTGACCGCAGTCCGCCCACCGACGAATTTCGTGAAGGTCGTTGAAAACATCAATGCTGTGTGTGAACTGATAAAGCTGGATCGTCATGTGACATACCGTGAGATTGAGGCATCCCTGAGCATTAGTATGACTACAATACATACAATATTACATGAACATTTGGTTGTCAGAAAGGTTTGTTCACGTTGGATACCGCATAATTTGTCAATCGCTCAAAAGAAGGCTCGTGTCGATTGGTGAAAGCAAATGCTGAAGAAATTCATGCGAGATGTGAAAATCCGTATAAATTGTGACAGGTGACGAAACGTGGATATATGCGTATGAGCTCGTCTTTCTAGACGAGCAAAATCCAATAAAAGTTGCGACCGTGACGCTTGTGGAAAGAAGGACAGTCAATTCTGAATGGTACACAACGATTTGTTTGCCTGAAGTGTTTGATGAACTGAGGAAAACCGACTGACGAAGACGCAGCATACTTCATCACGATAATGCGAGCTCTCACACTTCGGCCGTAACGAATAAGTTGTTGGACGCTCAAAACATCGAATTGATGGGTCATCCGGCGTACAGCCTTGACTTGGCACCAAATGAGTTCTTCCTGTTCCCTCACATCAAAAATAAACTGCGCGGATAGCGGTTTTCAACTCCCGAAGAAGCTGTTGATGCCTTCAAAACGCATGTTTTGGAGGTATCTCTGTTGGAGTGCCAAAATTGCTTCACAAAATGGTTCGGGCGAATGCAAAAGTGTATCGATCGTAATGGTGAATATTTTGAAAAACAATAAAACAATTTTTTCTCATAAATTACCGTTTTTTCATGGTTAGGCTAGAAATATATGTAATAACTTTCGTACTAGTTTAACCTGCTGCTTCGCCCGCGCACAGAAAAATCAAACATTTCACACTTAATCAATGGATCTTACTTCTCCCTATTTCATTACTATTTATCAAATTTCATCTCTCTACCTCAAATAGATTCAAAGGTTTTTTGAATTTTGTCTATGACTTATAAGGTGGTCGTGGTATCGCCCTTTCCGATTTGGACCAAACTTATCAGGATTACTTCTTCCTATGCCCTTTCCTCTCTGTACCTCAAATCGATGCAAAGATATGACAAATTTTGTTTGATCGCTTATTTGGGGAGGGTGAGGCAAGACCCCTTCAATTTTGACAAAAATCATTCTATATTCTTTTCCAACGTTACGCCTATCATTATACCAAAGTTCGCAGTAATTGGTTTAAGATTGAAATCGTAAAAAACAAAATCACTTTCGCATTTATATTAATAGAAAGGATTTTATTGAGAATAATGTTTATTTAATACTAAAATACTAGATATCTGAAGAAGATATAAAATAGTCTACTTGAAGATTCTTACGTGTTCATACGAACGGCAAGACAGACGAACATATCGACTCAACTTTTGATGCTGATCAAGAATAGGAACACTTTACAGTGCTCAATAGCTAACAAGAATTTCAAACAGAAATTAAAAATACGACGCTCTAAAAAACTCTCGAATATCTACTCTCTAAAAAAGGTTCTGTCACCCATTTACACTTCACTTGTTTATTCATTTTTAATCCCACAGACGGTGGGATTCGACCACCAATAGTTTTCACGCCATGGTGATCATACGGCCACGCACAGCGAATGATATTTAACTGATCTTTTTTGTATCCTTTGGCGCAATAACTTTGCGGAACTTTGGAATCATAACAATGAAGATCATATGCTTACACGATGTTGTGCTGAAACAGTTTTCAAACGAAACTGATAGCTCCGCGAATTTATGTTTCAAACGAAAGTTATGGCCTAAAGACCTTAGGTTGCCAGTAGGTGGGCACTCTCCTTTACTTATATTTAATTTTTTTATTTATTTTATTTATGTTTAATTTAATGTTTGATCCCATTTAATTAAAGGATGCTGCTATAGTAAGAGTTAAATATGTCCATATTAAATTGAATTACAGAGACCGACTTATTTTTAACCCAGAGACTAGACCTATCGTACTCAAAGGATTTTGATGCGCTTTCGAGATATTTTAACCTAAAAGTGAAAAAACGCCTTTATTTTGCAGTTTTTGAGGTTACATGATGGAAGCAAAAAAAGGATTATCAAAAATCCTTTTTGTGTTTTTTAAAATATCTTTTTTTTTACCGAAATATCGCTCAAAATCCTTCGGGTAGGTCAGGTATAGACTTTTGTCAAATTTTGTCGTCCTGTGTATATTTAAATTTAATTTAAATATTGAAATATTAATCATATTTCCATTACTTTAGAGCTATGGGAACAAAGAAAGGCCAAAGGTTAGTGTACTATCTTGATTTTTTTTTTCAAATTCAACTTTAAAAAATTCAAAAGAAATCATAGAAGAACCAATGTTTATTATTAGTCGAGTGGCACTGTTTGGTAAGGTTAATCGGCAGTCGGCATCATTGGACTTTATTTCTGTGAAGATGAGGATGGAAACGTTGAATCTATTACTTCAGAAAATCAAATCGATATGAAGACAGTTTGATGACAGCATTTGTTTAGGTTGTTTAAGTCGATATCCCACTACAATTTATAAAAGTAAACTTCATTCATTTATGGTTAATTTTAAATGTACGGTGCTGGCTTATATGGAGATAAAAAGAGCGACACACGTTCACAGGCGACGAGCCGTTCGCTTATTTTTAGGCCCTGTACCGAAGGTACAAGAGCCTATTGGTTTTGTGCAAATGTATGTAACAGGAAGAACTAATTGTCGGAGACCCCCCAAAGTTACCCCCATTATGGTCAGGAGTGATAGAGGAGTCGATATAGCCATGTCCGTCTGTCCGTCCGTTTGTCCGTCCGACCGTATGAACGAAAGGATCTCGGAAACGGTAATAGATAGAGACTTCGTGTTTTTTTCATTCGTCTAGGACTGCTCCGGAATTTCACAAGTTTATTTTGAAATTTTGCCCCTCCCCCCCCTTCCCCATAAAATCACCCCCAAGGGTAAAAATTTCTTCGGCACAAAAAAAAATACGCCAGTATAGAGATATCGTCCTTCTTAGCCAAAATCCGAAAAGTTCATCAAAATCGGATAATAAATGACGATTCTATAAGCAATTGAATTTGAGCGACCCCCCTTTTCGTTTCATACATAAAAAAATGTTTTAAAAGGCACTTAGTCGTGCAGTGAGAAGTGGTCATGTGTTTGGTCATAAGCTCGGGAAACATTTAATATGTTTTTTAGGCGACCTGAACTGGTACAGGGCCTCTTAAAGTCGGTTACGCCCGACTGTATTTCCTTACTTGTTTAACTTAAATTCTTTAGTTTTTTTTTTTAAACAAGATGGATGACGCTCTGGCTATCCTTGTGATACATAGACGAAAACTGATTTCTTTCTTTCTTTCTTTTGACTTTCACACACTAAACCACACTCGACGAACAAGAGCACGAACTGCTCATTCAAAATTGAAATATTTCATTTACAGCGAGCCGAACCAAACAGGTGAACATGCTCAACTTCTGTGAGCAGTTTTACACTTGGAGGCCACCATATTTGCTATGCCTTAATGGAGCCATTGGACACTTCATTAAGTATATAAGTTCCTGGTCCGTTTGTAAGTCTGTATAATTGAAAGTTGATATATGATATTTTAGTGCGGAAAAAAGTTTTCAAGCAAAACATGCATGTGGGAAGAAGTTTTACGAACATTTAGTACATCACTTTAATGCATACGGTGACCTCCTGATTTCCACCATGTGAAAGAACGACTGAAATTCTATCCGAATCGGCCAAAAAGTGGAAAATGTTTTTTTGACAACTGAGCCTAATAGACCAGGTCACATAATCATAATTTTATAATCGATGTCATATTGAGTGGTAGGTGCTGCTTATTTGGCCTTCTATATACAAAGTATGAATGCATATAAGTTGGACATTAAGTTCCATTAATATTAGTTTATATTATATAATTGT
Organism: Leucophenga maculata; assembly: GCA_035044805.1. Classification (NCBI taxonomy): domain Eukaryota; kingdom Metazoa; phylum Arthropoda; class Insecta; order Diptera; family Drosophilidae; genus Leucophenga; species Leucophenga maculata. The sequence continues at coordinate 230,636 of JAWNNP010000054.1, read as the reverse complement.
GAGACTTGGATAGCACAACTGTCTAGCCTGCTTGCTGATTAGGCAATACAATAATGTCAGTGATCTAAGATTCAAGCTCCACTAATACCTACTAAATTTTGATTTATTAAATACTAATTATTTCTATAAAATGACGGTGGGAACTGCGCCAACTATGACGCATTACAATGATACTTGCTAATTAAAAATAATTATACTAATTGTGACTGTCAAGCTATCTTGTGGCTGGTAAATGTATTTGCACAAACTTTTCATACTACCCAACAGGTATATGGTGTAGAAGCATTAATTACGCAGGCAGTTAAAAATGAGCTGTAAGCTGTAATGAGGTCACCATTTAAAATGGGTGTGGCATATTGACTTCAGAATTTGGAAAACTTATCGGTATGCAGCTTTATTTTTTTGTGATTCATTAAAAGATATAGCAAAAAAATAATTAAACATGCTAATAGACAGACATACAAATTTGTCTAGAACAGCTTCTTCTGCATGTTACATTCCACAATGTGCAACGTATATAAAAGGCCAACTGAATTAATATGCTTTGAAAAAAAAAAAAAATCTATAGAATTTATAATAGTACAAAGAGCAGCACTTGACCATGAACTTTGTCTGTTAAGTGACAAGATAAAATATCAACATGAACGCTGTATCAAGCGACGGTGAGAAATTCAATAGCTAGTTGACTTTTGACACTCGTACACACACACACACACACACACACACACACACACAAACACTCACAAGCACACCCACAAGCACACTTCATATTGACACTTACCCAAAATGGCGTTTCTTCTGCTGATGTGATGCCAACTGACGATGACAATGAAAAGCTCTGTCGCAAACATTGCACGTCAGTGATTCCTCTGCAAATAAAAATAGATTTAAAGCAAATAGTACGTATAGGACTTTCTATTGCGTTTAGTTGAACTATTTAATTTGAACTTTCTACGCACCATAATCATCGTTATCGTCATCGCCTGCCAGCACCAGTGCATGTAATCGATTTATTGTGTGCTCATTCACCGTCTTGCCTGATGATTTTGATTTACATTCGCCGTTCGTGCCGTGCCCAATGCACAAATCCAGTTCGCATAAATCATCGTTTTCCATGAAATTTCCCTGGCAATCAGCAGCTGTGCAGTGAACCTTAATTCCAGCCCCATTGACATTTTCAACTGGGTGTGTGCATTCATTTAATGACGTTGCTGCGCCGCTGTTGACGTTAAAATTGTCATTGCCGTTCCCATTCCCATTCCCATTCGCGTTTGCTGTAGCCGCATTCATCGTCGCATTCGCATTCGCATTTGCAATTCCATTTCCTTTGCCAGGTGTAATCATTTCAAAATTGTCCAGATCGTCAAATGGATCATCGATTTTATGCTTCTGCGACACGCCACCATCCGCACCGTCGGTATCTGTGGCACTGAGACGGCCGTATGCCTTGCGTGGCGGTCGTTTGACGTATTTGTCTGCGCCATATCGGAAAATAGCAAATCGAATAAGAAATATGAAGAAATTTTATTAGCATCGAGCATGACATGCAAAAATATCATTGAAACTAAATTTAATTTCGAAAAGGGTTGAATTGCAGTTGAGAAGTTGAGTTAGTAGCTCTGTGTGCTAGCAAAGTTTTTGCTTGCGTGTGAATATTTATGAAGGGTAGCACATTTTGATTCAAATAAAGACTAAAGACTGCAAATTGTAAATCAATTTTTCACACAAGAACTATAAGAGGTTTCTTGGATGACGCAAATAAAGATGAATACCAGAGAAAAAAAAACTTAACGTAAATCGTTAGCTGCTGTGTTTTGTAAGACTTTAACTTACATATCCTTGTATGTTAAAGTCTTCCGTTCCTTTAATAAATCAATAGGTTGCAGAATTGATTATTTGTGTACATTAACATATTTTATGTGCCTTTCGGTTCATATTACAATTCAACATGGCCGAAACTTTATTACAAGTTGCCAATGTTGTTAAAGTGATGTACGCTGAACTTATTTTGAGTATTGTTTGAAACAGGTTTTTGATTCCACAGTTTCAAAATACCCTACTCCCTTGATTATGTAGACCTGTATAGCTTTTATTAAAAAATATTGTAATAAAGAAAAAATAATTAATCAAAAGTTGTAAATTTTTTTAAATTATTTTAAAATAAGTAAATAAAATAAAAATTTCCAGGAATGCTGCATTCATGAGTTTACGACTTCGAAATACCCTACCAATTTTCTTATCTCTGGATACTCTAAATATAATTTAAATTATAAACAAAAGAGTTAATAAAAAATTAATCTAAGTTCTTTTTCAATTAAATGTGTCTATGAAGAACAAATAGTAGTATGATGGGTGATGTGGGCATGGTATCCAAGCTATTTTCGTAATTTATTCGCTTACATATAAGAGAAATCCAAATTACTAAACTGAACAATTCTAGCTTTTATAGTTTCTGAGAATTCTGACAGACGGACGGGCAAGTTTTTGTGACTGTGGTCTGGTCTATGAAAAGGGAGCTTATGTGTCAAAAATCATATTCCACTTTTTGCTGATCCGGGATGCTCTTTCATATGGTTGAAACCAGAAAGTCTTCTTGCGCTTTAAAATGATGAGATTAAAATGTGTATTCGTAACTGTTCTTCCCATATGAATACACCCTATGCATGATTTCTTTAACTCCTTCTCATAGACCAGGTGACATTTACAAGTTATAGGGTGTTTCATGCTTCCTTCTGCCTGTTACATACATTTAAATAAACTTAATATGTCTAGCCTTGGCTAATGCCTAATTTCCGAGATTTTTTTTTCATTCATCCAGACAACCGGACAAATGGCTATGTCGATTCATTTTTCGATCCTGATTAACAGAATATATATTTGTAGAGACTGCCTAGCTTCCTTTTACGTATTACAAACATATAAAAGGGTCAGTATTAAGTGGTATTTTAAATGGTGAGACTTTTACTGATACAAAAGCAACACTCAACGACAGCTAAAAGCCTTCCATAGCCTTCTCAGTTTGATTCTACTGTCTTCTAAAGATATAAATGAGCATTGGAGACATTACACCCGCTCCATTGATATGTGTTCTAAGGAGTTCATTGGTTACACCAGACTTTTTAATCTGCTGAAGAAGTATATCCTATGCCAATTACCCCATACATATAGAAAATGTTGGGCTCGATCTTTTAGAAGTAAGTCATATCGCTTGCATACGCGGCTGACAATTGTCGGCACAGAAGAACGGTGAGTTGGTAATGTGTTCTCAGACTAATACATAGGTTTTTTGATAAATGGGAGTAATACGAATTATTTGGTATTGTCTCGAGTGCCGTCATCGCATCTTGGATGGTCTGTGACAATGGCGAATTTCAATTTCAGTGTTTTACAAAACTTTGTCTATCAGGTAACAGAAACCGAGCTAGCAACAACAACATCAGCCTGGAGATTAAGCGAAGAGTGATGTCTGCTAATATATGCAAATTTTGAGCTCAACAAAGCAAATTAGAAGTAGCGCTTTTTTTTCGAAAGACGAAAATTAAAATCTATAAGACACTGATAAATCCGGTCCTTCTATCTGGCGCAGATGCATGGGCCTTGATAAATACGGAGTAAACGGACTTAAAAAGTTTTGAATAGAAAGATTCTTCATACGAATTTTTGGAAATACTAGAGTTGGCAACGAGTTTTGGTCCTGCATGATCCACTGGTTATCCATGATCCAGCGCAAGCTCATACAATATCCCATCAGCTGGTCCGCTTTTCTTAATGATGGCACGGCTGGAAAATTTTATTTCATACAAAAACTTAGAAATGGATAGATTTGTATGGGGCTACTATTTATAGTGATCAGATTAATATCTATATAGAATGTAATATGTATTAATATTATTATACGATACACCAAATTTTGTATTTTTAGCTAAATTATCAAAATCATTGTCAATTTATTTAAGTTATTTGAAATAGTAATAAAAGAGTTTAAATATCTAACTCGAAGGAGATATATCTTATAGTCACTATTAGACACACAGACTGAGACAAAGACAGAAATGTCTATATCAACTTGAGTTTTGATCCTGATCAAATTTATATATTGTTTATGCTGTCTACCTTGCGTCCTTTCCCATCAATCACAAAATGTCTGCTTACCTGAGAATGTTGTTTTCTTTTTTTTAATTTTAAAACATTTATGATGGGCAGTATTGCTGTTACAATGTCTTAACTTATTTGTTTGAAAATGTCCCAAAGAACATCGTCTAGTCTTATTAACTTTTCGCGAAAATTGACACAAATTTTGATAAAATTTAAATAATTTATTATGTTCGCAATGAGATGAACAGACAAACTCGATCATCTTTTTAAATGTAAACGTAAGAGTGTCCCAAAGACGATTGAACGTGATGCAGTCAAATTGCCAGATTTAAAACTTTTAAAGCCTGCAGCTGTGAAAATTTTAAACGATCAGCTAAAATATTAGTTCGAATATTTTTTCGATTAATTAAATGATTGCATTGACCATTTTCTTAATTTTCAAACGATAGCAAAACTTGCGATGAATCGATGAACATGTCTGACTCTGTAATTCTTTTTGTATTCGAAAATTTATGGAAACGTTGATGGCATACGAATTGTAGAAAGAGTATTCATGGCCGGGAAAGTCGCTGATTATAACATTTTAAATGATTTGTTTTTGTGATTTGTTTTATTAGATTACTAGACGAGGTCACGAAATTTTAATCGAACGGTTTTATGCCAATCGAACATGACATCAGAAAACCTTTCGACTTTCAACTATTGAGATGGATGAGATACCGCTTTAAAAACCATGCACAATTTTTTACCGAGTTTGATAATAAGAATTAAGTTCTTCGACAATTCGACAAAGAAAGAAAGTTTGATCCAACATCGCACAATTTTGATGGCCATGGAATTCGATCATCCTAAGGACATGTGCCTGCACAAGTTCGGTTGTGCTTCGGTATTTTACCAATTGCAGTATTTAACAGTTCTGAAGCACATTAATATTGATCTAAGTTTTTCACACAAACATTTTTTTTAATTATGCAGCATTATAGTACCGCATGTATGAATAAATACATGACTAGTCTAGTCAAGTTATTACTGTCTCAAAAGCTATTCAACCACAATGAATTATTCTATAACACTTTAAAATGACAATGTGCTATGCTGACGCATTCAGTTTTGCAAAACAGCTTGAATTAGTCGCTAACGAACATTGGGTAGACTGTGTATGAGACGTGATCAGTTATTGACTAGGCAGCACAACAACAACATGTTGCAATATTCTTTGATACAAGCTTGGCGAATAGTGTTATACATTAAACTACGCCATCGTTTTGCTCAAAACTCAAACAAATAATTTACTAATTAATTCATTGTTTTTTTTCAACTCAAATTGTTAAGAATGAATTCCAAAGTTTTTTGAGTAATAGCGGATTGTATTGAGCAGTTTTCAATTTGAGATCGTCACTTTAAATAATCATGGAAACATTATGATGGAGATCCAGCTATGAGTATTGTATTCCCATGCATGTTCGTTGCGGAGTGCATATTTTAAACCTAGGTATTACCTCCGCTTTGCTAGGTTAGTAGCAGAAAAAAAAAAAATAAAGTCCAAACTGTTGGCACCAGTTTTGTGGCTGCTGTTGATCTAACAGCTGCAGCAACTTTTTTGTTAAGTATTTTTAAAATTGTTTACACATTGCATTACAATATTAAAAATGCAAACTAGTCGAATGCTTACACACTTTGATCCTAGCTATATTCACAATACTGTTGATATAGATAATATGATCGCAGTTTAAAATAATGCAATCAGGAAAGCAAAAGATTACAGCACCTCTAATGTTAGAGCCAGCAACTCATCCGAACCCCTGCCAAGATGCATTCAAGCGGCAATTAAACATAGAAATATCCACCGTCGCATCTGGTATAAAAAAATTAATCGATTTTGCTCAGTTCTAATGGCTAATTCTTCTTATTGCTAAAAAGATCTCAGAATTTTGTGATCACAACTATAAAATCCTCCTCACATGTAAAGATTTTTAAAATTAACAAAAGGTATAAAGAACAAACAATTGGAATTACCTACAATAATTAGAAGTCTAACACGCTTCTCAACTGAAGAAGAAAAAGCAGAAGCTCCTGCGGAAAGTTTTAAGACTGAGCCTAAGACTTTATCTTGACAGCTTAAAGTAAAACTGAAAAAGCTTGACAATACAAATAGACGAGCACTTTGGTTTCGGAGTTTAAAGGAGGAACTTTTATTAGTGTAATTGTACTAAGGGTATGTAACCGACCAATTCCTTTTTGATTTCCCCAGTTTACTCAAAAATTGTTCGAAATAGCACAAAATGTATAATGTAGAGTGCAGCTAATATTGAAATTAACCATGACTTTGTCTTCAATATGCAGTGTTGGTATTAATAAATTATTTATGAAATTTGTTGTTGAAAAGCCAACACTTTATTAAATATTCATAAAGCAAATGTATTAAACTTTTCAGGCGGAAATAAATTAAAAGCTTTGGTTTTAATAACAAAAAAAGTTTAATTTCCTGTTTAAAATTTGTTGACAAATGCATTTAAATTAAAAACGACTACAAATACAATAAATTATATAAACACCTCTTTGCCACAATTAAAAAGTTAATCAATATCAAATAAAGTGCAAAACAAATGGAAAAATAGAACGCGAGAGACAATGTGTATATAGAAACAAGCCGAAGCGTAAATACTCTTTACTTGCACTTGAAAATAAATTAAAACTAATTTAGTATATAATACTGCAAAATGCTGTTTGAAATATATTCCTCAATCAACAGTGGTAGGCGTGGCGGGCAAATTTCAAAAAATATTAAACTGTTTTTATCTAGTTTTAAAATTTGGTCATTTATTTTGTAGCCACTTTAAAATGAATTTGTTTAATCTGTTTAGACAATCAGAGCAAACACAATTATTTTCAAAATATTGCCTAAAGAAATGAAAAGTTTTCCATACAAAATATAAATGTGGGCGGTTTGTTTATGTGGCACCACGGGCTAAACCACTTCGCGTTTTGGTGTTACAAACTTTGTGAAAAAATGCATCTCCTATTCACACTGTGTGTAAAGCAGATAAAAACTGAAATAAAAAAGTGTTTATTTGTAAAATTCAACTTCACGGTTTGAAATGGTTTTTTATGTTGCATTTTTTTTTTTGTTTTTTTTTCCAGCGACTTTGCGCGTTAAAGCAATAAATATCGCCTGAAAACTTTTTGCTACTGTTTTATAGTGCACACAACAGCCTGAAAGTATGCAACATTTTTTTGTTGTTGTACCTTTCAATATTTATACAAGCCAGCATGAATTTGCTAGATGGAGAGTGGTTTGAAAAGTTATAAAATGTTAGAAAGAGTTCAAAACATAATTTTTAAAAATTTTAATAAATGGATCCGTTTAGCAAAATATTAATAGTAAATTATTAATAAATTTTAATTAACTTGTTGAAATTGTTTTGCATTACATAGGAATAAAAGAGAAATTGTTAATTTTGTTGAAACTAGAGCTTTAACACTCTTAAAAGCATAGCATATCGAAAAATATATATTATGTTATGGGATCTCCGGTGCTTTATTTAAGACTTGACCAAATTGATATATTATTTACGTAAACAATATGAAAGAGCTTTGCCATGATGTAACAGCAGAGTACACAAAATAATTGCCTTTACTCATATTGTTTGCTCTCCAATGTTGTGCACCACATTCTTTAACGTTTATGGAAAGGACATCACGACATCACTTAGGCTATATTGCCCCATTGTGATACCATATAATCTGTACTAATTTTACTACAACTGTAATCATGAGTTTTCATACATTTTAGTCTCTTTTTTCAATATCTCCAAAAAATAGTAAGGTTACGACTCCCGAGAAAGCCTATTTTGAGCCGGGCTTTGGCATCAACTGATTTTTCTGCGGCATTTCCAGAACTCCTGGGAGTTAATACTTAATATAGTTGTGACAAAGCCCGTAAGGCCTTTTATTATAGAGATGAATGCTCTATTGTAACATAGCAATTTCTTTGGAGTTTATGTTTTCTCATTTATTATTCCCTAAACGGTTGGTGTTTAATGTTATCCAATGCTTACATTAGCCATAGGTATCTCGACCGTATTCTTCTCTAAAAGAATGTCGGAAGAAGTATCCTACCTCGCCAGCTTATCTGGTACACTGCTTATCTGGTGCACTGTACATGTTACGGTGTCCAACCATTCAGATGATATAGATTGCGTGGTGATCAGCACAGTGGTTCGAGTGTTTGCTACTAAAATAGTTAAGCCCTTTGAAAGCTGGTGCACAATTTGAAATATAAAATAGACACTTGGTTGCATAAGAATAGCTTAAAAAATTGTGCAACCTCCTCGTTTGATAAGACTTCTAATTGGTACACGTTTCAATGGTCGGATAGTCCAAAAAAATTTCTTTCCATGTCCGGAAAAATAAGAAAATATGCCTTTTCTGACTAGACCATCAAATTTTGATGATTTAGTGATGATATTGATGGCTTAAATGTTTGTGTTGCATGTCCCATTATCATCTAATAAGTCTTGAGACTTCATATAAGAGTACTCGAGGGCTCGAAAGTACTGCAGTACTAAGATGAGATATTCTTCACCCTCAGGGCTGTGGTTGTAGTTCTCTAAATTGCAACATTATCAAGAAGGAGTAAATTAATTATAATGTTTATTGCTGCAATCGGTGCGGTGCGTAGTGCATCGTATTCACGTCTTTACGATGGGCTTTTTATTCGCTAAAAATGTATTTAGCTGCTTAACCAGTTATTATTATTCAGTTTTGAATGTGGTAAACCTGGGCTCTTGTATTTTCTTTGGTTTACGCCCCGGCCCTAACTCGAAGCCCACTCTGAAAGTTTGCTTGCTTATGGTCCGCGGAACTTGTTTCTCAGATAATCAGTCATGCGATCCAATCTCTTAATGGCATTCCATTTTCATGATCCGCAACAGTTGCCTAGCTACACTTCCTTGTGGGGTTCATCTACTGGCAAAGCTGTTGGTCGAAGTTCCTTCTAGCATGAAGATCGTACAGAACCGTAATAAAATATAAGCTTTAGTGTGTTATAGATGGGCTACAAATATTTCGTACAGAACGGTTTATTTATAGAGCTAAAACGGAGGGAAGAAACATTTTCCCGAAAATTCTACTGTATTAAACTGTACAGAACACCCCAGAAGTCTGTCCTGATGTCGTTTGGCTGTATTAGATACCCGATCAAGAGAAACGTCTGTGAAGTATGCTATTTGGGTATTTTAGTGCCATGGAGCAAATATGGATTTTCCCAATAATTTGTGGCTTAGTTTTTTCTTTTTGCCTAGGTTTATGAAGGTCTTTGGGGCACCGTACTGTGTTCTGGAACTCATTTAGATGTAGCAACAATTTATAGAAGTTTGTTATAAAAAAAAACTTGACACCCGTTCATGATTCTTTTCATCGTTCGCTGTAAAGATGGAACATATGGGAACAATAGATGGAAAATAGATGAGAGATAAACGAATGATAGATGGAAAATATGTGAACAATAGATGGAAGATAGATCAAAGATAGATGGAAGATAGTTGAAAGATAAAAGGAAGATAGATGAAGCATATGTGAACAATATATGGAAGACAGATGAAAGACAGAAAGAAGGAAGATAGGTGGAAGAAAGATGGAAGATAGATGGAAAATATATGAACAATAGTCGGAAGATAAATGGAAGATAGATGGAAGATAGATGAAAGAAAAAAGGATGATAGATGAATCTTATATGAAGAATAGATAGAAGATATATGGAAGATGAATGGATCATATAAGGAAGATAGGAAGAATAAATAAATAGGTGAAAGATAGATGGAAAATAGATGGACGATAGATAAAAGATAAATGGAAGATGGAACATATATGAACAATAGGTGCAGATAGATGGAATATAGATGAAAGATAGATGGAAGATGTATAGAACATAGATTTTCTCTTCATATTTAAGAATGTGCATGTTTATATTTCTCAATGTAAATATTACCTCGAAGCTGTTTAAAATTTATTAATAACTAGTTGAACCAGGCAAGCTTCGCTGCGGCCACTATTTCAATGGGTTTTGGTTTTTCTTGATCCAATTAACATGCAAACCAAATATCATATTTGTACCTCAATTGAATGCAAAGATATGAGGAATTTTCTTTATTGTTGGGAGGCGCATCGCTCCTTTCGATAAAAAAAAAAAAAAATTTGCCTATGTCCTTTTCCAAGCTCCTATTTTTTAAACTAAAATTCGTACAAAATGGTTTAGTGGTGATGCGCGCACAAACAAACAAAGTAAAAGTCTACAATTTTATTAAATATATCTACTCGTAAAACGATTAAAAAAATGTTAGTAGAATGTTTTCAGCTAATCGGCTTTGAAGCTCATCTTCATCCGATTATAAAATTATTTTTATAACTAAAGTTTATGACTAAGCATTGGCTCATGCGAAGTGCTACTCTGCTTGTTAAAGGACTGCGGCACTTTTTAAATAACCCTCAAACTACAACTGATGTTGTTTGCTTCCACTGCTTTTGGCAATGTTACGTGCGCTTTTAGCGCCAATTGGAATTTATGATGCTAGTAAAATAGCATATTTTTTAAAAGTTTTTCTACGATTGTGTTTGCATTGAATACATTTTTTCTCCAACTCCAACTATTGGAAACTCGTAAAATAAACAATAAAAACTAACAACTTTAATATTTTGCTACGCGTACATTGTGCTTTGCGCCATTGTTAGTTGCTTGGCACGTGTTTGTGATTATTCACAATTAATGATGCTGCAAATAAGCAAATCGAATAGAATCGAACGCACATACATATGTACAAATGTATCTGGAAACAACAATATTACGTGTATAAACTATTTTATCGATGCTGGTCTTTTAAAAAGAGCAATGAAGCATTGAAAACCTCGACAGCCGCTGCTAATAAGCCTGGTGTGAAAACATATGTTTGTCCTTTTGTATAGTGACAATACATTATCCTCGTTGCTGTCTGCATATGATGTATAAACTAATTACTTGTCACATGACTGCGCATACAAATTGTACAAGCATCAGCTTTGTCGCATACAGACAATCATTCATAATTGCGATGAGGTTTTAATTTGCAAATTGGTTACAGCACACAACGGCATTATCAGCCCTGACATATGGTCGACATAATTATTGGTTAATATCTGACAAATTTCACGTAATTTATCATTCGATTCGATTCAATTCGATTGTGCTCTGTTTCTTGTCAATGGCATCTAATTAAGTTTTCATTTAATATTTTGTATTTATTAAATTATTTATTGGATTTTAAGTACACTTTTGGCGTACTTGAAAATTAATGCTTATGTTAAGCATTTAATTATAAATTGAAAATGTAATTCAATAAGACAAACACAAATATGCATTTAGAATGTGAAATTAAATTGAATTGAAATGTGCACAGCTAAATATGTAATTGTTTGCACAATTTCATGAACATTTATTGGACTTTGTATGAAGAATTTGTTGTTGCTGTTGAAAGTTTTCTTTGAAATGCCAAATATGTTTGATCTTAAATAATTTTTAATATTAATCTCGTATAATACTAATTAAATTTACTAATATTTCCCAAACCAAATTTAAGTTTATGGGGGAACAGGTTCTCTTTCAGTCGAGCACACTCTGCAATTCTTTTAATTTTTTTACTCGAAGCTTTAAATGTCATTCAGTTTACTAAAAACTATAATATTTCAAGTGATTAGATACAAAGTAGAATTAATTAATTAATTTAAAGTTGATTTCCTACTGCATACATTGCTTGTGTGTAGGCTTTTCCATCATCATCTGCATCAGGTATTAACAGCCAGAGCTGACACTTTTTGTTAATGTGCGACGCTAATCTGTCATTATTATTGAGCAAGATCATCTGTTCACGATGCAGAACTGTGCTGCGATCTGTTTTGAACCAGTTGTACGCTATTGATGTTGCTTCTTGAAGCTGCGAGCCAAAGTTGAATGCCGCATATTCACATCGGCAGTACTATCTATATATATATATATATATATATATATATATATATATAAAAATTATTATCACATTGTTTGACCGCGATGAACTCCAAAACTAAACTGATTTTTGTGATTATTAATTCATATGGCTAGATTTGTTTCAGCTTTAAAGATGGGATATGTTTTAATTCATTCAAGGTCGGCGGATAAACAATAAACGAAGTATCGTTCGATACATTTAAGATACGGGCTATGCTCCACACCCCCACAAAATGCAATATACCATTGCATCGATTTAAGATACAGCGATGAAATTTGATATACTGGCAATGGGTACTTTTAATGAGTAATGGTAATGGTCCCTTGAATGGTCCATTGGACAAGTGTAAACAGTTTGGCTATACTGGCCGCGAGCGAAGCGGGTGGGGTTCCACTACATGTTGAGGAATAGAAAGGGTTGCTTAGACGACCACGCGGGTTCAACTGAAAACATTATATAATATTGTAAAATTAGACTTAAAAAATTTCATTCTCGCCGCTACCTCAAATTTACTAAAGTAAGACAAAGAGGGGGCTCAGGAACGCACACATATATATTCAAGCTTTCCTTCCTGTCAGCATTACGAATATGCTTGTACCGATAGTGACATCTCTCAAGATCACAGCCTTCGTAACGTATATGGTTCACATGGTATCACTAGGTGGTTTCAATTTGTAGCAAGTTGTCGTGTACTGTGTTCAAAAGCAAAAAAGTTTCGTAGTTTTTTATCACAATTTTTGCTACAGAGCCGCTCTATACGGTCATGCTATACGGTCTAGCTCGTTTCGGGTTCAAATAAAACGATGATGAAGTCGAAAACATCAGCATTTCAAAGAAGATGAATTTAATCAAGTATGTGGACAGTTAGTTGTCCAAATAAAAAATATAGCAATGGAATTATTCGATCATTTCATCTAAGGAGCATACGTCATTAGAGTAAAATATTAAGTCTGTTGCTACCATATGATTAGAAATTTGATGCTTATGTTGGTATATCTTCTAAACTTGTTGATTCGGTGTTGCTAGTCTTGAACCCTAGAAGTGATGTCTAGCATTCCAGTCATCGGCGGCCAGGAATGTAAGACAAAGCTCGTAGAAAAATTGGCTGTAAATGGCGGCAAATACGTTAACTGCCAATTCTATCGAAATTTTCATAATAGCTGCATTCATTGCATCGGTTCGCATAGATCACAGAGAATGTAATTCCAACACGAAATAATGACTACATCAGCTGGCAGCGGGGTAGTCATTTTGTAGTAGGATCTACCGCTTTCACAGAATACATACATCTAAATGATGTGGGCTTATGAAAATTTCAAGTTTGATAGCTTGATTTGTCAAGCCATTAGAAGTCCACATAAACCAATGCCACATAAACCATGCATAATTTGACTTTGAATCTTTAACATCTTAGTATATGCCTGCACCAAATGCCCGAATTTGACCATGAGTGCACCGAACTTTTCTTCTAGCGTTGATGACGATTTATTCTGCTGCCGCTTCTATTGAAAATAAGGATTATATTGTACTTTGTGCCTCTAGTAACTTCTGCGTAATACAATATTATAATTTTAATATTGGATGTCATACAATGTGGTAGAGGGTTTGAATGGAGCTCGCCTAATTCACTTCACACTCTATAGTAAGTCGTATATATCTTGTCGCAATGAGTACGCTTTACCTGTTGGCTGTGGGGTTGTGTGTAATTCACTCTAGAGTGGCATCGGTACTGCTTCTGACAGATCAAACTTCTGACATCTAACCACATCATTGAAGAGATGAGGAATCTCAATTATACCATATGACGTCAAATAGTAAAACCGTATACTTCGTTATTGTTGTATTTTGGCTTTAAAAAAAACATGCCCAGCGAAGGCTCATTGATTTTGAAAAAGCATGTCAACGTCATCAGTTACAATCCGAGCAAATTGGATATTCCAGTATAAGCTCGATTAACTGCAGGAAGAAATTTCTTTTGACTCCTACTCATTGTTTGATATACACATCACCTGGTGTATTTTAAAAGTGGTCATTTGACTGATATTTTTAGACCCTGTACCGAAGGTACAAGAGCCTATAGGTTTTGTGCAAATGTATGTAACAGGTAGAAATTATGAACGAAGACCCCCCAAAGTTACACCCATTATAATCAGGAGTGATAGAGGAGTCGAAATAGCCATGTCCGTCTGTCCGTCCGGCCATCCGTATGAACAAAAGGAAACGGCAATAGACAGAGTCTTCGTGATTATTGCATTCGGCTAGGATTGCTCCGGAATTTTAAAATTTTTTTTTTTAAATTTTGAACCTCCCCTTTAACGACCTATGATGCTTCCGTCCTCCTTTTTCTTTTAATATTATTATTCGTACAGTGAGAAGTGGGAGGAGAAAAATACTTTTCGTCAGTACTATATTACTTGGTCATAAGCTAGGGAAACATTTTTGTTTGTCCGGCGACCTGTACTGTTACAGCACCTCTTATAGTCGGTTACGCACGACTGTGACTTGTAATAAGCAGTCTCCTTCAACGATTCTTTGGGAATACAGGGTATCTCGATGTCGAGCCCACTGCACTACAGTTTAAAATCAAAATTGTTTAATATCAAATTAAAATGTGATTTTAAGATGGAATCACAATACTGCGAGCTACAGCAATATCTAACGAGTCTATAAAATCAATTTCTCAAATTTCGAGAAAAATTAGGAGGACTCGATAAGTAATTCAAAAATGTTAAGCGGAATCGCAACAATTATAATATTTTAAATCCAGTTGGTTGAGTTAATAAAGAAAAGCAGATTGGTCCCAAGAAAAGTTTATATTCGACCAGATCTTGTCAGTCAGGAGCTACAAACATATAGAAAACAATATTATTTTGCCAAGGCACGCATTCAATATGCCGAAAACAAATACAACAAGTGGGGAAATTACAGTCGGGCTTAACCGACAGTAAGAGGCCCTGTTCCAGTTCAGGTCGCCTAACAAACACATTAAATATTTCCCGAGCTTATGACCAAGCTTATGACCATGGTTTTGCAATGCGGTGAAGAAAATTCTTAGACATTTATGGAACGAAAGTAGAATATTTGTGTAGGGCAATACATTACAGATCCAAAGGTCATTCTTTAACTTCACATTGTCCACAAAAAAAGTTTCGATGGAGCAACTTTCAGTTAAAAACTATGATTTTGACTGAAAATTTAAATCCTTAAAGATATACAAGCAATTGCTTTTTTTATGTGGAAGTATATAAAAGTTTGAATAGAAAGACCATCCGAGTGCATCAGGATAATATACTTAACTTCGTCAGGTTTTTGCTGAAAACCTCATATAAATGTTGAAGAGTCACAGAAAAACGTCACAAAAAATTCTACCGCTTGATAATTAGTTAACATTAAATAGCGCTGTTAAGAGCTTCGTCTAACAGTTATTAACAGAATTCGTTGATGGAAACATATGGCAATGGAACATTCACTTTGAGAAATCAGGAGATTTAATAGATAAAGTTATACGTAAATCATCAATAAAAAATTTAAATAAGAAAAGAATTTCAATAAATTAATCGATTGTAAAGGTAAACAGCTCGTTTAAAGACGGTGAGGTCTTGGACAAGTTTTATCTTCTATTAATTAATGCGCCCTATGCTCTAACTAGGAGTAATACTTTAAGTTTTTTTTGAAAATAAAGTATTAAGGAAATTCAAAAAAAAAAAAAAAAAAATTATTTTTCAACAAATTTCTGGTTTTCAGCAGATGAAAAACCGTCCCAAACACAATTAAAATTGGCAAAAAAAAGTTTAACATGATTTTTTGACACCTAAGCCCTCCATTTTCATAGCCCAGGTCACATATATTGATTAGGCTATGTGAAACGGGTAGAATACCTATTGGTACTATTGTTATGGATATATTTATACAGCAAGATGTTCCATCAAAAACGGTCAGTTAATATTGTTATATGGATATTATATGGAAATGGAACTAATGGAACTGTAATGTCGCATGGAATTAATATAAAAAATGGTACTGAAGAAAAGTATTTTGCTCCTCCCAGTTCTCACGGTATGAAAAGAAAAATATAGAACGAATATAGAGATAAGCATAGGTCGTTCAAATTCGAATTCAATTGTCGTTGGGGGGAGTATTTGGGGTGCAAACTTTTAAAATGAAATTGTAAAATTCCGACGAAGTCTTATTCAAATGCAAAAATGGACGTTCATGGCAATATACTCCTCTATCACTCCTGCCCATAATGGGGATAACTTTGTGTGGTCTCCGACCATTATTTCTACCTGTTACTTATATATGCGCTCATTAATTTGTATACCTTGTACCCATAGAATAAAAGAACATAAAATATTGTGCAAATATATGAAAAAGGCAGAATTAGATGAGGTATATCCGACAGAGTATATATATTCTTGATCAGCATCAAAAAGTCGGGTTGATATAGACATGTTCTTCTGTTTGTTCTAAGTAATTGTACCAATAAAAAACCATGCCTCATTTCTGAGTTTATGTATTGTTGTTTTTCTTTTTCGTTAAGCTATTAAAGCCAAATATAGTGTATCTTACTTACTTACTGAGATCCACATCAGAACATTAGAAGGGTCAACCCCATTCATATCTGGCTAGGTTACTGTATGAAAAAACATATTGTTGAAGCTTAGTTTACCTTGAAACGAACTTTTTTTCGCATCTTACATGAATCACATTAAAATATGTTACACGGATCCAAAAAGGAATTAAAGTCGCATACAAAATTAAGATTCATAAAGGTACAGGGTATCTCGAAGTCGATCACACTCCACTGTAGCATTTTTTTCTTGTTTATTATATTTCATTAAATGATTTCGTGATTAATAATATTCTTATAGACGTATATATATACCAACCAAATCGTAATGTTTATATCATCAGCAAATTGTATTACCACAACACACATCATTGAACATTGATGCTGTAGACGTTTTGCCATTAAATTGATGAATACATTCCAAAAAACTTATTTACGATTTTTTTACAAACATCCGCTCGTTATTTATGTCAAATAATTTTGACAAAAAACATTTTGTCGCCTAAAGTGTTTGTATTTCATTATTATTTTTTTTTTGTTCTACCGACATTAGACATCCGCACATCACTCATTCACACTCGCGCCTCATTTCTTTGCTATTTTCCCACCATTTTTGTTTTCTTTTTCTTCTGATGTTAACATTCTTTTGTTTTATTGGCATTAAACAATATGATACGCATTTGTTCACACAAAGACAATAACAAGCAAGTAGAACAATATACCTAAAGTCATTCTGGGAATTTTAATTAACTTGTTAGAGTTAAAGCAGAGGGGAGCTGTACGAATAATAGGGAAAGAATTCACCCAACCTACCCGAATGACAATGCGCATAGTACGGCTCCTTTTGAACTGTGCTGTGTGTGCGGAAATGATAACGAATAAGTGTAATAAAAAATGTCATGTCACTTGCCAGGAATGTTAAGTAGTTCCATTGTATACAATAATAATAATAATAATGAATAGATCTTCGCAACCGCAGACGACAATAATATGTGTAATAAATTTGTCCTTGAGTTGAGCAGATTAGAGTAGAGTAGTGTTGAATAAATAAGTTTTAAATAATGGCAACTTTTACAATGTTGATGATATCTGAGTGAAAAATAAGGGGAAGTGTTTACGTTAAACTTTTCACATGTACTGTTCTCAGAGTATCTCAGCACAGAGTATCTGTGTGTATATTGCGCACTTGTTTTGCTTATTTAAGTATGTTTAATATCTTAAGCTTCAACAATAGTAATTTAACTTAAGTTTAAAGCAAACAATCTGTGAAACAAATATTTGTAAGTAGAGCAAATATTAATTTAAATGCATTTCATGAATTAAAATTTAAATTGATTATTTTCTTGCAATTTCCTTGAATTCGTAATTTAATTTTCTTGTTGTTTAAATTGAGCAACGCTTGTGTGGCTAATTTACAAAGTTTGTTCATGTGTTTGTCTTTGTAATTGTATTAGTGCAAAATATCAAATGAGATAATTCATAAAAGCAGGCAATTTGCTGAGAAACATGGAAAACTTAATTTTATGTGCAACAAAATTTTAATTTAAAATAATTGAAAATTTCAGCAAAGTTGGTAATTGAACAAGATTTATAAATTTCTTATTCATATTAAAATTTCTGATTGTGAAGAATGTTTCTAAGTAGATTTAAATATTTATAAATTTTATGGAATAATGCTAATAAATAAATTAGAAATTTTTACAAGTGAAAAGTAACGACATAAGTAACTATAAGCATCAACTTGTGTCTGCATCAGAAAGCTATCTCTTAGATTTGTCTTTAACTAATTAAAGCAGTTAAACGAATAAAATACAATATTTCGATAAGCACTCAAAAAATCAACAGATGCTTATTATTATTTTAAAATATTATTTGTTATTCGAATGATTTAAAAAAAATACATATTCACAGATATTAAATAATATTTAGATCAAAGCCGCCAAAAGTTGATTTTTAGCTAAATTTTAGCGCAGAGTGAATAAAAAATTGGTTCATCAAATTAAATTGATTTTAATAATATGTTGAGCACTACCTAAATTCAAACAACATTGATGTTCTTCTAGTAAAGGCGGCACATCTTAGCTTTCTTTCAAAATCCGAGGAAACTACAAAAGCGGCAGAGTCAGGGATGGTGTTCTCAATTGAATTGAATTGAATATGACCTATGCTTTAGTCTTTATGCAGTCCAAATCATATTGATTGAATATCCAAACAGACATAATTTGCCAAATTCTCAGGATAATTAGAAAAAATTCCAATAATAACTATTTTAGAACTGCCTGCTTATGTAATGTTAATTTAGATGCTGAAGTAACAATTGAAACCCTGACCAAATTCATATATCAGGCTGCTAGTTATTAAAGACTCCACCTACACAAGCGCGACTTACACCTATATTTCTCGAAAATCGGAGTCATGGTGAGATGTGGAGAATTCGAAGGGTATTGCATTTTTTCCAGAAACCCGAGCGACAAGGCAGCGACAAAAAAACATTAAAGAAGCTTAAGTTTAAAAATGGGGTAATTTTTCTGATTAAATACGGTAGTGCGTAGCAGAGCCTTGGAGAGCAACCAAACACCTTAAAAGACTACCACTGAGGAATGGTTCCTATAAGTGCAATGGGATCCTATTGCTCATAGAATATGGAATTCACAGCATCTGAGAGAGTGCTTTACTCCATTCAAGTACTGTTTGCCGAAACGAAACAGTGCAGTTTGTAGTATGAGCCTTCAAGATGAACCTGCCATTCCATCCGCTTCAACTCCAGGAAGACATTAAGAAAATAGCTTACCTAGAACTAACCACAGCACCGGCGTACGACTATTCGCTATTGACGATATATGAGGTTTAGTCACTTCCCTACTCAATGGATCTTGGTTGTGAACATAAGGTTTGTTAAGCCAGGGAAACTCAAAAATAATCCATTGCTCGATAAAATTGCTAAAAATTTTCTCTAAAACATTTAATTGAATACTTTTGAGTAGAGTTCGGGCGCTGCTGAATGATAGACACAAACAAGCATTACTGCTCAACTACACGCCTAGATGTATATCAAGCGTTTGATACAGTTTTCTACTTAGGTTTGCTTTACAAATTAAAAAAAAACTATTCCATACTCCCTAAAATTGTGCTCAAGTCTTATCTGACACCTATATAAGTCATCTATAAAGGAACTCAATCATAGTACAGCCACCTGTCTCCGAATTTTTTATATTCCATTTTTAATGAGATTACAATAACTGTCTACCAGTTCAGCTTAATAGCGACATTATTCTCTCTGTTATGACAGCAAGGAAGCTGGGATTCCGACGTCTGAGCTGGAAGATTAAGCTAAAAAGATATAAGCTTAACGTAAAAGCATAAAACAGCTTTTAAGAATCTCTATTATAAATTGATGCATATCTGCAGGTCCTTAGAGTTCTTGCCAGCATAAAAAATTGCTAGTCAAGCAATGTTCTCAACAAGTTTTGTAACACAATTTTAGCAAATTTCTTTCGATCGAACTAAAATACTATAAATAAATAAACAAAAACAAGTCTTTACTGGAATATACCTAAAATTTGCCAAATGTCAAATTGCCATGAAGATGTTTAAAATATGAAGTATACACATCAAAGACTCTTATGTAGACTTACACATAATTAAATAGAAACAAGTAAGAAAATTACAGTCAGGCATAACCGACTGTAAGAGGGAAAAAATTTTAAAATAAAGTTTTAAAATTTCGACGAAGTCCTAGTCAAATGCAAAAAGCGCGAAGTCTCTATCTATTACCGTTTCCGAGATCCTTTCGTTCGTGTGGATGGACAGACGGACATGGCTATATTTGTAACTTTGGGAGGTCTCCGACCATTATTTCTACCTGTTTCATACATTTGGACCTAAAAAGTAAAATATTTATTAACGCTGGTTCATTGTTATTCGTGTTTATTCAATGTTCTTAAGATATATTTGCTTTAAATTTTGGCTTTGATTAATAAATTGGCTTTGACTGCTGCCATGAAAGACAATCACTGATCATCCAACAATCTTGTTAATGCTTGATACGCGGATTCAATGTGCTTATCTACAATGTCGCAATATAGGTTTAAGTTGAACCACATTCCGGGATTACATATGACTATTATCGAACAACTATTGACAATAAGTAGATTCAACTTTCAAATGTATAAATAAACCTGCAAAGTATAGTATGAAAATCTTTATGTTGTGTGATAGTGGTACAAATTATACAGTTGATGATTTGCCAAATTTTGCAAAAAGATCACACATATATATGACTCCTAGGAGAGTGTTATGTAGAAGAATTGATCAGGTCAGCACACTATACAAAGAGATGTATCACATAACTGGTTTACTTAAATATCATTGGTTATGTCGCTTCTTAGTAGAGCTGTAGAAACATCGATAGTGCCATACCTTGATATTAACGATAGTTTCTGAAAAAAAATCTCGATACTATCGATTTATAGTATTTTAATCTATATATAGGCATTCTCTGAAAAAAATGCCACTTAAAAAAAAAGTTCTCCATTTTTTCTGACAATTATATATTTTGTAGTGTATGTGAAAACTAAAAAATATATGATTTTAAGTCTGTGTATTGCAGGGTTGCCATACTGTCAGGGGTCAAACTTTTTTGCAATAAAATTTTCGAATCCCCATAACTTTTGACCGAATGAACGGATTTTAAAACACCAAGTCACTTTATTGTGCACAATTACTTAAACTTTAAATTAAATTTAATATTTCATAGAAAAAATTTGAATTTTCTTCTTCTGAATTTTTTTCTTCTTTCTTTAATTCTGCCCACCAAACATGGAATGGCAGGCTTGTTTGATTTACATAAGAGCTAATACCCAAACGAATTAAAAACATTTATAGTATGAAAAATTTTTGTTGTAACTTTTTAACATATTCTTTTCCAAGAGATGTCCAACAATCAGTAGTAACAGAAAGAATGTCTCTCAATTCATTAATTTCTATAGAATTGTAGTGATTTAGATTTAGCGTGAAACGAGATGGTAGTGATCAAGTTCTTTCACAAAGTTACGAAAACCTTTGTTCTCGACTATTGAAAATGCAATTAAATCATTGATGACAACATTTTTTTTTTTTTGTGTTGAATTAATTTCATATTTTTATCAAACAATGGAATAATTATTCCAGAAGATTTCGGCAAATATTACACATTTGTTGCAGGGTGCAATCACTTTAAGTGATCTAACAAATTTGTTGAATTGCCTCTGGTCTTATTAATTTTTCGTTTTTCTAGCTATATAATAAATACCAATCCTTAATATTTTTAGAAAATAAACTTAATAAAAATGCATATTTTTTCTGTACAGCAAAACTGTCGAACTATCAAAAAAAAAAAAAAAAAAAACATCGAGGTCATTAGTGATTGCGGATCTGAAAAAAAACCTCGATACTACCGATAGTATCGAGGCTTTTCTACAGCTCCTTCTTAGAGAACCACACAAGCAAACCATGAGGGGTAAATTGCGATTAAATTTGGCGATGCTTCAACTATACAAAAGGAACGAAATACATAGTTATTACGGACAGATAACTGGCACTGTGTAAATTTAGCCTAACTGACTCTGCCTAGTAAAAATCTGCATAGCATTCGAAATGCATTTCTCTTAATTATTTTATTTTTTAATGAAACCAGGTGCAAAAGGCTGCACAAAATATGAAAGATGATGATTGGAATTTCATAATGTTTAGTATTTATATTTTTGAGGTCATTACTGATTACAAATATTAAATCAGATTTTCACAGTCAATTTTTTTTCAACTTTTTTTAAAAACTCGCTTAGTAGAAGTTTCAAAGGTCACTGATTCTAAAAATTTTATTTCACATCTGCACTCAGCGGCCTTGAAAACTTAAAAGTATCGAGTTTCAAACAGATTCAATGATTTTTCAAGAAATATTACCGAAATATCTTAATTTATATATACAATCTTCGCTTCATAATTTCACAGTCTCTAATTGAATGTGCCTTTTTAAAAATTTGAAAATTGTTTTCAGAATCGTAATCAAATACCTCGAAAACTATGCTCAGCGACCAAAAATATTGAAAATTACTGAGTCCGACAAAATTTGACAAAAGTCTATAACCAGATATACCCGAAGGATTTTGATACGCTGAATCCGAAAACGTTGAATGGCAATTGAAAGTACCACCCCTCCCCTCTCAAACCTTTTTGGATTTTTTAAAATATCTTTTTTTTTACCGAAATACCGCTATTTGAAATTTTATTTAGGTGGGTTGGAGTTTTGTGGGTTAGCCCGCTAGTATTGTGGGAACCGATTTGAATAAAAATAGGACTTATTTTAAAGGAAGGGGTGTTTTTTTGGGCTTGATTTTTGAGTTTATGAAAAATTCTTACCTGATGGGGTGAATTGGACCTCAGATTCAGAATCAGTGACCCCAAAATCACAAGATCAACATGGTCTGGTATCAGGCAGAATTTTTTCGATTTTTTTTTCGATGTAAAATTTTAAATAGCGATATTTCGGTAAAAAAAAAGATATTTTAAAAAATACAAAAAGGTTTGAAATGGGAAGGGTGGTACTTTCAAATGCCATTCAACGTTTTTTGATAATTATTTTTTTCCTTCCGTCACATAACCTCAAAAGCGTTTTTTTCACTTTTAGGTTAGGATATCTCGAAAACCAATTTCGAGCACGGATTCGGATTCAGTGCATCAAATTCGTTCGGGTATGTCAGGTCTGGTCTCTGAGTGATAAATTTGTTGGCCTGTGTTATTAAATCAATGCAACATATCTAATATTTGAAAACTGAGAGAAATTTCAGCGTTACCGAGCAATGACAAGTAATAAGAGTATATAAGCACTGTGACGAGGTCCTCCGGCCCTCGCACAACGCAATGGTCAAGTCTACATCGGCCTCAGACAGTTACGATTATACGTACACAAAACCAACGATACGCTACACAAGAACACAAAACACCTTACAAGACAAACATACCGAACACAATATTAACGATATGCTACACTTGGACATAATATAAAACAAGTAAGAAAATACAGTCAGGCGTAACCGACTGTAAGAGGCCCTGTACCAGTTCAGTTCTCCTAACAAACACATTAAACGTTTCCCGAGCATATGACCAAACACATGACCACTTCACACTGCTCGAATCTGAATGAAAAGAAAAGGGGGGTCATTCAACTTCAATTGGTTATAAAATCGTTATTTATTATCCGATTTTGATGAACTTTTTGGATTTTGACTAAGAGGGACGTTAACTTTATACTGGCGTACTCAATTTTTTTTGTGCCGAAGAAATATTTCTCCTTGGGGGTGATTTTATGGGGAAGGGGGGAGGGGCAAAATTTCAAAATAAACTTGTGAAATTCCGGAGCAGTCCTAGACGAATGCAAAAAACACGAAGTCTCTATCTATTACCGTTTCCGAGATCCTTTCGTTCATACAGACGGACGGACGGACAGACGGACAGACGGACATGGCTATATCGACTCCTCTATCACTCCTGACCATAATGGGGGTAACTTTGGGGGGTCTCCGACCATTATTTCTACCTGTTACATACATTTGCACAAACCCAATAGGCTCTTGTACCTTCGGTACAGGGCCTAACAAACGCACAAAAGAAACCAACAACACCGAGGTAACGCAAGCGAGAAGGCGCACAGAAACGTCCGACAGTCTCACAAGCAACGGCACCCGCAACAACAAACATACACAGTAACGGTACGCACATTGGACGAATGGACAAGTTGGACGGCAACAACAACAAGGTGTTCAGCGCATTGAACCGGTGCAGTTGGAAGGAGCCAATAGACAACGGGCATTTGACCGATCGACGCGAGGACAGCAGAAATATTCTGGGAGTCCAACTCGGATAGCGAAGCTGAACGGACGTGTTCGCGGACAACAGCAGCTGGGACAAGAGAAAACCATAGACGGCGACAGCAATGATAGCAACGACAACAGCGGTTAATGCTTACGAAACAACAGCAACGCCAGTATCAGCATCAGCGGAGGCAGCGGAGCAACGGCAGAAATTAATTTATTTATTAAATTTTACCTTAGAAAAGCTGCGCTCAAATCCGAGTTAGGCCATAAGTATCTGTTCGGACATATAGAAATAATAAATTTGAATTAAATTTGAATTAAAAACAAACAAAACTAAGTCGTGGTCAGTCATTCCTGGAAATTTCCAACTGCCAGTGGTTACTGAAATTATAAAAATTTCTGTAACGAACGCCTGGGCATCCGGCGAGCATACCTCGGCCTGTGCCTCGTTACAGCACTAAAGTGAATGTTCTCTCTTATTTTTGATTGTCAATATCAGCTAGAAATATTAAATAGGATTTATTTATTATATATGTTTTTCATATAGGTTTCTTAAGTAGCTTCATAGATAAAAATGCGCGCGTTCCTAAGTGCTAGCTCTCAAACAATTACATGTCTTCAGTTTTCACAAAACAATTATTTTTGAAAATTCGTGTGCATGGTTGAGATTCGTTGCTAATAAAGTTTATGTTTTTTTTCTGTTTTCTTTTTTTAAATTCATAAATTAATGACTTAAAAAACTTTTAAATTGTATAATATTAAACGGTGCCCCGCCCCTACTCACTCCTTTCATATGATTGTACAGACATTTTACTCATATGATGAAGTACCTTAAGCATTCTCTGTTAGTGTCAACCCTCATTCGACTAAAATAAAGCAAATATTTTTGTTTACGTTTACAATTATTTACTATTTTCTGCTGCTGCCTAAAAAGTTCTTTAACTATTGCTAATGTACTTTCTTCAACAAAATATTAAACTTCTGAAGCGTGAATAAGAATAGACACATTAAAATACTCGTACATTCCTTGCTGCCTATAGAAAAAAAACGTTGTTGCTTTCATATAGGCTGATGAAAATGTATACTTTTGATGTCATTTATCTAAGAACATGAAATGTAGTTTTCTGCTTCACAAGATGACTGACATTTCTTCAGCAACAAATATTTTATTAAAGTCATTCTATGTCTGTCAATATGGACGTCTGATTTAATGGTTTCTAATTTTTTTTTCTAATGTGAAACCTAAATTCCAAGAACTACATCAGCAACTGAAATGCAATATACCTGTCAAATTTTTTTTGGAATAGTAATGAAAGTTTGACAAAAAAGGGTCATGTGAATTGAGGACAAACATATGCGCCATAATATTTCAAAACAGTGATAAGAGTAACAAACCTATTTCGCCGTTTGCGTGACAGTTGATTGCCAAAATATTTTTTTTTGTCATTTTGTTACTTTTTTATGTATTTTATGTTCCTTCATAACATATATAAAATGCTTAATATTAAGGTCAAACCTTTTTCTGTCAAAAAGTTTATTTTTATAAATAAAAACATGTATTAACTAGATTAACATATTTATTGCGAATTTCAGTTGTCGAAGCATTAGTAGTTTATATTTCTGTTAAACTCCATTAAAGTCTGCTGCGGAAGTTTATTATGACTGCTTACAATCGTATTTCATAACTAAATATTAAAATTATAAATAATTATCTGCTGCAAATAGCAGCATATTCAATGAATTTTGAATAAAATATCAATAAATATTGAAGTCTGAATGGACCAATCAAGGAAAGTATAATTTTCATCGAAATACTTCATTGTTTCATTTGCAATAAAAAAAAAATAAATAAAATTATAAAAATTAAATTAATTTCATTTTGTTTGCTTTAAGTGCTATTCGAAATTTTTTTTTGAACAATTGAACCATTTTCAAATGTTGCAATTGTCATTTGCAATTGGCGCTGTAAATCTCCATTAATGAAATGCATCTTTGCACTCTTCACACGTGCAGTGAATGGTTTTATAATTTTGTCACGAACTCTACAAATCAAACAAAGCATAGAAGAACCCATAAGGTACAGTTGTTATTGGTCAGCTTGACGAGACGGTTCAAATCGCATTGTGTAATGGCCATTAGGCATCAATGGGTTAAGTAGTAAGAGATCATTGAATTTATTATCTAAATGCATAACTTATACCGCTTCCTGGTTTCTATCTTTTTTATATTTTTTGTTTCTTTTCGAATTAAATTCTCAATTTTTGTATAAATCGATCTGAAATAGGATATGAAGTTTTATTATGTTCTGAAGTTTGACAATTAGTTTCCATAATTAAAGTTAATAAATAGCCAAACAATCCGGCGTACTTGCTAAGTAAATTCTACTAAATTCCAACTTGGGCAAGTCAAAGGCAAGATTTTATCTTCTTTTTAGGTATATATTTTTATGCTATGAAGTTTAGACTTTAAGCCTATAAATGACAAATTAGAAGCGTAGTTTTGTAAGTATTAAGCCAAACCTTTTTTGCAGCAGTACTAAGGTGGTCAAATAAGCATATTGGACAAACATTATTTTTCTTGTGCTGTCCACAATATTAATTTATTTCTCTATTTTTCTTCCAGCCATATTTTGTTCGCAACATGCTCTCTCCTGTAAGCAAAAAATTATGGAAGACTACCGCAAGGTTATCTCGATATGTTTACTGTTAGCCGATATCGAAATAAATAAATATAACAAATTTGTTTGCTTTTTGTTGCGAGCGGTTCACCATGTGTAATTGATTTTTTTTACAAAAATTTTGAAGTAAAAATAAATAAAATAAAATAAATAATATTGAAAAAAAATAAAATAAAAATAAACCTTAGAAAAAAATTTTTTTTTTACTGGTGCACCCGGCCTGAGTTGCTAAGCCCCTTTTCTTGTCTTTTTATAAAGTCTCATTTTATAATATTTGGTTTATTATGGCATTGTTCGAATTTTGGTTTGTGATTCCCTTATATTAGACCACTTCACAACATGTAGCTGAACCCTGCCCTCTTCGTCCGCGGCCAGTAAAACAAAACTGTTTACATTTGTCCAATATTACCCACCATGAAGTGATTTTATTTCAATCCCATTAACATGTAAACCAAATATCATCCACGTAGCTTAAATAGATGCAAAGATATTTCGATTTTTGTTTAACGCTTATATGGGGGTATAAAATAAAGCCTACGACCGATTCTCAGATCTACCTAATATGCACAAAAAATTTCATAAAAATCGGTCGAGCCGTTTCGGAGAAATTTTATACAAACACTGTGACCCGAGAACTTTATATATTAAATACTAGCTTTGACCCGCGACTTTGTCCGCGGATCTTTCGATAAAAAATAGCATTTCTAATTACTTTTCTCATTTTGCCTCATTTGTGAAACTATACGGGGGTGGTGTACCGCCCCTCTAATTTTGACCAAACTTAACCCGATTAATTCTCATGATCCTCTTAACATGTATACCAAATTTCATCTCTGTACCTTACATGGATGCAAAGATATGACAAATTTTGATTATCGCTTATATGGGGGGTGGGGCAACGCCCCCTCCGCTTTTGTCAAAACGTAGCCTATGTTCTTTTCCATCATCCCATCTATCTCTATTCCAAAATTCAGACGAATGGTTGAGTGGTTTAGCCGTAAGAGAGGAACATCCATACATCCATACATACATCCATACATACAAACTTTCGCATTTATAATATTAGTAGGATAGTAGGATAGTAGGATTACACTAGCAAACCAAAACAAACATTTGAACAGACCCAACTACCGTCATGTTGTTCGACACACTGAATCGGTGCTTGTCCGTTTGACTCGTATACTCTCACAATTTTAGTAAATTTAAAAAAAAAAAAGGCAACAATTGCACTAATGGAGTTGAAATATTTTTCTTTAATCTGGATGGAGTATGATTTTTCATGTTATCCGCTGAATCTGAAGTTTATTTGGTCTGTTAACCCTTCGAAATTTGATTAACTTCGTTTTGTTAAGTTTGTAGAGCATTTAATTTGGAAAGAAATCGCAGATCGTTATTCGATAATTTGCATGACCTGAATTCCACAAACGGTTTGTAGTCGATGGAATATTATGTTAAACCCATGGAAAAAAAAAACAAAAAAAAAACATGAAAAATTGGCACTCAAAATATCAATGAAAAGATCTCCACCAACATGTCCACAAAATTGTTATTTTTGTATGACTGATATTATAGGTTTTTCATCGAATATTAGGAAAAAAATTAAATACGCCAATGTTTCATCATCTTTTAAGCCACGGAAAACAGTGGGATTGGATAAAATTTGTAAGCAATAGATGAAGAAGAAATGCAAGTTGACGAGGACATCAATAAAGAGAGAACCAAACAGAAAAATAACAATTCCTGAAACATTTAGCCGAGAAGATCTCAATGATCTTGTGTGAGATTTGAGATTGCCTGATTATATAGCACCAACATAAAAAAAATATATATTTTGTTGGAAGACAAGTTGGCGTAATTTTTTAACATATGACGATGAGAAATCGGAGAGGATAATGTAAACTCTTTATTAAACAATAATTAAACAATGACGGAAACACATATGCGCCAAATCCAATAGCTCAATCAATTAACTTTAAAGAGACAAATAAAAATTTACAGATTGTGTTGAATAAAATAAAGTATTCGAAATATCAATAAATAGTTTGCGTTGCTCTAAAAATTGCAAAACTACTTACAAGTCAACAAATTTCTGCATATTTAATTGGGTCTCATAAAACAGTATGTCAAAGTACTAGACAAAGATGGCAACTGTTTCCAGTGCTTAGGAGAAAAGTTTCCTGCAATAAGTGATGCAAAGTTAATAAAGCTAATTTCGAATGCAGAATGCAAATTTTGTTAAAAAAATGAACGACAATGAGTAAGTTTTAAAAATGTTTAACGAAGTTTTTGGGAAAAAATAAAAATAAGCATTGCAGGACTTTAGTTGAAGTATTTGGATTGCTTAGTGCATCTTAATTGGCGCTTTTTACATTCTCAACTCAACTACGTTCCTGAAAATTTTGGGGAGTACAAGGAAAACGATTTCATCAAGACATAAGTGAAAAGAAGAGTAAGTATCAATTAAATTGGAATGTCAACAGGATATCAGATTTTTGCTGTATGCTTAAAAGAGATATACTGACAGAAAGTAGAAAACGAAAAAGGAAGCCGCTGCGTAGGTCATTTGAAGACAAAAAGTCTGACAAAAAGGAAAAAAAAAACAAAAAAATCTGTAAAAATTGTTTCCTAATATGCTTCTCTTTATATGCTATTTTTTAATCCTTTATTCCATCCATCAAGATATACAAGAGATGTATATAATCATGTTTAATAATTTATTTTTATAATTCAAATTTTTTTGTTTTTTTTTTTTTTTTTCATTTTAATCAAGTTTTTATAGGATTCCGGGCAAAATAAATTTCAGATTCTTGAAAATCATGCACGATCCAGTTCCACAAATTTTTGTTCATCTGCACAACTGCACAGGCCAATATTTTTAAATGCCGGTGCTATCGAAGAAATACCGAACTTTACTCATTTAAGTGATAAAGAGCGTGGAAGAAATTGTACTCCATGCAACAGGCATGTTTATATGAAAAATTTCATAATATCTTTGCAACAAAAAATGAACTTTTCAGAAATTTCCTAATGATCTGAAACACCATAATAAAAGACTCGTTTTGGTCGCCACCGTTAGTGGACTTGCACTATATTCGAAGAATTAAATTTATTGCAGTCAATGAAAATATTAACGCATTGCATTGATATAATTTGCTTCTCCGTCCATCATAGCAAATTTTTTTAAACTCGAAACAAACAAATTGCTTATGAATAAAAATTGCTTGAACCAGAGCTACTGCCTAGACATATATCTTGACTTGAAGTAGAGCAATGCAACATTTAGCGATGAGAAAAAGTGCTATTAACTGCAGCAATACCTTTATAAATTGGAAAAATTGGCTAAAAGGTGGAATATTGGTATAAACCTCAGCAAATGTGGAACAGTTACATACACACTCAAACGGTACGAATGCTTTGGGGTCTTCCTCTGCGTAAGCTGATTGGCCACTACGCTTGATAGAAATATTTAGGTGTGCAGCTGAATAAATGCCTCACATTTGGAGGACATGCAGCACAATGCGGTCGTAAAATCCCTATAAGACTGGCTTCTCAGCTCCAAAAACAAACGGAAAAAGTTCAATTTAGATGTGCCAGATGGCTACCGAAATAAATATAGCGATAGTCCTAAGTCTTATTATCATTTGGGCAAATTATTTTTTAGCTTCTCTAATCCCAGTTTTGCAATGGCCGGTATTCAAGCCGCACCAAAATCCTATCAAAAACCAATGGGCCATTTTATTCCATAGATTTTATGCCAATGGACGACAATTTAGTATTCTCAAATATTTAAACGAAGCCATGGTTCTAGAATAGACTACATTGCATCAAAATCTTATTAAATCTATGTCAGCACATATTTTAAAGGAACTGGATACTGTTTATCGTGACTTCTGCAGCAAAAGTGAAAGGATGAATTACTGACTTTAAGCAGAATCGTACGAGTATCGTGGCTAAGGAAAGTATTTGACGTTTAAAAGAAGAATTTATTGAAGAAATGTTTCAAAAAATTTGCATCGAATTTTAAGAGCGAAAAGTAAAACTGCGTAAGCTAGTTAACATCTCAACCATCTCAACAGAATGCGTGGAACATATGTTGCACAAACAATTTGGTTTGAAAAACTTTTGTAAGTTGATACCGCGTTGACTTAAAATCGACTAAATGAAATTTTGGTCAACAAATTAGATCCAATACTATCGGCAGTCAGTAAAGGAACAGTCACAAAAGCAGAAGCGATGTCAAATGCACTGAAGAAAGAAGCTCTATCACTGTTCTTCCGGAATTTAAAACGAGAAATCCTCATAAACTATATTCAAAGACTTAAAATAACGCTCAAGCGATTTCATTTGAAGAGAAAAAAACTAATTTTCCATCATGACAATGCACCGGCATATATTTCTATGAAGCTAAAAGGCAAATTGAATGAAAGGCATTATACAAATCTTTATCGTTTCCAGATTTGGTCTCCTCCAAATATCATATATTACCCAGAATATTATTTTTATTATGGTTCTTTTTTTTTATCAATTTAATGAGTTACATGGTAAGCCGCTACATATTTTGATCTTTTTAATTTTAGATACATTTTATCTAAGTTCATTTTTTCCAAATTAATTTCGTAATGTTTGAAATTTATTGCTTAAAATATAAAGGACTATATTATCTATGCATTAAATTTTTAAAAAACATTTTTGCAATTGATTTGTTTTTTTATGAGAAATATTTTAGAACACACATTAAAAAAAAATATATTTTTTTTTTAAATTTTGAATAATTTGATACAGAACAAGCTCTTCAATTTTAACCTTTCGAAAATATAATTTTTCAATAAATTCATTTCATAATTTCATTAACAAAAGCGACAACGCAAACAAAAGGCTAAATGCCTACGCATACACTGCGTATACGCAATATATTACATGCCTCATTTTAGTAGCGCAATTATTATGCGGATTTAATTGTTGACACATAAAACGCAAACGGATTAACGTATCTAATAAGTTTATTAACCAAATCAGACACAATATGATACTTTTATTATATACGACGCACATAGGAATGTGTGGAAATATTTGGATTTCATTTCTGTTTAGTTTTTGTTGGACACGTAATCAATCCATAATTATTACTTAATGAGAAACTTTCTTAATGATATTATATGACAGACCGAACACATATGAATATTTCTTTATGAATTTAAGTATTTGTAAGCTTATATTTAGCTACATATATGTATATGTATAGAAGCATATTTAAGGACATATGCCAACGCAAAACTACCTTGTGTGCCATTGTTGTTGTTGTTGCCGCCGTTGCCCTTTGAAAAACTGCAATTATTGTTCAGCGAATTGAAAAAATTTACAGCGCCCGTACGCCGCAGAATCCAAAACATTTTCACTTTCTTTTTTTTTTTAATATATAAGTTTATTTACTTTTAAATAATTAATTTGTGCACGATATGTAGCACTCGAGCTTAAAACATTTTGAATGTTTAATGAATTTTTTACTGATTTATTTGTTTTCACTATGCATTCACAGTCTTTCAAGCTCTTTTATTGAAGGTTTTAGACGTTTGTTTGCTGCGTTTTGATATGATAAAATTCTGTATGAAACTGATAAGCACAAGCGATAAGTAAACGCGTTAAGCAAAGAAAAATCGTTGCCTACTTCGCGGCGTTCGAACCACGCGTGAACGTCAGCTGCAGCAAACTGTTTTGCACGCAGCGCCTGGCTGTGTGTTTTATACGTAAAATGGAAAGCATCGTCGAGAGCAAACGCAGTAGAGAAAGCAAGCGCTTACGTCAATGCGTGCTCTTTTTGACGTAAGTATTTAACGCAAAACGTAACGTTTGATGTACTCTTAAATTGTATACTCTTAAATATTTTTTAATGGTTTTGTTGTCCATTTAAGTTTATTGTTTAAGTCGCGCATATTGCTTTAGTTATGAAAAGAAAAGGATTAAATTAGGAAAAACTATTACTGCTGCTGAACCAAAGCTTTAATACCCTACAGAAAAATTTATTATTGTAAATCGGTGAAAAATAAAAATAAAAATATTTTTTTTAACTTAAATAATTATTATTGAATTCGCTGGTAGAAAATAAAACCGACAGAGTTTCTGTAATATCATTGCGAGTAAAGAAATTTGGTACTCCATAATCTTGGCTTACAAATAAGTTTGTGTGTTTCAGGTTTCAGGTGCGTGCACACTATCAGAGGGAATCCAGAAGAATATAGCAAGATCGACTCATCTAGATGAGCTGTTAAAGAATATATGGATATTTCGATGCTTCCTTTTTTATCTGACAATTTCTCAAACAAATTAAAAAATAAAAAATTTTAATATAATCAAATTTTTTTTGTTTCCTGTTGCATTTTTTGTTTCTGTCTTAAAATGACGCTTAAAAAGCACAGTTCTTTGAACAGAAGCTGGAAAGGATGAACTACACCGCTGACGCCAACTTCTCCGACTGGTACCTGTTAAGTATCTCTATGGTGTGCTACCTAAATCAGGCTAACATCTTCGCAACCAATTTGGAGGCCAGGAGGGCAGAGTGGTGCAGTTCCTCTTCAAATGGGCATTCCAATGAGAGCGGTCCGTTCCGAAGAAGTCATGAGAGTCGTACGGCATTTGCCTAGAAACAAAGCCTCGGGTTACGACAGAATTTGTTATTAAACCTTAAAGGCACGCCAAGGCGTGCGCTACTCTATTTGACGTTAATATTTAATGCAATGTTTCCAAGTGGAAACTAGCGAGGATCACATAAGCCTAGCAAGCCTGAAGATACTGCCAACTCTTATCATCAAATAAGCCTCCTAACTTCCCTGTCAAAGGTTTGGAGCTGGGTGTCGACCAAAGGGCTATACCTGAGCACCAATTTGGTTTTCAGCGTGATCATGGCATCATTGAGCAAGCTCACAGATAAATGAACGACATATTAAAGGCGTTTGATGAAAAGGAGTAGTGCAATGGCGTTTTTGTAGACGTGCAAGAAGCCTATTCTCTACAACGTCAAATGCGAATACGATGCAGCAGACGAGGTGCAGGAGTATGTTCACGAGCTGAAGAATTGGGCCAAGCGATGCAATATAAAACTAAATGCAGGGAAGTACAGCTAGCCTTACGCTGCAAGCGAGCAATTTACAACTGTGAAGTGGCTGCTATTTGGAGATACGTGATACCAATATGGGGCATCGCAGCCAAAACATACAGGTAGCAAATCCAAAAACTGCAAAATAGACGTCTTCGTGAGATTACGTGGTATCCCAGGTACGTCCGCAACACAACACTACACCGAGACTTGAGGCTTAACATAATTTAACAAGAAATAATCTACCACAAAAGCCGTTTTAGCTTCAGGCTGCTAATTCATGCCAATAGGTTTGCAAGGAGTTTGCCACAAAGGCGTTCAAAAAAAGATTAAGAAGGACTATTATTGGAGTCGGTGCTACACCTAATAGACGGAGATGACTGTAAATAAATTTCGAAAACACTATCAGAATAATTTTTACAGTTTGGCGATTATAATAGAAGGGTGCGACATAATATGGTTTTATCATATCTAACAGCTTTTGTTTATGAGATACCGCTTAGTTAGATTAGCTTTTTTTGTTGTTGTTATTTTTGATATGGCTTCGTCAAGAAGACGTTGTGTGCTTATTACCGATTGTTTTTGCTATATTTGTGGTGAATATGTATTTGCAAAATATCGGAAACCTATATCGGACTTAATAAAAACTGCGTACCTTCGATAATTTAAAATAACATTGTGTAAGCAGGACAGTCCATGGGTTCCTCATATTGTATGCCAGAAATGTGTGGTATATCTACGGTTAGTTGAAAAGGAGATGCAGTATTGTTCGAAACACCCATGGTTTGCGAGAGCCTCGAAACCATCATGAAGATTGCTTCTTCTGCGTAATTATAAAAGTAAACGGAATTAGTCCTGGAAATCGTAATAAGTGATCATATCTCAACTTATCTTCTGCTCAACGACTTCAATTAAAATCACGAGAGGTTCAACCAAGCAGAACTAAATTTTCTAATGTTTCAAATCCCTGTGAACCCGCACAAAATACATCAAGTGAAGACTCTGATTTAGACTACAAATTTATCCAAGAATCTCAACCATTTATTCAGAAAGAATTAAATGATTTAGTTAGAGGTCTGAACATATCAAAAAGAAGCTTCTAAAATTTTAGCATTTCGTTAAAAAAAAAAATTTGCTTACTTCGGAATCCAATATTTTATCGCACCCTAGAAAAAAAACTGTTAACGTATTTTTCTCAAGAGAAGGATTTAGTTCTTTGTAAACGATGTTGGTGACAACAGATGGGATTAACAAAGTATCAACCTAGTGATTGGTGAATAAGTACATTTGGTGACTATAAAAGAAGAATACGCAAATGTTTCTAAGGAAATGAAAAAAATTAAGTATGAAGATCACAAATGGGTCGTTTTTATTAATCTGAAAATGGTTAACTTTATTTTAGGTCAAAAAGGAGGATACACGAAGTTCTCTTGAACCATGTATCTCTGAGACAGTCGCGACAAACAACACCATTGGACACAAAAATTTTGGCCAGTGTGGAAATAGCTAAAAGTTGCTACCAAAAATTTTATAAACAGGCCTTTAGTTAGCCGAGATGGTATCGTACTTCCACCACTTCATATAAAACTCGGCATAATAAAACAGTTTGTGTAGGCGCTTGACAAAAGTGGTGAATGTTTTAATAATCTTTCTTGCAAGTTTCCACAAATAAGTAAAGAAAAATTGAAAGCTGGTATTTTTGATGTGCCACAGATTAGGTAGGCAACTTGTGAAAGATCCTAATTTTGTCAAATCAATGACTGATGCGAAAGCTTTACATTCTTTTGTTTTGTTTATGAAAAAAAATACCACTTCCTGAACTCCCACTTGGACCGATTTCTACCAAATTTGGGTGCTTTTAGTGAGGAGCAGGGTGATAGATTACATCAGGATCTTCGGATAATAGAAGAATGTTATCAGGGGCAGTGGGACTAACATATAATCATATGAGTTAACAAGGAGATCTCAATAAATAATAGAACTGTATATTTCAAAAAGAAAAGCCGTTAGCTATTTTCCAGTTTTTAGGCCCTGTACCGAAGGTACAAGAGCCTATTGGGTTTGTGCAAATGTATGTAACAGGTAGAAATAATGGTCGGAGACCCCCCAAAGTTACCCCCATTATGGTCAGGAGTGATAGAGGAGTCGATATAGCCATGTCCGTCTGTCCGTCTGTCCGTCTGTCCGTCTGTCCGTCTGGCCGTCCGTATGAACGAAAGGATCTCGGAAACGGTAATAGATAGAGACTTCGTGTTTTTTGCATTCGACTAGGACTGCTCCGGAATTTTACAAGTTTATTTTGAAATCTTGCCCCTCCCCCCCCCTTCCCCATAAAATCACCCCCAAGGCTAAAAATTTCCTCGGCACAAAAAAAGTAAGTATGCCAGTATAAAGATATCGTCTTTCTAAGCCAAACTCCAAAAAGTTCATCAAAATCGGATAATAAATGACGATTTTATAAGCAATTGAATTTGAGCGACCCCCCTTTTTTCGTTTCATACATAAAAAAATGGTTTAAAAGGCACTTAGTCGTGCAGTGAGAAGTGGTCATGTGTTTGGTCATAAGTTAGGGGAACATTTAGTGTGTTTGTTAGGCGACCTGTGCTGGTACAGGGCCTCTTACAGTCGGTTACGCCCGACTGTGATTTTCTTACTTGTTTTTTTATAGTCAGGGCCATAGAAATACCCGATGATAGAAAAAAAGGAACAAGATTTGTGTTTACTTGTGTTATTCTTCGCGATTTCGTCATCGTATTAAAAGAGCTCTGCTCATCATGCAACGTAAACTTTGACATTGCTCGCCTTGCAAATAAAACAGTTTTATTCACTAAATGCTTTGATTATAAAAGGTTCAATTGTAGTATAGGGTATCTCAATGTTGAGCACACTCCAGTGCTGCGTTCTTTGCCGTGTTTGTTGTCCCTTTTATAATATTCCTTAAATTTGGCTGCAACGCAGACAGACATTTTTCTGACACGATTCACATTGTCACAGATTTTTCCTTCAATAATATTTTATAATTCGTAAGCAGTTTATATCGGTTTGCAAAGAAGATGGAAAGCTATTTTGATTCTGCATATTTTGTTTATTTTATTAGGCCCTGTACCGAAGGTACAAGAGCCTATTGGTTTTGTGCAAATGTATGTAACAAGAAGAACTAATTGTCGGAGACCCCCCAAAGTTACCCCCATTATGGTCAGGAGTGATAGAGGAGTCGATATAGCCATGTCCGTCCGTCTGTCCGTCTGTGTGAACGAAAGGATCTCGGAAACGGTAATAGATAGAGACTTCGTGTTTTTTGCATTCGACTAGGACTGCTCCGGAATTTCACAAGTTTATTTTTTAAAATTTTGCCCCTCCCCCCCTTCCCCATAAAATCACCCCTTAGGGTAAAAATTTTTTCGGCACAAAAAAAATAGAGCACACCAGTATAAAGTTAACGTCCTTCTTAGCCCAAATTAAAAAAGTTCATCAAAATCATATAATAAATGACGATTTTATAAGCAATTGAATTTTAACAATAAATGACCCACTACTGAAAGGACCACCATTTAATGACCCACTATTGAAAGGACCACCATTAAATGACCCACTACTGAAAGGACCACCATTAAATGACCCACTACTGAAAGGACCACCATTAAATGACCCGCTACTGAAAGCACAACCATTAAATGACCCACCACTTAATTCACCGCAACCAAATGGGCCACCACAACGTGGCCACTACTGAAAGGACCACCATTAAATGGACCACCACTTAATTCACCGCAACCAAATGGGCCACTACAACGTGGTCACTACTGAAAGGATCACCACTTAATTCACAGCAACCAAATGGGCCACCACAACGTGGCCACTACTGAAAGGACCACCATTAAATTCATAGCAACCAAATGGGCCACCACAACGTGTCCACTAAGGAAAAGACCACCATAAAATGGACAACTACCACATGCACCACAACCAACTGCGCCTCCACAACGTGACCACTACCGAATAGACCTCTATTAAATGAACCACCATCAAATGTACCACCACCTAATGCAGCACTACCAAATGCAGCATAGCAAATGGTCCCACACAAAGTGACTACTACTGTAAGGACCACTATTAAATGAACCACCACTGAAAGGACCTCAGCAAATGGACCCCCACAAAGTGACCACTACCGAAAGGACCACCATTAAATGGATCATCACCATTTTCTCGCATGCCGTCACCGAGTCTTGGACGGTCTGTGACAATTGGAAATTTTAACTACAATATTGTATAAAAAGTCATCTTTTTAAAAACTAAAGCAACCAACAACAACAATGTCAACATGGATGAAAGTGCTCCAGCACACATAATATTGATGGCGAGCTAAAGATAATTGCTGGACGATGTAAAAAAAGCACGAACGGGTGCGAATTGGGAGGGCCAGGTTTAAGATCTATGTTTACTTGGCATTAACAACAACTGTTGCCCATCAGTTGAACGATCAGCTTAATTAGTAAGTAACGCAGTGAGTACTTTGCACAGTTTCCGGCGGACAGACATGTTGAGTGGAATGTATAGGTTCTCCTACAACTCTTTCCAAACTTTCCGACAAACAATTAATACCCTTTTAACATAATGTGCGCAGGGATTAAAATATAACAAAGCTTGACCTCCGCTGGTGTATTGTATCTGCATGCTCTTTTAATGCTTATAAATAATTACTCATACGCACGAGTAGTTTACATTGCAATATGGCGGCCAGGCTTTCTATAGCGTTCAACGCAACTTCATGTAGTCTCAAGCGACATAATTTGTTTTATTTTTGATTGTTTAATAGCAAGTTTGAACCACCTGTCAGCCTTTGGACATAAACTTATAAAAAGTACATCAAAAATAATTACATGCTTGTTGCCGGCAGCTGTTATATATGTATTTTTTGTATTATTCCCGCAACCATTCAGCCACTTGGGCGGACATTGGAGCACTAGCTGTCCCATCAATATAATGAATCAAAATAAAAATGAATCCGAATCCCCAGACAGTTATTTATGCCAAAAAGTATTTTGCAATTGCTAAGCGTCCATACGAAAATTAAATGAAAATTGATTTGCTAAGACGTCCGCAGAGATTTAGTTACTTTTACTTTAATGTTAGCTCTAAAATCTGAGCTTGAAAATTGGAGAATTTTTTCAGTATACACCACAAATGGATCTCATTAGTATTCCGTTTCGTTCTATGTGCATTAAAAATTGATTCAAAATTATAAACTACACAAGGCATACCAAATTTCCTTTACAAAAGCATCTCGTAAAGTATTTCATAAGAGCAACAAATTTCGGGTCAAATTGTTTTGTATTGGAACAAGCAAAGTGTTTGCTCCCTTCCCAGCGGATTAGAAGCACGTTTTTTCTGAAGGCTTTTAACTGCTGTTGTTGTTGTTGCTGTTGTTCGCAAAAGTTATTCGTAGCATGAAAACGCAGAAAAATCGAACAGGGACAAATAAATATGAAAGTTCAATGCAGCAAAACTGTTTCAAACTATTAGAAATATCGAAAGTTTTATTTGCTTAATGGTTATTTGGTGTAAAATTATTCATTAATTTTTTACCCTGCACAAAAAAATATTTATACATATACTTTGAGTTTGTAGAAATGTCGAAATGTATTTAACATAGTGAAGAAAGCAATTGATACCTTTTAAAGTATTATATTTCCATATCCATTTGTTCGCGTATAACTCTGAGTGAAAGCTATCCGATGTAAGGAAGCTGGAGGCGTAGAATAATGTTCTCTACCATCGACTAAACAGAGCTTATATAATTGTTTAAGTTCCGGCTAATATGTGCGACAAACTTAAATCACTAAATGCATCGTTGTGTAATATTCGTTTTTCTCCATATTTTTCTTTTCAATTCAATTTTGATCTTTCTTCCTTGGGTGATAAATTCATATCACAGCCCGAAATTAAAGCAGGTCGTCCTTTCTTTCGCTGTTTTTTTCACAAATTCTTTTTCTTCATCATTTTTCATTGTCATCTATGTATCGGCAGCCACAATATCAAAAAGATTGTCTAACGTTCAAATGTAGCAAATTTCATCATACCATCTGATTATAATAAGGATGAGCAGTATATAAAGGCATTTCACCGCCCATTTTACCAATTGATCCTAATTATCACAAAAATTCTTTTAAATTAATACCAAATCACATGTTTCTGCATTGATGAAAAATTTATCATTTGGTTTTTTCTCATATGTGGACAGAACAATTACATTTTTTCAGTTTTGGAAATGATAAATGGATATAATTTTTAATAGGTTTATGCTTGAACCAAATTATGTGGAGTTAAGAAAAATTGGATATCTATTTGTTTTGTCTTTTTTTTTTCAAGTTTTTTTTTCCCATTTTAGTTTTTTCTCATATAACCTAATTATAGTCGCTGTAGACGCTTCATTAGCATTACGTGAAACAAATCTTTCATGTAAGTTGCTGACAAAAGAACTCTGTTCCTTCAAATCCTTTGAAAAGTTCGTCAGATGGAGTAGTTTTCTTGCTATCATTTATTACGTTTATACGAGTTGGAGAGATGAATTTTGAAATCGCTGTTTATATGATTTGTTTACAATTTAATGGAATTAACTGAAAGTTTCTACTCTTTAACAAAGTGGGAACATGAAGTCTGTTAGCGCCAAATTTGAATTTGTGGTGTGTATAGTTTTTTACCACACCGCGCTAATTTGCTACTCGTCTTGTTCATCTGCTCGAACACTAACTCTGAGAGGAGAGAGGAGTTAGTCAGTTATCAAACTACTACAAACGCGTACGCTACCACTTAGTGCTACAAATATTCGACTTTTTGAATTTTGCGCCAAGTTGTTTATACCCCGTTTTTAATATACACTGGTGTTGTATTGAATAAAAGCGAGCGCGCTACAATTATTAATTTTAATATATAAACGCGTGTTTTATTTATTGTTTTTCGTGCGAGTGCTTTACAGGCACTGACGACCCACCCCACCTGTCTGCGACAGCAACTACAATTTTGGTTTTTATATTTTGGGTGTTCCAAAGCCTACGAGCGGCACAGCGAACAAAGTCATTGAAAATAACTGGGATAAAATTGTTTTATTTATCGAAATGCAGTTATTGAGTTTCGTTGAAGCCTCCCTGCAGATGGGCATTCCTGTAGCAGGAAAGGGCATTCCTGTAGCAGCATTCCTGAAGTACAAAAGGAGATCAAAGCACTTCGCAAGCGAGGGCCAGTTTGATAATCGCTCCATCAAGCTGCTCCTCACAGAGCTTTGCTATTCCTCGTGTTGATTGTCAACTCCTAGGCGCCTGAAAGAAGGAAGGCCAATATAAACATGCTGCATTAAAGCTGGAAGCCAGCATCCGATAAGCCTTCTGTCAGTATTTGGTAAAATATTGGAGAGGTGCATTCTGAGAAGGATTCTTGAGACCAGGGCGGTCAAAAAGGCAATCCCAATGTTTCAGTTTCGCTTCAGGCTTAGAAACGGCACGCCCGAGCAACTGCACTGAGTTGTAAACTTTGCACTTGATGGATTCCACGGAAAGGATTATTGGATCATTGGAGCTTTTTTTGGCATTTGACATGCAGGACTACTGCATAAGTTTAAAGAAATGCTCAACCCATAGTTCTACCTAATTATCAAGCAAAGAGAGTCAGAGCTGGTAGTGTGTTAGGGCCAACGCTTTACAGCCTGTATACGCATGTCATGGCCTAATACGACAACATACCGATCTTGGACCCGAACAATTTACTTGTTGTCACCTTTGTAGATGATATTGCAGTTCTGGCCAGTGACAAGTCAGTCTACACTGCTAAATATCTTCTCCAGAGATATTAAAAAGGTTTGAGAACTGGGCCTGTATATCGAATATTGCTATAAACGTTGACTAGTGTACATCAGTCATATATACTCTTAGAAAAGACACCTTTACTAGGGTATTATTTCATGGAAAGCTCTTAGCTCTTACAAGTATCTTGGTTTCACTCTGCACAAACGTCTAACTTTTTAGAGCCACATAACTTATGTAGTTAGGTGCCTCAAGGCAAAGGCGAGCAGCATGGCTTGGCGTGTTAATGCCAGGAATAAGCTATCGCATAGCAACAAGACGAACATCAATAAAGTTATGCTGGCAACCATCTGGAGAACCGGTATTCAGGTATACGGTATAGCAGCAGAGTCGAACCTCAATAAAATAAGAGTAGTACAGTCTCAAATGTTGCCCTGTATAAGTTTGCAAAATTTCCAAACCAGCTGGCACAAGGGCTCCTGAGAGGGAGACATAATCACGGAGTAAGGGCAAGAAGGAGCCTCCAGAGAGTTCATCCAACCGAATTACCAAACAGAACAATAAAATCCTTCCCTTTTCTCATTCAATCACCCTAATATCTAAGTTTAAGTACGTTCTTTTGTATATATTTTGTTGAAACTCGGACTTATTCCACGATAGTTGGCAATAACAGGACAAAGAACACGGAGATTCCAACCGTTGGCCATGCATTTGTCGGACCTTATCTTACATAAAAATTTATGTGTACTCCTTATCAACACTCCGACCGACTGCTTGGAATAGAATCGCTGAAAGCTTGACGGGCTTTTCGCTTTGTTATTTTTCAGCTTTTTAATAACTGTAACAACCTCATTGTAATCCTGTGGCTTTACACTAAATACTTCATTGACTAGCGGTTCCGGCACCGCTTTTCTATCAGCGGTATCGCCCACAAGTTGGGTCGAGAAGTGAATTCTTTATACTCTCTCTGTGATCCTGTGGATCCACAATAAGGCTTGCATTTTCATTTTTGTAGAACTTGACAACAATGTAACTACTGCTCACATACATTTTCAGAAGACTTCAGAGAAATCAATTAGTCATTTTCATTGCTGGAACTGATGTCATGAGGGATAAAATTTTGAAATAGTGAATAAAATAGGGATAAAATTTCGAAATAGTGTTCGATCATTTTATTCGGCGTCTTTCAGTTGGGTCGTGAGCAGAAACAAGGTAAATATTGAAAAACTTTGGCACAAGACGATTTTTTAGAACCGTTCTGACCTATTCATTGCATATATTTGCATATTCCCTATTGATTGTCCAGACAGGATTCTTTATATTCGATTCTCTTCAAATTAGTTTGCAAATAACTTTTTTAAACGTTCCTCTGTTGAAACGCACAGTTTTGATATAAATTACAGAATCGCTTCTAGAATCATGTACATATCCTGCCGTTCCTAACATTATATCGTTTATTTTCTACAAATTTCCAGATTGGTAAACTTTAAGCGAAAGCTTAAATATATTGATGTCAGGAGAGTACGGAGGCCACTCCAACTCCAACTTCTTTACTGTACGAGCGATGTTGATTTGTCTAAGGTAATGCTCTAAAAATGTTAGAAAAGTGTGGAAATAACTTTTGGAGTAGCTCTCTATATTCGTTAGATGAAACGATTTGGAGTGCAAATGTGTCACATAATATGAGATAGCACCATTATGATCTTCTCACGACCATGCTGGCGGGTCATATAGTGTTGTGTCATTTCTTATGTCATGAAAATAGGAGTGGAATCCATCTGATTTATCAAAAATGTAAGCGTTTTTTATCAAAATAAACGATTTTGTACTATTTTGTCTTCCATGTCATGTGATTTTGAGCAAAAACAAATA
The DNA here is from genome assembly GCA_035044805.1 of Leucophenga maculata. Classification (NCBI taxonomy): domain Eukaryota; kingdom Metazoa; phylum Arthropoda; class Insecta; order Diptera; family Drosophilidae; genus Leucophenga; species Leucophenga maculata. The sequence goes on along the minus strand of JAWNNP010000054.1, from coordinate 186,668 downwards.
AAAGAAAATTACAATCGGGAGTAACCGGCTGAAAGAGGCCCTGTACCAGTACAGGTCGCCTAACAAACACATTAAATATTTCCTTATCTCTCCCTAGGCTTGGTTGAAGAATTTATGGGGAAGGGGGGAGGGGCAACATTTTTAAATAAACTTGTAATATTCCGGAGAGGTACTAGTCGAATGCAAAACGCACGAAGTCTCTATCTATTACCGTTTTCGAGATCCTTTCGTTTATACAGACGGACAGACGGACATGGCTATATCGACTTCTCTATCACTCCTGACCATAATGGGGGTAACTTTGTGGTGGGTCTCTGCCATTATTTTTACCTGTTGCATACAGTTGTATTTATTTAACAAGGTACACCGAATTATCGTAAATTCTTTTATACCCTTAGTGTCTAAAAATTCAGCCACCAATAGGGGCGCTTAAATTTACTTAAGCATAAGATATTAATGTTTATAAAAAATTAACAAGTTTTACAGTTTAACAATTTTAAATTTAGAGATCAATTTTAATTTATCGAATTTTAAATTACCCGAGATCGAGGAGTTCGCTGAATAAGGTTAAAAGGCTGACGTCTATTGAGCCGTCTGCTTGGGCAGATGACAGTTAGCCTATTGGCCAAACGGTTTCTGTGTTGTAACAGTCTGCCATTGTATCGGCTGGAATGAAAATTCAGCTGTTCAAACACTGTAGCCATATTTAGGTCTCTGTGCAGCATTGTGTTCTTAACAAAACATTCGCAGCCAGTAATCACTCGCAATATTTTGTTTTGGGCGGTCTGGATTAGCTTGATCTGGCTATCGCACGCCAGACCCCATATTTGACAGCCATATCTCTAAATTGGCGCAACGATTTGATTATACAGGGTCGTTTTGTTTCTCAGCGTCAATTTGTTGGGAGGTCTGAGCTGCCAATAGTGTTTGCCCACAGCAGCTCGAATGCGCGTTTTTAAGACCCTAATATGGGCTGCAAATGTTAATCTTCTGTCGAGGGTAATGCCCAGGTATTTGGTGTGGCTCGACTGCTGGACAGGCACGTTATCAACTAGCACTGCCGACGGGGTTTGGCGTTTCAGCGTGAAACATACGTTAGCAGACTTATGGCTGTATATGTATATATTCCAGCGCCTGGCCCATTGTGCAAACATATCGGCGTACTCTTGTATGCCGTCCACTGCCTCAGACGCACAAGTTGCTCTATATGTGACACAAACATCATCTGCAAATGTAGCCAGCATCATGCAATCTGGATACAGCTGCGGCATATCAGCTGTATATAGCGAGTACAGCAGCGGTCCAAGTACGCTTCCTTGGGGTTCACCGGCATTCACATTGTACCTCATAGATATTGCTGACTGAAATCGCACCGCAAACTGCCTTCCTATAAGGTACGACCGTAGTAGACCAAAGTAGGGTCCAGGCAATATGTTCTTTATCTTGACCAGTAGTCCTAAGTGCCACACTCTATCAAACGCTTCTCTAATATCAAGAAATACATAATGCGTTGCAGTACTCCTTGTTTTCGAATCCTTGCAGTATTTCATATAAAATACGGTACAGTTGCTCTATAGTGCTATGTCCAGCTCGAAACCCAAACTGATGGTCAGGGATTATACCCTTCGTCTCCAGGGTACAGGGCCTAAATATATATCAAAGCATTGCATACTTCTAGGCGTAACTCTGTATAAGGTTATAGCACAATGCATATGATAATGTGTGGACCGGTATAAATGATAAGGGATGGTGTGAACGAAGGAGAGAGTGGAAGGCAATATGCAGCGATCATGCACAACGTGTCGCATAGGAACGTTATGCATATTATCTGACCAATGTAAAAGGCCAGCGTTTTGCAGTCTGAAGCGGCAATTTATACAATAAATGTGCCAAGTGTAGTTTGAATGTAAATTGAATAATTTGGTGTGTGTTATTGTGCATTGTTGTATTGTATTAAGGTTTCTGAATTAAAAGAAGATCCGAATTAATTCAATTCGCTTGTGTTTTATTCAATTCATTGTAAATGTTATTAACGGCAACTACTAGAGTCTTTATTTCACCCTCTGTACGTGCCTTACCCAAAACCTTCAGCTGACATTTAATGCACGCACATTCGACTTTCATCTCTGTTCATATTTTGCACCAAATCAAATAAAAAATTTTCATTTTATTTGCAATCAGCTGTTTCTGTTTTTTTACAATAAAATTAGAATGGAAAAATATTTAATATTCAACACGAGGATCTCTCAAGAAGTTTCACATCTGTTTTGTGGTCTGAGTACAATATTTTTTTTTTTTCTTAAAATTAGTCTATTGTTCTGCTTTAAGAAAAACAACAATGAAGTATAAAATATGTTGAATCTATTTCATTGATTGGCAGTGTACATCCATAATTTTTTGTATAACATTCTTTAATATGTTTCTCTATGGGAATTTAAAAAGTCTTATTTTCTCAAATTTGGATACTAAGTAGTTCTTATCAAACAAACGAACCCATAATTTTTGACTGATTGAGGCAATGTAATAAAGTTTAGTCAATATAAAAAATATAATTCTACTAACATTGCTTTAACTTGGTTAAAACATGATGAAAATTTAGTCATTTAGACTTAATTTTGAACTTAACCAAATTCAGTTTAATTATTTAGTGGAAACAACAAAGTGAATTTACCTTTAATTGTTGACCACGTGTGAACAATACAGACACACTTTTATTTAATAATGTGGGAAAAGTTTTGTTTGTGTGAATAATTGTTAATATTTAATGCTATTTAAGGACGGACATAAATAAGTCTGTACGCTCAAGGGTTTCTATAATCTACTTTAACAAAAGTTTTAAGCATAAACTTAAAAAAAAAAAAAAAAATTTTACTTAACACAACCGCAACAAAGTTGCAAAGGACGAAATCCTATTAAATATAACAAAATTTGCAGCTGTTTGAAATAACTGTTGCATGCAAAAAGGCGCACATGAAGCACGTCGTACACGCACACAAAAATACACAAACACAGACACACAAACAGCGGTAGAAAAAGTAATTTATTACGTAATATACTCCGAAAATAGTAACAAGCAGCAGCCATTTTAAATGAATGCTTTTGCAGCAAGTGCGGCAACAAGCGAAAAACCAAGCACAAAACAATAAACGGACGAACATAAAAAGTGTAGAAAGTGCAAACGAATGAGCATGTAGCTGCATGAAAATGAAGTGCATTCATCATGGTTATTCACCCGCACTCGCAGCAACTCCCGCACACCCACAGATACAAGCAGAGAGTGTACCTAACGCAGGCACTCTCGAAATGAGTTGTGCAAATATGGCTTAGCATTTCGCGCGTGTTCATATAAAACTGCCTGCAATGTTTCATCATCAACAATGATGTTCGCCCTTTGGCTCTCAACGTTACGATTTGTTATAAAATCTACGAGGGGCTTCATAAAAGTTCGATAATTTGGCAAAATATTTATTAAAGCATATCACACATTCATCAAATTCAGTACTTATTGTGGAGATAAACATTTATGGAAAGTAATTTCCAATGGCAGAAAGCTTGGGGCGATATTTATATACTTAATGCATTAAGTATTGTTTTTGTAATGAATAATTGCTTGAGAAATAATATATGTGAAAATAATTTTTGTGTGCACTTTATAACGAAGGCATGGCGTAATGACTGGACTTAAATCGCACAACGAGGTGGGCAATCCTGAAGAAGCAGGCACTGTTAAATATTTTTATTATTTTTATCCTTTGTACCATAGCCAAATATGGATCGATTATTAGTGACAGGATACACTTAGTTTTTAAGAAGTACGTTTCTATTTGAGTATTTCGATTACAGAAGTTGCTTAGCTTGCCGAAGTCCAGCAAACTGTGACGATGTTCGCTATTCGAAAAGTTCACAGTTCACTTTCCTTTTCAGTGGGAGACGAATAACTAATGTGAAAATATTTCATGGGTTTATTAACCATTTTTAAATAATTTGTTCCACAAATACGATAATTTGGAGAACCTTACGCCAATTATAATAAAAAATTTCATATGAATTCAAATCGGAGTACAACAAATCTTAATTTTTTTCTCCGAAATTATTGTAAGACTAGCTTTTACCCGCGACTTCATACGCGGATCTTCCGATAAAAAGTAGCATATCTAATTACTTTTCTTATTTTGCCTCATTTGTGAAACTATACGGGGGTGGAGTACCGCCCCTCTAATTCTTACCAAACTTAACCCGTTTACTTCTCATGTATATACATGTTACAAATTTCATCTCTGTACCTTAAATGGATGCAAAGATATGACAAATTTTGATTGTCGCTTATATGGGGGGAGGGGCAACACCCCCTCCGATTGTGTCATAACGTAGCCTATGTTCTTATCCATCATCCCATCAATCTCTATACCAAAATTCAGATGAATTGGTTGAGCGGTTTAGCCGTAAGAGAGGAACATCCATACATCCAAACATACATTCATACATACAAACTTTCGCATTTATAATATAAGTAGGAAGTAGGATAGTTGTTCTCATATATGATTCTTTCAGTCTTTTGAGGTTGTACAAATTTACATTACCTGAGGGAATAGGTACATGGACATAGACAGACAAACGGATATGGTTAGATCGACTATTATTCTCGAGCTGATTCGGTAAATACAAGGTGTATCTCAAAATTTCCCGACCTTTTTTTCTATTTTTAGTTTTGTCTTAAACTTGGTAAAACTTTTACTGAAACTCTATTATTCTATTAACGACTGGTATACTCGTACACGTTTCAAAGACGGTCAGGAAAACTTGAATGACGACGAACGTTCGGGCCGGCCGAAATCTTCAGTGAACGAACAAAACATCAAAATTGTATGTTAATTCATCAAAAAATGAGGCGAAATCGTCATTGCGGTTCATGGAATCGGAATTGGAATTGTCCAAAGACTCAATCCATCATCATAGATCATTTGGGCTTCAGTAAAGTATGTGCACCATTTGTACTGCATCAATTGAAAGACAATGAAAATGCGCTTCGAATTCAACATTCGACAGACATCATTAAAGATGACAACAAGGATTAAAACTTCCTGGTGACGAGACATAATGAAATCAAGCGTGAAAGTGTTTGAAATCACATTTGGAAAAGTCAAAAGTGTTGATTTGTTTGTACGATTCGAAGGGCATTATTCACCAAGAGTTCATTCCACTGGACCAAACAATTAATGGGCCTTTTATGTTGGTGTTATAAGGAGTCGTTTCCGTCGAATTCAGCCAGAATATCGCGAAGAAGGAAGTTGGCGTTTGTTGCACGATAATGCGCCATATCATCGATCGACAGTTGTAATCGATTTTTTAACCAAAAATTGCATTTTGACCATCAACCATTCGCCGCATTCGCACCGCATTTGGCACCAAGTGACTTTTTTCTGTTCGGCAAGCTAAAATTATCCATGAAAGGACGGCGCTATGCTGATGTGGAGGCGTGCACCGACATCGTAAAGTTCATTCCGGCCAACGAGCTAAAACACTCAATTGAAATGTTATTGGATCGAGCTAATAAAACAAGTTCTCAAAAATCTATTGTAGTTTCAGGAAATTTTGAGAAGCACATTGTATGTATGTGCGATAGGGTTTTACTTAATTTTCGATTTCAGTATGTCTAACGTCACCACCCAAAAAGTTTATATTTGAAATAAGAATAATAAAAAAATATCAAGCCTCTGAGATGAGTCTTTCACGTGCCGCCAAGGTCCTGAAAAGTTAAATATAGGATACTCACACACTACCATGCCAAGTTCGCACGTAGCAAGTTAAGTCAAAGATAAAATACAAGTCATAATGATTTAACTTAAACATTTTTATCAATATTCTTTCATTTAAGTATTTTTTGACCATTGAGATATTTTTTTCTACGATCTTCTAAGCATTAAAAATGGTTTTCGATCCTTCATTATTTAAAGTCTTTACCATTTCCTTTTTTGCAGCAATACGTTTCATCGAAGAATGACAGTGATGATGTTTCTTCTGCTAAGTGGCCACAAATTTTCTTTAAGGCGACTTCAGATATAACTTGACCTTTGTTATCATATGCCTTGAGCTCTTTAATCGACTCTCAAACCACGCTTTGATATATAATTTAATAATGAACAGACATACATCTTCAGATAAGTTCCTATCTTCACTGCTGGTGTTATTTGCTATCATCAAATCACTACATTCAGATCGTGCCGCAGTTGTTATAATTAAAATGTTTGGCAACTTCTGTTTGATTTTGTCTTCTGCGTGTCTGCGTTTTGCCCATCCATTTTCATTTTTCGATTTGGCTCTATCAATTCCATCAAAGCAGCCAACACGGCCAGGTTGTCTTTGAGCAAGCACAAATTTTGTATCCTTTTTAGAGCGTTTGAATGTACAATATCAAACCAGTCATCAAAATTTGAGGAATTTTCCTTTTAATTTTTGTCCTTTCATTTTTGCTTTGCATATTCCGCAACACTTCATACATTTTCAACATTTGTATGCAGCGGTGAATATCTCAAATAGGAATTCGTGGTTTTTCACAAAAAAACTGAGTACAATTTTAGAAGATATCGTTTACCAGTTATTTTTCAAAGAAAGTTTTCTTTCACGCTTTTTGAACTTTGTCAATATCGTTGATTAAGTGTGAGATATATAGGTTTTTTTTTTTTTTAAATTCTTTAAGTTCCCACATTTTTGTCTTCAGTTAGTATTTACTGAGTTAATTTTTTCTGAATTCAATTTAAAAAAAAAAAAAAATCTTTGAAAAACTATTTTACTTAATTCACAAATTTTTACATTTATACAGAAAGTGCGTGTTGCCGAAAGCTGACAACTCTTGGTAACTCTCGATAAGATAAATTCTTTGCAATGAAAATATTCCTTACAGTCTCTAGTTTCATGTTCTAATGCGCTAAAATGCGCTTTTTCATATTAACTGAAAAATGAATCAAGCAGCTCTACTGAACCCAACACGGTTGTGATAGAATACTACAACGACGTAAAAACCAATAACAAGAAGTGACAACAATAACTAGAAACGAAAACTTCAAATATTTTCGGGAACAAAACAGTCGAAAATTTAGTCGAAAAGCTACAATGGAAGACATGTTCTTTCGTTCCATGGATCCATCAGATCCTCGTATAGCAGATCCTCTAAGCTTATCTTCACGATTACAAAAACGAAAAAAGTTGCCACTTCCATCTGCAGTAATTAAACTACTTGCATTGCCAGAAATCCCTCCAAATGGTAGGTGACGATGTGGAAGATGATGCTGATACTTATGATAACTCAGAAATGCAGAAATTATATTCCAATTTAGACAGCCTGGAGCTTTTACGAGAAGAATGATACCGTTATGAATTACCGATTAAATGAAAAAAATATAGTTTTAAGCCACAAAAATAATAAAACAAAATAAAAAAAAAAACTCTGCTGATAATCGTCAATTTTAGCAGGCTAATGGCAGGCAATTCTTGAATATCAATTTAGATGTAATTAGCAACATCTACACTCAAAAAAAAATTTTCCTAAAATTTAGGAATCATTACCTAAAAAATTTTTTTTTTTACCTAAAACAGGAATTTAAGGTAAAATTTTGCCTAAAAATTAATTTTATGACCTAAATTAAAAATTTTTTTACCTAAAATATTAGGAAACTTTTTCCTTGAAATTCATTTTTAGGCAAAATCACAAACTTTATATTCAAAACCTATTATGTTAAATGTTATTATATTAATTACTAGCTTTTACCCGCGACTTCATCCGCGGATCTTCCGATAAAAAGTAACATATCTAATTACTTTTCTTATTTTGTTTCATTTGTGAAACTATACGGGGGTTGATGTACCGCCACTCTAATTCTTACCAAACTTAACCCGTTTACTTCTCATGTATATACATGTATACCAAATTTCATCTTTGTACCTTAAATGGATGCAAAGATATGACAAATTTTTATTATCGCTTATATGGGGGGAGGGGCAACACCCCCTCCGATTTTGTCAAAACATAGCCTATGTTCTTTTCCATCATCCCATCTATCTCTATTCCAAAATTCAGACTAATTGGTAGAGCGGCTTAGCCGTAAGAGAGGAACATCCATACATAAATACATACAAACTTTCGCATTTATAATATTAGTAGAATCTCAAACATCACTAGATACCAAGTTTCAATACGATACAACAATTGTTTAAACAATTATGTATTGCACCTGACATTTTGACATTTGGCGTATCAGACCTCAGATTCGTAATCAGCGACCCTGAAATACCTGAGTTACATAATCCATAGAAATACGCTAAATATTTAAAAACTCCTTCGAAATATTGGATCCGCCATTTTGAATTTTACAAATCTGACATCAGATTCGTAATCAGGAACCCAAAAACCTTTGAATACCAAGTTTCATGTGAATTCTTTAACATTTCGATTTTTGGCCACTTTTTCGTTATTTACTCCAAATACATTAAAACAAAGGAGTAAAATAGTAAAACTTTTCGTTATAATATTATGATATCGTATAGCAATTTGCTTGTGAAGGAAAATTTGTGTATGAAATATTTAGGAGCTTATATTAAATATAAACTATTTAGGTGTGAGACCTAAAAAATTCAAAAAAGTATTTCTCTCCATACTTGTATAATGAAGGAACATCCTAATGTTCATACATTATGCAGTATGCTATGCCTCTCTATTCATGCTTTGTGTAAAGAATATATATGTATGGAATAATTCTTCTTTTCTAGCTTTTGATGTGTAAACATTTATAAACTTAGACCTAATTGGTGTGAATACTGAAAGTTTAGATACTTGAAATTGAAAACAAATTAACTGAAAGCAAAAGTACTTGCAACTTAAAAAATTCTTGGTATGCACATCTCTCCTCTGATCCGACTCACATTGTTTTTTAATTTTTTCTTATAAAATCAGCTGCTTTATGCTATTTTATTTTGTTCACTTAACATTTTTATTTCTCTAAAACCGGCAACACTGCTCATATGTTAGTAGTTATAATTCACAAAAAGTTTATGTTTGAATATATTAAGTAATAATATTTATTTTTGTGGCTTATACAATTTAATTTATTTATTAGGATTTTCTTTTTTGATTAGTTTTCTAATGTCTTAATTTAATAAAATCACACTAGGACCTTCATTAGCATTACGTAAAACAAATCTGTTTTGAAGCAATTTTATTCAATCTGATTTCTTGTTTAAGACCAGACCTGCTGTAAATAGTTCAAGAAATGCAGTGAGCAAGCTACGTGGGTCTTGCTGCAACTGTGCAAGGAATTGAGTTTTCAAAAATGTCTCCAAGCTTGAGCACCTGCAATGATTTTTTTTTTTTTTTTTTTTTTTCATCGCAGAACAATCAAAAATAATGGCAAACAATAAATATGTTTGGTGAGTAAAATCTTCATACACACTTACAAAAGGCTTCTGTGCATTTTTGAAGTTGCAAGTGGAACTAAAAATTGCAATTTCTTTCTGCTTGCCAAAAAGTAGCAAGATTCAATTTTTCACTTTTCACTTTCATATTAAAATAAAGTTCAGAAAACACACCCGGTGACATATTGGAGGAAATTCCACCAACTCCTTAGTAGATAAATTCAAAAGATGAGAGTCCTAGTCTTGGATGTATTTTCAAAAGATGATTCTGTTTCTAAAGTCTTTAGTTTGCGAAATCAACAATTTCATCTAACAAGGTTGTTGTTTGGCGTAAAGGCATTGTCGTGCATGAATACGTTTATAAAAAAAAACGTGCTTTAGAGCAAAATGCAGTTGAATTAACTGGTTCTTCTGCCAAACATACCAAAAAACTAAGTTTGCTTTCTTTCCTTATTCACTATCAAAATGTGAGAGGACTAAGAGCTAAACTTAGAGATATGTACCTTAAGAGTTTATCTGAGAGTGCTGACGTTATTGTTTTTACTGAAACATGGCTTCAACCGCATATTTTACATCCTGAAATATTCTGCGACAACTTTGTTTCATTTCGGAAAGATCGTTCTAATCGAAATGGGGGAGGTGTACTGATATCTGTTAAATCATCTCTGACGGCTGAAGAAATTTGGATTCCCAATATTGAATTTATTGAATTTATATGTGTTAAAAGTTCATTTTGTGATTTTAACATATACCTTACTTGCTCATACATCCCTTCGTCTTCGGAATTGAGCATTTACTTGCTTCATGCTACAGCGATTTCACGTATAGCTACAGGGTTACGGGATAGAGATCATATTATAGTTATGGGAGATTTTAATTTACCCAATATAAAATGGTTTATGACTGATGATTCATCTAATTTAATACCAACTGCCAACAATGATTTTCTAGATAGCCTTCTTGATTTATCTTTGCAACAGTGTAACAACATTTCAGGTCGGTTTCTGAATCTGGTATTTGTTGACATTGGTTTCAAAAACAATGTGCGCCATAGTACTAAAAGTTTTTTCAACTTGGTCAATATTAAGCGTAAAAATACAGCTTATGCCGCTTACTTTCGTCTTGATAGTAATGAAGCATCTTCTGATTCTCAGATATCGGATTTGTTTGCTTCTTTCTTTCAATCTAAATACACAAATTTTTCTTCTGACCATCCAACATCTTATCCCTATGTTATCGCATCCTATGACTTTATAATATCTCCTTTAGTTATCGTATCTAATGTGCTAATTTCTCATAAATCTATAAAATTTTCATTCCTGCCTAGTCCTGATAATATTCCTAGTTGTATACTAAAACAATGTGCCAGCTCTATTTGTGCTCCATTGCCAATTCTTTTTAAACTTTCTATAAAACAAAGCAAATTATCAACTCTTTGGAAACAATCTTTTATTATACCTTTACACAAGAAGCCCAGTAAGTCTGATGTCTCGAATTATAGACATATTGCTAAACTAAGTGCTATACCTAAATTATTTGAACAAATTATCACTGATCAATTGCAACGATCGGTTATGTCATTAGTTAGTCCTTTGCCACATGGATTTGTTAAAGGCAGATCCATTTGTACCAACCTTTTAGAATTCACTTCTATCGTAAATAAAGGTTTTGTGTCTGGAAGCTTTTGGATTTCTTCACTCTTTTGTAGGAAGATCTCAAAAAGTCTTACTTAACAATTGTTTGTCGAAATCTATGAATGTGTCTTCTGGTGTTCCACAAGGTAGTCATCTTGGGCCATTGCTCTTTGTTTTATTTATAAATGATCTCCCTTTGGCAATAAATCATGCTCATGTATTGATGTATGCGCATGTTGTCAAACTATGTTTGTCGTATTCTGATGTTTCCCAACATAGTCTATTACAATCTGATTTGAACTCGTTACATACTTGGTCCTTAAAAAACTATCTTAATTTAAATACATATCTCTAAATGTAAATGCGTAACATTCCATTGCAGAAAACCATTTATTATGACCTACTTTCTGGGTGTTCATAACCTTAGTCGAGAAATTCCTTATTGTGTGCATGGTTATTAAGCTAAAGGTGTTCTTGGATTTATTAAGTGGTGATCCAAGGAATTTAATTACCCTTTTACTACTAAACTTCTGTACACATAAATTGTTCGTTCAATCTTGGAATTTGCATCATGTGTTTGGAGTTCACATTATGCAATCCACCAAGATCGTATCGAGTCTGTTCAAAAACAGTTTCTGTTATTTGCACTCAGAAACCTCAATTGGGCTTCCGATATACATCTGAATCCATAAATGGATTGATTGATCTTCTGTATCTATCTGCACGACTGTCAATGCTCTCAGTTGTTTTGCTTCACAAGATTCTTAGTGGGGAAGTTGATTCTCCTTATTTAGTGCAATCTCTTTTTTTAAATGTTCCCTCACGCTTTACGTGTAACTATGTGCCTTTGTGGTTGTCATTTTGCACAACAAACTGTGCTTGCCACGATTCACTTCGGCCTCTCTGCTATACCTACAGCAAATATTCGCATCTATTCTCCTACAATTTTTCTTTGAACTATATAAAAAATCTGTGCTTAGTTCTGTGCTTCATTAAATTGTATTTTCATATTTTCATTTTAGTATTTTTATTTGTAATTACGACTGCTTGGACCACTCCATGGCTGTGAGTCGGGGCACAGTCGGTCAACTGGGCGACCAAACAAAAATCCTCCAACGTGTCTGAGTGGTCGTAACTTTCCTCCTTGATCATTTAAGCGTGTTTTCTAGTTTTGTAAACTATATTTATTTAGCATAAAAGTTTTAGAAACAAGATGTTCAGTTAAGAACTATAATAAGTTAAATCATTAAGTTAAAGCAACTGTTTAGTTTTTATGTAGTTGTAATAAATAAATAAATAAATAAATAAAAAAGGCGCTAGGAATCTACAGTGAAGCAATGTAGCTAACTTTGACACTCAATAATGTATATTTATTTTAAACACAACTCCAATTATTGTTAGCCCCCTAAATATATACATTCAACACTTCCGGCAACAAGTTTTAAGAGTTTTAAACGTTCAACATTTTGCTGTTGCGATACAATGTCGAAGACAGTGACGACGATACCTCTTTAGCTAGAGTTAAAAACAAAACAATAAAAAAACAACCCTGGCGGGCTGTGCAAAAATGTATGAAACGATTTAAACTATTTCCTGTTAAGCACAAATTTGGAGCAAACAAAAGCCATGGGTAATTTTCCACTTTCGACTTTGGACGGCATTGTTTATACAAGCAAACGAATGAATGCATGAACAATTTCAGCGCTGTGTAATTTCAAGTAAATTATTTCGTAATTATTTTGCGGTTTGCTGAACTTGGACTTGGCACTGAGCTGGTTTTTATTTCTCTTTTATGCTGCTGATGCTGCTGCCTGCCTGCCTGCCTGCCATTGTTTTAATTTAATACATAATTTACCACGTATATTTGGTTTGCGTAATTTTCCCCTGGAGTATGTTGTGAAAAGAATTCAAATATTACGCATACGCCGCGTTGTGCTGGCTCCTCGTTGGAATTTTAATCTCAGAGCTACAATTTTTTTGTTTCATAATAAGTACAAAATACAAACGAACTTGTTATTAAAAATATCATTCTTTAAAATATGCCTCTATATCCTGCCATTAAGGAATGAGGGTATACCTTACTTTTGTAATTATGTGTAATAGATAAAAGGAGTCGTGAGTGATCTCATTTTGTATATCTTAATATATATAAATCACGATATTCCTTCACGTTAATCTCGAAGCATTTTAATAAAAAAAATTTTAATTACAGTTGTTTGTTTTAACTTGAGAGAAAGTTGTTATCCCGATAAGTGACCTTTAATATTTTTTATTGCTTGTTTAAAGATTTCTTATACGACCAATGCTTACTTATAAGCTTTGTTAGCTTTAAGAGTTGTTTAGATTCAGCAGTAACTCGATTCAACCTGGCTAAATTACGATCAGACTAATACATCCACTCACGGAATGCTATTGTCTGAATAATCGTTAGAAATTACATCAGCAACATCAGTAAAACATTTATTTAACATCAACAGTACACAACACATGCATGAAAACATATAAGATGCAATGACTTACGTACGTCATTACGGTTGTTTAAATTTGTTCATCACGGTTACATGTAATCCAAAGTGGGAGAAGATACAAACGTTACTATTGCCAGGCCAAAAATCAATACATCATCATGATATTACTGCACGCATGTTCAAGCAAAAACTAAAATAATTGATGGATTAAATCGAAAAACATTCGCTGTATACGGTATACTGTATACGAAGTATACGGTTGAATTGCAAAAGCGTGATTTGCCTCATTCTCATATTTTTATTTAACAATGATATTACAATTCGTCCACAAAAAAGATCCATTAATTAAGCCATTATTAGTTTAAATTAGTACCTGTCACATGTGGTGTTTTTATCGCCATGCATGGAAGATGGAAAATGTAAAATGTGTCTGCCAAAGCAATTATATCATTCATATATTGGTTTGATGCATTGCAATGCACTCACGGAACGCTTGTCTATCTAAATATATAAACTAAATAGTATTGATTAGCATTTAAAGTCGAGTTAATTTAAACAGTTATATCTAGATGCCCGATTATATTATATCATATTAAGGAGGTGCGTAGTGACCACGCGCGGCAGAAGTTTCTTTGTTGGTATTGCTGCATTGATATCAACTTGAATTTTTCTTACAGATATTCAATTAAGGGCTGAGCTGAAGATGCAAATTACACGTTTAAATTGTCACTCAAAATCAGTGGTTGTCACAATCTTATTTCAGTATAGCAGTTAGTGAAGAATATTATTATCCATAAAATTTTGTCCGTTCGTACCCCTAGTATGGACAACCAAAATTTTATGGAAAATAATATTCTTCACTAACTGATTCGACCTAACACCTAAACAAATCAAAAGAAATTTATAGTATTGAAAAAAAAAAATTTATTTTAACTTTTCAACAAAATCTTTTCCATTTTAGAAACAAAAAATTACAACAATTAGTATTGAGTTTTTAGCTTAACATTAACTTTGTAGTTTTATTATTGTAGTATTCATTTGTGAATTAATAAGAGTGTGAGCAGCAAGTATATTTTATAAACAAATAAAAAATTAGTCTTGAATATTTCAGAAGTGACTTTTGAACTTAACATTAGGTGTGTAGTCTTATTATAATAATACTATGATATAAGGTAAATCAGTAAAAAATATTATCTTAAAACATTTAAAGCAAAAAATATTCAGTTTTATGAAGAAATAACAAAAATAAAAATTAGTCTTAAATTTTTCAGCAGTGATTCTTTAACAAATGGTATTATTTTCAATTCCAGCCTGAACATTTTTTAGCAATATAAAAAACACAACTTAGTTTGAGATCCAAGAATTTTTGTTGACAAACGTAAGCATGTCAACGTTTTTCGCTTTTAATGAGCTTCTCTTTTCGCTGTCAATTAACCCAGCCTTGCTGAACATACGCTCGCTTTCAGTGGACGTAGCTGGAACACAAAGATATTTTAAAGCAGACGATCCTAACACTGCGCACTTTGGAGAATTCTGAAAACATAACGTTATGTACTACAATCGAAATTATACAAGCAACATTATTACCTTTCAATATTCCAAAGAATTCATGGAGGAATCTAAATTAGAATCGGAATAGTACTGCCGTAAAACTAAAATTGAATCAACTTGTGCTCCTTATTCTTTTCCAGAAATTCTAGAAGCGGCATCTGGCACTTGGGTGATGGTTTTGGAAGCATTGAAGTTGAAGAGGTGGGAGTTGTTTGTGCTCTGTTCATCTCTACTAGCTCACTTTCTAAAGATTTTCCACCTTCTACAGCATTAGAAGCACACCGAAAGCCTTCATTTTTAAATCGAGGGTCTAAAAGTGTTGCTACTCTGGTAACAGTACAACCTAAGTTTTTAACTTAGTGGGAGGAGCAAGATACTTTACGTCAGTACCATTTTTGATATTATTTCCCTATCTTTCTGTTTTGCACTACTTGTTGCATAAGTTAGGGAAACATTTCATGTGTTTGTAAGGAAAGGATTTAGATCCTGTACTGGTACAGGGCCTTTTACAGTCAGTTACACTCGAGTGTAATTTTCTTACTTGGTTGTATTAATTTTAATAAGAAGTTGACGCACCATATAAGAAATAAAGAATTTTGATTTTTGAACAAGACGAATGGATTTATCTTTGTCTGTCCCTCTGTGTACGAACACGACATCTCACACACCAGCTTTTACACAATCTTACTAAAAATCGACATGTACGCTCTCTGGTAAGAGCATTCATTAAAGAAATTGATATGGGATGCCAACTTTGCAGGGCAGCATTTTGACCAAAACCCTCATTTTTGACTTATAGTACTAATGCTTTTTTATACCTTAACTATTTTTATGACAATCGAGCAGAAAACTGAGAGATTTACGATCTAGGGATGGGTTAATACATAGTTTAAATAATTTAAATTATTGTTTCGTGTTCTCCCAGAACGTATGAAGATTTATCATTTTAATTACATTTAAAGTTTAATTTTTTAAAATTTCTTGAACTCGAATCAGGATTAAGCGGAGATCACTAAAGTCAAATATTTAAAAACTTCTTGTTTTGTTAGGCCTTGTACCGAAGGTACAAGAGCCTATTGGTTTTGTGCAAATGTATGTAACAGGTAGAAATAATGGTCGGAGACCCCCAAAGTTACCCCCATTATGGTCAGGAGTGATAGAGGAGTCGATATAGACATGTTCGTCTGTCCGTCCGTCCGTCCGTCTGTCCGTCTGTATGAACGAAAGGACCTCGGAAACGGCAATAGATGGAGACTTCGTGTTTTTTGCATTCGACTAGGACTGCTCCGGAATTTTGCCCCTCCCCCTTTCCTATAAAATCACCACCAATGCTAAAAATGTAAGTATGCCAGTATAAAGATAACGTTCCTTTTAGCCAAAATCCAAAAAGTTCATCAAAATCGGATAATAAATGACGATTTTATAAGCAATTGAATTTGAACGACCCCCCTTTTCTTTTCATTCATATTCGCGCAGTGAGAAGTGGTCATGTGTTTAAGCTTATGACCTCGGGAAACATTTAATGTGTTTGTTAGGCGACCTGAACTGGTACAGGGCCTCTTACAGTCGGTTACGCCCGACTGTTATTTCCTTACTCGTTTTTTATTAATTGCTTCACCAACAGGAAAAATCGTATATTTATAGCAAATTGAATTTTTTACATAAAAAGTCCTTTGAACTAAATCTCTAGAATCGATATTTCAGGAGATTAAAAGCTTTGTACTAATGATTAGAAAATTAATAGATCTCCAATAAAATTCAATAAACCATTAAAATTTTTTACTAGAAAAGGGAGAAGTTTAATATATCATGTCCCAGTTTCTTGTAGTTTAAGACATTAATAAAAAATAGTAAGAAAATTACTGTCAGGCGTAACGGACTGTAAGAGGCCCTGTACCAGCACAGGTCGCCTAATAAACACATTAAATGTTATGACCAAGCTTAAGACCACTTCTCACTGCACGAAAAAGTGCCTTATAAGGATTTTATAAATCGTCATTTATTATCAGATTTTGATGAATTTTTTGGATTTTGGCTAAAAGGAACGTTATCTCTATACTGGCATACTTAAATTTTTAGCATTGGTGGTGATTTTATAGGAAAGGGGGAGTGGCAATATTCCGGAGCAGTCCTAGTCGAATGCAAAAAACACGAGGTCTCCAACTATTGTCGTTTCCGAGATCCTTTCGTTCATACGGATGGACAGACGGACATGGCTATATCGAGTCCTCTATCACTCCTGACCATAATGGGGGTAACTTTGGGGGGTCTCCGACCATTATTTCTACCTGTTACATACATTTGCACAAAACCAATAGGCTATTGTTCGTTCGGTACAGGGCCTAATAAGACAAAAAAATACAATTTAGATTTTAGTGATTTGTTCTACCACTTTCGAATTAATATGAGAAATCTTCTCTAGTTTTGAGAGAGTACCAAACACTAATATATTCTGAGGGAATATTTTTTAGCAACAAAATTTCAAAACGGGAGGTTAAGAAATATTAACAGACTCGTCGTACATATAAAATAAAAGAAGAGGGTATTACTAACGGCTCGTTGAATGGTTTTTGGCTTACATAATCTGGAAAATTGCGCCCTGATATTAGAGGAAAACCAAGTTCGTACTATTTAAGCATTTGGGGAAATAACTACGACCTCATTCTTGGCATTTTTTATTGTAATTCTAATAAAGTCAATTTTAACATCACACGTTCAGAATACTGGAAGGTTATAGTGTAGCGTTTTAAAGTTTTCTAAATTTTCGTAGTTAAAACAAGTAACAAAATATGTAGGTGAATGTCTGAAAAGTATTTTAGTTCTTCTGCTTTTATTTAACTTTGGAGCTAGTTAAAAAACGTGCACCGCAAAAACGGAAGATGCTTGATCAATCAAATACTGAAGTCCGTATTTTTTTTCGGGCAAAATATAGCAGGCACAAGCAGCCTCTAGGACATTCAATTATCGCGTTAATGGCTGCACTTTCATCAAACGCTAAATAATCCAATAACTCAACCAAAATTCACATAAAAAATATACCGTTATATCATGCTAAAGTGTGCAAGAGACAGCTTTCCATCGGAAGATTCATTTATATGCCTCCGCTATAAAAACATCTGGAGTAAAGATTTTATACCGGTCTTGTAGAACGAGATAAATAGTATCTCTAAAAGGATAAATTACACTGTTCCTTCATTTACCTCTTCAACACTTTGCATGTATTGTGTTTCAATTCCAATGATGCAATGAGTAGGTCTATGCAGCCTTCATAGATTCAAAAAAGAAGTTTCTGTCAATAGGAAACATGACTGCTCTGAAGCTAACAGAATTCTAATTCTAAAGTGTCTATCTACTTTATATGCGTTGAAGAATTATTTTAAAATAAAGGACTAAAATCGGCAAATAATTGAACTACAGCAAGCCACGTTACACTTTTCACTCCACTACACTAATCTATCAGCGACGAATGCTGGCCCACTGCTCACCAATATCTTGCAATATCTTTAGACATTTTATCACTTTATACAAATAAAGAAATATTCGTATTAGCAAATATTTGTTTCATGCTTTGTAGCTAATTTTATAAGGCATATACATTGATGTTATAGAAAAAGATAGAGTGAGAGAAAGAGAGAGGGAGAGAAAACGAGTGAGAGGATAGTGCTTTATTATTATTATTGACAATTTAAATGCTATTACATTCAGTGCCAAATGAGCAAGCGTATAATAAGCTTATACGAATGTATGTAACAGACAGAATAAAGCATAGACGACCTTCGAAAGTATATATATCATGTAAGGTTGAGTCAACCTAATTATTTCAGTCTGTCCTTATCTCAATCTATCTTCAGATTTTAGAAATTATAAGAACTTAAGATGAATTTTCTCACTATATATCCTCCCAAGTGACAGGCGTGTAGAGTGGTTGAGCCGAGATATGTTTATATTTCCTGTCAAGTTTCAACTGAAAAATAACTTTGTCTAGCCTATAATAATCTAATTATATTACACTCGTACATACATATATATTAAACATATTATAGAGAAGCTAGCTCTAGCAGTGTTGGTCATTCTTCGGAGTTGTTATTTTGGCTTCTTTGCTTCTTATATCAGTGGTTCAGTATCAGCACACAATTAATCCATTCAATGTGTAAGGAAGTTAGCTTTAGCAGTTTCTTTTCTTCTTTTTCTTTCCTCTTTCTTTTCCACATTTTCCACGCGATTACCTCCAGAAATACAGCACTTGTTTATAAGCATGTCAAGATTATTAAATCTTCGTTTCTCTAAAGATAACTTTTTCTCTCACATTATTTTCCAAAAAACTTCGAATTTTCATAGTTTATTTACAAGCAACAAGTTTGAAGGCTATTTAAGTTTAGATTAAACCAAAGTAAACAAATTTCTTATATTTTTAAATATTTTCTTTCATTAGCAACTGTCGACTGGCGACATGCTAATTCGCTGCTTAAGACCAAACAATGACAAAATATTATATGGCACATATATCCCACGTATATCTACATGCAAAGCAGTATAAAATAAAACCATATTTGAAACAAAGCCTTAAGTACGCTTTTGTTCGTAGAAACATTAGAAAAAATATAAACAGCGCAAATCTTTTCTACACACTTGACTACGATGCTCTCGAGCGTGTGCACACTTTGTGCGTGCGAGTACATATATGGTTCTGACTCGTCTACTACTTTTACGATTTATTATAAATGACTGCCAAGTCGGGCGTTATACTATACAACTTAAAGTTGAAACATATGTGCAAGGACGGAAAATTCAGAACACGTAGTGTGAGTGAAAGTAAGAGCGAAAAAACCATAAAGCGGAAGTTAAGAAGCAGCCATTCAATGAAGACTTTTTAAACACTGCCAAATTTGTGTGAGGACATCGAGACTAGCAAAAAAAAAAAGACTAACAAACACTGTCATGATATGTTCTTTATTTTTTCTTGGCACCAGAAGTGTGTGGTGTCAAATTCCTTGGCCTATTTTGAGTTCGTTAGCTCGTTAGCTCTACTTTTTTTCTGCAGGCACTGCACATCTTATGTAACTGACAGAACAAGATTCCTGCTGCTGCAAAAAAGAGCCAAAGAAGAAAAGTTTCTTTAATTTGAACTGCTCTCATTTGTACAATGAAACATAAAAGTTTTGTGGCTTTGTTTCGTACAAGTTTCATCGCCTTTTCTTTTGCTCCTTTTTTATTTTTGTTTTTGTTTTTAATGAAAAGAAAATGTGTCAAAACCATATTTGAAAAAAAAAAAACAAAAATTCAACGAAGTAAAACTTTGCAGAAATTAGAAACTGTGAAGAGATTTCGTAGCCTAAGCTCGTACAGAAATTCATAGAATTTTATGACGCTGGCACGTGCAACAAACAAGTCATGAACAGACATTTGTTGTAGATAACCTTTTAATTGATATAAGAGAAAAGCGCATAAAAAATAGCAAATAAAATAAAAACTGAGAAGTGTACAAAAAAAAAAGTTGGTTTATGTTTTTAATACCCTAAAGCTGCATAATATTTTAAGCGTAAATTTTAACTCTTTAATGAAAGGTCAATAAAAATAAAATATGAATGTGGCGCGTATGATTTTTAATGTAGTTTCCTATAAAATTTCTCATTGCTATGAATCAATGTTATGGTCGGACTTTCAAGTAGGTATGTCCAATTAAGTACAGATTACTACACACATGTAAGTGTATCAAAATTAAGCCATATTGTGTAGCAGGATGTGTGAAGCACTCTTTATAACGAGTTCATTCAAAGAGCGCAAATGAGTTCAAACTGTGGAACGCTAATGACCTCACGCAATGCAAACTCGAACTAAGTTTCTGGCTGATAGCGAAGAACGTTTGGTACTACCAACCACACTGAAGCTTTAGATTGGCTAACCCCAACTTTAAAACAACTTCAATTCATTACTCATTTCCGCTAATAAAAACTTAACCCCAATGAATTGGCACCTTTAATATGCAATACAACTTCAGACAGCTATATGTCACGTATCTAAGCCAGGCATCAGCCATGCCAAACGTTATTAAGATATAGCTCTCAAGTTGGAATAAAGTCTGTCCAAAATATAATTCATCGAAAGTCTACTCCAATTGGTGCAAAATCTTTAGTATAGAAATCTTCAAAATCTCTCATCTTTACATATCATCTACAAATAATTTTTAAGCGTAATGCACTTCCAAACGGATTTTCGCTGACCCAGCTGCAGAATATTGCTTACCCTACTACCACTGCTCTAAGAAACACTTCAGAGAGTTTGAAAGTATTGTGTTTCATAAACTCAAAGCAAAAAGGTTGTCAGGGCTTAATCTGTTTACACCGAAAATGATCATAGAGCTTCCCAATTCAGCTCTTTGATTTTTAGTTAACATCTTCAATGCAATATTTCCCAAATTGTTGCAGAAGTTGGTTGTGACCGAACGGCTGACTTAAAATTAAAATTAATTATTATTCAAAATTATTAATATTGACTGTTTACCCGCTCCAATACGATTCATCAAAGTTGATGTTGCGGCAAGTGTTGCAGGCCATGATTGTGCTGCAGGTAGTATCTTTGCTTTATGTTGTGGTTGGCAGTTTGCTACATTGTTGTACTACTTATTGCTGTTGCTGTCCTCCAGCTGCACCAGCGGCTGATCGAAGTGTAAGTGCTCTGCCAACTTTTTTTTTTTAAGCGCCAAAACTTGTCCTTTTCTCTATAAAAAACTTACACCTCCCGCGTTTTTTATTTCTTCATATCAAAACAAATAGCTTTTTCTTCCTTTTTCCCTACGTTTTTCGGCTGTTCGCTACAGATATTGTAAAATTTTCTAGACAACACTCTCACAATTAAGGCACCAGGGTACTATTGCCTCCATCTATAGTCTCATGGCTCCTGACCAAAATATTCATCCATAGATGGAACGAATTTAGCGAAGCTATTAATATGAACAATGCGGGTGGCACATCAACCTGACAGACGCACTTTATAGACCAAATCGGAGATACACCTCACCACTGTTGCTGGTCCGATCCAATTCGACTGGAGTTTAGGATATTGCTCTGCTTGTCGCGTAGGAGCATAAAACCATTTATCGTCCTCAGCCGCAAACTCACCAGCATTTGAAAGCAAATCGTAGCGGTGTTTGGTATTGGCTGCGGCTCTTACCAAATTGTCTCGAGCTTCAGTGTGTATCACCCGTAGACGGCATCGCAGCCCAGTAACGTAGTCGGGATGTGACATAACTTATATTGCTGGTGGCGCGAACACATGCTCTCCAATCAGGCGCATCTAAGATAAGCAGTGTCGGTGAAAATGTTATAGCTTCATGTGGAGCCGACCTATACGCCAGCAGAGCAAGGGACAGTAATCTATCTCAATTGCGTTGATTGTTGCCAATAAATTTCGCCAGATAGTCCAGTAGTGTGCGGTTGAACCACTCAATCATTCCCTAAGACTGGATCGCAGTGGGATAGAAGTGGATGGGAGTGTAAATAGCATGCAAAACCTGGAGAACACTTCGTTAATGAGGGTTTTTGCCACTACCTCAGCTGTCTGGTCTGGAACATCTAAATATTCTGGCCATTTTTCGAAATAGTCCATAATGACAAGGATCTAGCGGTTACCGAAATCAGTGACTGCTAAAGGGCAAAATACGTTTAGGCGTCGTCCAATGGTGCGTCGCGGTTGGCCTTTGCGTGCTTTGCACTTGCAGCAACGTGCGCTCCAAAGAGTTCTATCTGCCCTATAACCATACCAAAAGTAGCGTTGAGCGAGTTTTTCAAACTTTTTCTTTCGGCCTAAATGTCCGCTGGCTGTCGAATTATGCATTTGCGAAATTAGGTCGTTGGTTAATGCTTCTGGAACTACAATGACATCTACTCCTCAGCGATGAAACTTCAATGAGGCATTTTCCAGTTTTAACCTGTCGTACACGCCTTTCGCTAGTATAGCTACTTTTGGAGGTTCCTCGTCCAATACGATCTATTCTCGTGTTGTTATCAATGTCGCGTTGGAGTTTTCAACAATTGTCTAATCGAACGTCCTCGTATCAATCGTAAGAGCTTAGCTGCCATCTTTCTGCTCTTCACATGCATAGGTTCGACATACGCCGCAAGGTCGTCTTGACAATGCGTCATCATTGTCATGTTTGACACCTTTTCGATGCATGTCAAACTGTAGATCATCAACCTCCCGCAAAATGTAGACCGCAAAATCAAACACGAATTTTCGATAGTAGAATGCCTTTACTGGGACCTAGCTGAACAAATACTTCTTCCAGGGGAGTAATATGCTCCTCAATCTTTTCTTTCTTAAGGGCATTACATTAAATTCGAAAAACAACATGTCGCAGCAGAATGCAGAATTTTGTCTGGATGCTACATCCATCTTTAGCTGTCAGTAGCCGCTTTGTAGATCCATCGTAGACAACTATGTTGACGCATATAATGTAGACAAAATGACTTCCATGTTCGGAAGTTGGTAATTATCTTTGCAAGTGATACCATTTAGCCGTCGAAAATCAACACAAAATCTTGTCGTACCATATTTTTCTTTACCAGTTCGACTGGTGACGACTAGGCGTAGTTATAGCGCAGAATAACAATAACAGTCAAATGGCGGTATACAAGTTTGACAAATGAAGCTTCCTGTGTGTCGCTCAGCTCCTCTGATATAACAAATGGTGATTTATCAAATTTTGACACCATTGTGCGACCGGTGTCCAGCAATGGTTACACAGCAACCTCGTGCAGTTTCCCCACCAGAGTATGAAGCATAAATTTCATCGCTTCTTTATTGAGATTCAGCAGTCTGACCGCAAACTCACGCCGTGACTCATCCACCAAAATAAGACCTAATTTCACATTGTTAAATTCTGAATTACTTTTCGTAGCGCAAGATGTGCAGACGTAGACGTATGTACGGCCAGGCAGTGTCACTAAAACCGACAAAAAACGAGTTGGCACGTAGTATGTGAGGGCTTGTACCAAGAGGTACTAACTCCTTCGAAATGCCACCGCATGTCGTGTAGAAATACATCCATTTTCTGTCGTTGTTAAAATCTACGCCTAACAGCCTGGAAACTGGGTTCTCGGTTGACAAAAAATCATGTTGAAAAGACACATTGCCAATGCATCCAGATTAGACATATCCGCTCAATCGGCTTCGCTCGAAATATGCGTGGATCAGAAGAAAACAGGTTAACGTCTCTTTTCCGTCTACGATATAATTCGATGTTCTATTGATAGCTGCCTGAAGCGGTTCAGGCTGTAGCTGCAACACATTATGTGACCGGTATTTGATTTGAATTGAATCTACAGCGCACAGCAATTATATAACTAATGTTCATATCCCACTGGATTAATGGAAATGTGTCATCCGTTGATGGTTTTAATAACACCAGGACTGTCTCGCATTGTTAGATATTGTTCGTGCTATAATTTAATGTAAAGTAGATCAAAGTGTGAAGATGGAATCAAACTCAGAATTTTTGATGGAGTTTTTACTTATTTACATAAAGTTTCAGTTTTTTTGTCAAACTTCAATTTAACGAATATACTAATCCCGATTAAGCCACTGAAAACAAATTATGGCTGAGAATAAATAAAAAAAAAGAAAAGTTTCTTGTTTGTCAAAAATACAAGTTGGGAGCAGAATTCTCCTTTACAACACCACATTTGAAATAGACTTTCTAATAGAGACGGCAATTTAGGTGAAACATGGTCATTCATTTTTAAATGCTCCTTAAATGCATTCAACTGGAATTGTTTTACCATAATCTCATAAAATTACTTCGAGCGAATGCATTTGTCCTCATGGTTTTTATTCTACTTTTGGTCAAACTCTTGTCTGGTACCAGTTGTATTAAGGCATTATTTAATTGTGGTGACATGTCTAGCTCTATAGCAATCAACATATCAGAATTAATTATACCCTTCACAAGCAGTGTAAACGGAGTGTCAAGGAGTTCGAAACGCTTATTTCATCAGCTGAACGAGACGAATTGGAATAGCCATATCCGTCTGTCTGTCTGTCTGTCTGTCTGCCTTTATTCTCTCTGTATGTATCAAAACTAGTTAAGTCTTTAGTTTAAAATTTAATGAATTAATTTAATTTTAATTTATTTTCTCATGAATATATACATTCGTCAATAATCCAAATTACAGACTTAATTTGTGCAACTACCTAAAAAATATTAAACTTTGTAGGGTTCAATATATTCGTACACATTCACTCTTGAACTCTTACTTGTTCGTTTAAGCAGCTGTGGATCATTTTAAAACCTTTTTATTTGCATCTTGTGCTCAAGTATCTTCAACGAAAAAAAAAAAAGCTAAAATAAAATTAAATACATAAAACAAAAAATCAACAAAAGCATAAAAGAAAAACAACCCGAATGAAAGTAATAGCCACAAGTTCAGCCAAATTGGGTAATAAATTGTCTGTGGCGCTTAATGAGCAACGGAAAAACACAAATTAAGAATGTATAGAAAAAAGCTGCTGGAAAATGTGACTGCGGCCAGAAAGGTGCTTAGCAAATTTTATTTTAGCCTTTGCCATTAAATGGAAAAACGTTGATATTTGCAGCCAGCTGCTACTTTGTTGCCATTTCTAAAATTCTCAACGAGGTGACTCGTTTAATGCTTCATTTTTATATATACATATTATATATTGCGAAAATTTGCGACGATAAAGCTAGAAATAACTTTATACAGTACCATAAAAATACGAGAGAGGACCGAAGAAAAATGCAATGCAGTGCACAGCTTTAATAAATCGCGCTTGCCACAACTTAACACAAAATCGACTCGAATTACCAGTAGTCATGGCTCCGGCATCATCTATAAATTAGTGCAGTAATGACTCTGGCGCTACAATATTCTGCACTCTGTATAGTTTATTTCGCTGTTGTCGTCCTTTTATTTTTTGTGTGCAAATATTAATTACATAAAACGGCTCGTACCCTTCTGTATCTATAGTCCTTTCATCTTGTATATGAAATATTCTTTTTGTTGTGGATTTAATTTGTATTTTTTTATACTTTGAGCAGCTTTTAATTTAATTTTCTCTCGGCTTCTAATTATCCTTGCTAATCGTAAAAGACTTAAAATGGATGCAAAGTTTTAATTTGTTATTTAAGGGTTTTTTAGTTTGTCAGACCTTTTTTAATGAAGTTATTATTTGTTGATAATTATAAATTATTTATGCAGATGTGGAGCAGATGTTAAACGATATGAAGTAAAAAATTGTTATAGTTGCTGGGCAATGTTTAATTCAGAGGAATATATTCTGTGACATAAAAGTGCTTATATAGGCTCATATAAATTTTTTTTAATATTTAAAAAAACTATAATGGACTGAATTTGGAAAACAAAACTTTTTAATAATATAATTTAATAAATTAATATAATATTTTTGTGGAAAAAAAGCGAATAAGGGTACTATTTTATAAGGACTTATAAATATTACTTTTGAAAAAAATTACGAAAAAATAGTCGTTGTCTATTAAAAACATATGCAGTTCAAGGTTCATATGTTACATAGACATAAAGACATCGACTTCTCTCAAATAACCAACCCGATTACATTTTCACTGATTGATTCTTTGTAACCAATTTTCCAACAATATGCCACATATATTGGCCACAACGTTGGAAAATTCAAAGGCATGTTCAAGACGTCGTTTTCACCGGACCATCACAAGATTACTCGGCAACTAAACTACTTAAATAGATCAATTATTTGACCAACTGTTTGATGTTCCAATCTCGTATCACAGATATTAAGTGCATCCAATTTTGACTAAAAAACATGGCACGGTAGCGAACCCCATTATCCGTAACATGGCGATCATTTTCATGGACGAAAACAGATGATCCATTCACACCTCTGGCATAAAAGCTACACCACTCAGTTACTTTAAGTGAATAAAATGGAGTCACTTGAAGTACTTGTCGGTCTTTGCTTATTGACAAAGCTATGAAGCCAAAAATGTACTTTATTGCTGAACTAAATTTTTCGATCATTAACAGAGTTTTAATCAAAATTTTGCTAAGCTCATTAAGAGAAGTTTATGTGCTTTAAATGATCAAAAGGCTCCAATTCAGTTAAGAGTGTAGACAAAGAATTCCAACTCCTGTCAACCGCATGGAATCAGAGATTTGGCTCTATATGAACTAAAGCACTTATGGCAAAATATTTTCAGTACTTCTACCAGTTCGTTATTTCACTGGCCAATATAATATATGTAAATATTTTTTTTTATTCACTGTACCCATTGGTAAAAGGCGAAATTAAATTTGAGCAAATATTTTTAACACTCACAGTAGGTGAGCAGACCCTATAGACAATTCAAAATATCGAGAATTAAGAAACTATAAGAGATAATTGTTTGAATATTTAGATTCACGTATCCCTTCTTCATATCACTTGTATTCAATGAATGTGAAACATTCCCTCCGTAAAAAGAGGTTCACACTTACCATGCAAGCCTACTCATCATTCTGAGTTTTTGCACGCAACAAAATTTTATTGATTTGTTTTGATTGTTAATTTGTCTAGAAACAGCGAATTTCGACTATTATTGGCGACCTTGAAGTCCACCTCGAACCTGTAACGAACAGGGTATCTCAAAGTCAAGAGCTCGCGATTGCAACGGTATTTCTGTATCTGATTCTCTGCCTGACTGCCTATATATGTATGCCGCCTGTTCCCACAATCCCTCTAATTAGAATTACCGCAATATGGCTACTAGAAAGTACCGCTCCATACTTAACCAAATAAATCAATTAAATTAAACCAATTATTTTTTATCAATAATATTAATTGTTGTAAAATTGATTGATCCAAATTAATTTGACATTAAGTTTTAATACTAATAGCAGCTTGCTATAACAAATAGTTTCAAAAACAGATGGTTTGACGCACAATGTAAGAAGGCTAGAGATAAAGTATTTGACTACCTAAAGGCACTAAGAAAATTCCAAAATACAAGTGACAAAGAACAATACCTCACAGCAAAAAAGAACTACATAAAATTGTGCAACACAAAAAGGCAAAAATATTCAATAGACCTTGAGCATAAAATTAACTGCGTGACAAATAATAAAGATTGGTGGAAAATAGTTAAAGAAATAAGAAGTTCACCATATCAAGTTGGATCACACATTTCGGCTGAAGAGTTCAGAAGTTATTTTCAGACATTACTGAACCCATGCCAAAGAAATATTGAAATTCTTTACGCACCATATTTGTACGAAGATGAAGATCTGGATAAGCCGGTGGAAATCTATGAGCTAAAAAAGATATTGGAAAGAGTTAAGATGAACAAGGCGCCAGGCTTAGATAGAGTATCATACGAATTTTACGCCAATGCATCCTAACAGTTCCTGAATTTGCTAGTTAAAATTTACAACAATATTTTAAATAATTGCAAATTGGATGACGCATTTGTGACAAGTATTATATTTCCTATTTTTAAAAAAGGAAACCCGAATGTTACTGAAAATTATAGAGGCATATCGTTCATGAACTGTTCAGCGAAAATTTTAATGGGTATTGTTAACGATCGGTTAACTGCATGGGTTTTGAAGCATAAAAAGCTGAATGAATATCAAGCCGGATTTAGAAGGAATTATTCGACAATTGACAATATATATAATTTATCCTCAATAGTTCGAATAAAGTTCTTCGAGAAAAAGAAGGTCTACGCGTTTTTTGTCGATTTTAAAGCTGCATTTGACCGAGTTCCAAGAAATTTATTAATATTTAAGTTGCACCAAATAGGCATGTCATCCAAGATGGTTAAATTTGTTGAGTCGATTTACAAACACACTAAATGCGCAGTATGGACCGGTGAAGAATTATCAAAGGAGTTTGAAACAATGAGCGGTGTCAAACAGGGATGCTTATTATCTCCCCTGCTGTTTGCATTATACTTAAACGATCTGAATGACTGCCTTGATGGTGGGCTCTATATTGACAACGTAAATATTAGACTCCTACTCTATGCGGATGATATTGTTATACTATCGGACGACGTTGAGAAACTTCAGCTTATGATAAATGAACTGGAAGTATACTGCGAAAAATGGGGTATGGAGGTTAATATGAGTAAGTCAGAGATAATGGTATTTCGTAAAGGAGGTCGCTTGTCAACTAGAGAAAAGTGGTATTATAAAGGAACTGAGATTAAAATTGTGACAAAATATGATTATTTAGGTGCAAAATTAACGCCAAGCATGTCATTTGCTTCTCATGTCAAAAATAAGAAAGCAGTATCAAAGGTGGCTATTAACTCTACATGGAAGCCTTTTTTGAGCAAGAGAAAAATAAATTTAAGTGCAAAATGGAATCTTTTTAAAGCAGCATGCAGATCCATTCAAACATATGGAGCCCAAGTATGGGGACATTCGTACTCTAATGAAGTGAACGAGTTACAAAGGTACTTTGTTAAACGGATATTTCAGCTACCAGATAACACACCAAATTATATCATTGCTATAGAAACAGACATTGAAGATAGCCACTTATACACACTTAATTTACATCTGAAGTATATAACTAGAACCTTGTATGATTACACGTGCAACAGACTCCCAAATATGCTAACAAAAGCATTGATGACAAAAGGCATTTTATGGCACACAGAATTATTAAACAATATGCGTAATTTCGACATACACCTAACGAATACATTGAGTCGAACGGAATGGTGCAATAAATGCGTAGAAATTTTGATGGCATTAAAGCAAAATGTGAGTCAAGAATATAGAAATAGAGCAATTATGAGTGATAGCCGCATATATAGGTACCTAGACTTTGGAAGAGGAAAGTCCTATTGCAATGATTTTCAAACACAAAGAGCAATAACGTGGATAATAAAAGCCCGAGGTGACTTATTGTGGCTAAATGGTAGTAAATATCGACAAGCTAGCTCACGATTATGCACATTATGCAATTTAAAAGAAGAAGAAGACATCATACATTTCATTGGCAGATGTCCGGTATTACGTGAATTTAGATATAGGTACTTTGGAAAAGCACAACTAATGGAAAATGAAATAATAGATATTTTGAATGGCCTTCCTGAAGATAATTGGTATAGCTTAGTTAAGTACTTAGAAACAGCTACTAATTATAGGAAATTTATAGTAAATGAATATAATTCATAATTTTTTATTTTTTATTTTAGGGATAAGTTAATTAGGAAAATAGTTAATCCAGTCCTCGAACGATCTGCTATCTCGCTAACCTGAGGCAGGCAGGTGTAGTAGAGGGTAGGGTTAAAAATAATTGTTAGTAAATTAGTAAATTAATGAATTAAATTGTATGCGTTAGAAAATTTATGCTTGGGCAGACGGCAAGTAGCCATGCCAATTAATTTAAGTTCTATATAAGACAAAAATTTTGATTAAGTAAGAATTGTGAATAAAAGAACTCTATCTATCTATCTATCTATCTACTAGACATTGATATTTTCATTCATTTCATTTTCATTTACTAGAGTCATCCAGTGCACTATGGTTTTTTTGCTCATTTTTTTGGCAAAATCTATTTTTTTTTATTATTTTTGATTTTTAAATTCAACCGATGTTTATGTTGACTACACCCTAGTTAGATTAAAAATTAATCGATTTTAAAATATGTGGCCACCCAAATTTTTTTGCGCGCTTCCAAAGTCAGCTGTATATGACTCATATACTTTTTTGTTGAATTGGCGGCAATCGATTACCAAAGTGAATTGCTTACATTTATGAAAATACAAAGGAAATTAAAACTATATGGAAAACTATAGTTCAGGTATGTAAAATTATAGTTTACTAACAATTTAGTCAATGTTTTGTGTTTACGTATATTTGTGTCGTGCTTTGTTTGTGTGTACTTTTTAGGTTGACTTTAACAACTGTATCTGTGTTTTGTGAAGTAATACTTTCTAAGGGTAAAAAAGGGTAAAAAGTTATATATGAGAAGTTGTTATCTGAAGTGTGCAGAATGATATGTAATTAATTTTATTTGTGACAAATTGCGAATTTGGCTTAAAATTGTGATTTTTCAGAACAATATGTGTTTGCGCATGCAGAGCTGGTTGACATTTGCAGTAGCAAAAAGCGCTCAGAGAACGCAGTTCAGCAGCACATTCTGCAAAAAATTGGGAGTAAAAACTTAAATGACGATCAAGTCATTATAATCAATGAAAAACTACAGGCATTCATTAAATACATTGAGAGGTACTTGAGAGATTGCTCTCGAAATCTATCAGAAAAACAAAATTTGGATACCCAGACTCGTGATCTACAAAATTATTTGTAGAAATATAATGGGAAGCATATATTTGTGGAATACTCTAGACAAATGACACTTATTGATGGAAAAGTTCTAAATATATGGTCAGGATATAATTCTTGTCTGTGTTGTCCATTCTGTGGAGCGAAGCCTTTGCAGTTGCTTCATATAAAAGATTTTAATTCTGAAACTTTTAAGGCTTAGACATATGCTCTTCAATGTGGCATGCCTGGATTCGCTTTCATTTTAAAACATTCTTATTGAGTTGAGCTATAAAAGGGGTATGTGAAGTACTCTGACCAACCGCAATTCATGGCTCGAAAAAACTGCATACAAAGGAAAATGATGACGGAAATGGGACTTCACTTAGACAAGCCAAGACCAAATGGTAGTGGAAACTCAAATGACGGCAACACAGCTAGAAGGGGTTGCAGTCAAACTATCATTAATTTTAGATACTGACTTCCAAATGTAAGAAGATTTTCATACAATTTTAATGAAGATTTCTTGCGAGTATAAAATTAACGCAGTAAAGCTAAACACTTTTTCTGAAAATATTTTTGGAGCATATCAAATAAAGTTTACCTGGTACCCCATGTTGCCGCCAGTTCACAAAGTATTAATACACGGTCATGAGATAATAAATGACTGTTTGGTTCTTGAAGGCTCTCTTGGGGAACATGCATCCGAATCTCGTAATAAATTTTATAAGAGCAACAGAAGGAGCCATGCAAGAAAATGCTCGAAAATATGACAGACATTTTTAACAGAGCGCTAGATACTTCTGATCCTTTGGTGTCCAGTATTTATTTAAAAAACCGACGAAACAAAAATCAAAAATTAAACATGCCAGCCAACACAACTACAAGTAAATTTGAAAAAAGAAATGATCATAATGATCTGCAGATTGAACAACATGATGCAGAGTATAATGAGGAGGAAGACGTAAAGGACGAATAATGACAAGGATTACTTAAAAGATGTCAAAGAGTATGAGCTTGATGTGATCGCTTCAGACGAAGATTATTTAGATATCGAAGAAAATTCAGTTCATATTTTTCGTGAGTAGCCACACAAACTTATTAAACTTTTTGAAATATTTATCGCTATTTTCAGATGCAATAATTTAAAACATCAATATATGTATTTATCATCAAATAAATATTACTATATTTTGTAATAACATATTTAAATTTGGATTCCTATTTGTTAAATTTGAATCAATAAAATTTATCCAAGTCCGCCAGATTGTTCATATGGCAGCTATATAAAAAGTGGTCCAAATCAAACGAAACTTAGAAGATCGTCTTGGGAGAGCTATATACTTATACAAACGAAATTTTGGTGAAAAAATCTTTAAAATTATAATTTTTGCAAAAAAAAAAAAAAAGGAAAAAAAACATAATGCAGTGGTGGAAATTGAACCATTGCTTTAACTTTTGTTGTAATAAATCGATTTTAAATTTCTTATACAAAAAAGAAAAGTATGTACCTACAAGTGAACTTTAAAAGTGCTGCAAGTTTTATGCCAACTGTCAGTGGTTCCCGAGAAATAATGTAATATGTAACTTGCAAGACTTGTAAAGTACACTTGCTAGTACTTCTGTGAAAAAATTAAAGTATAAAGAATGTAAAGTTACATATTTTTAAAACGATAAAAAATATTTTTTTCATAAAAGCATATTTTCTTAAGTTCTGCATATGGGAATTTCAGCAGAAATATCATCCGCAGCCAAAAAATGCTCTAAGTGAAAAGTTGTCTCTACATTATGAGTTAGACGCAAAATGGAAGAAAGTGAATATAGCCTTGATGGTGATTTTATGAAGAAGGGGCAACATTTTAAAATAAACTTGTAAAATTCCGGCGAAGTCCTAGTCGTATGCAAAAAGAACGAAGTCTCTATCTATTACCGTTTCCGAGATCCTTTCGTTCATACGTACGGACAGACGAACATGTACCTACGGTACAGGGCCTAAAAATCTTGATTGACCAAAACTAAAAAACGTAAGTCCCATACAAATCTATTTTTTTGTATGTTTTGTTACTTTACACGCCGAACTTGCTAAATATTTTTAAAACTTGGTTAATTTTAATAAAACATTCTAATCGGATCCATAAAGGAATATTTCTAATCGAGCCCACTCCAAAAGCAACGGTCTTATTTATATTTGCAACAACAACTTTCGAATTCAAATCACAGCCAGAAAAACTGTAATAATTTTCGTATTTCCGAAAATATTTTGTGTTTTAAAACAAAATATATTTTAGGGATTCGGTTGAAAAACTATTCATTTGATTTTAGGGGCTCTTGAGCATGTTTTCAGTTAAAAAAAAATTGTAGTACCACTTTTTCCAACAATTGTTAAATTTTATTATGTGGGTGTATGCATTACCTCGTGCGGTTTTCTAAGAGAGGGTCGTGTTCATTCGTGACTATGTTCATTTGGAAGCTACTGTCATTGGGGGTATTTTTTAGTATATGTTATTTGGATTAAGCGTAAACAAAAATTTTTTCTATTCATTTGAAAATGTCGAATTTTGTGCCAGATAAAGTGTTTTTGCTGGAAGTTCTTCTTCATTAATAAAATATGAAGAAAATTGCTACCGAAAATCATTGTATTTTAGTGGAAGTTTAAGATGACCATGCTATGCTCTAGCTGAACGAACGTGCCAGAAGTGGTTTGCACGGCTTAAAAGCAATTTCGACTTGAAAGACGAAGAACGACTGAGTGACATACGCAAAAAAAAAAAAAAAACTTACAAAAGCTTTGAGAATTGATCAAGCAATCACTTCCAGACGTTTAAAAGTATTGGGATTCATCGAAAAGCTTGCAAATTGAGTGCCGTATAAAGTCGAATGGCGATTCTGCATGTAGGAAATGTTGCTTGAACGCCACAAAAAGAACTAATTTTTGCATTGGTTTGTCACTGGTGATGAAAAATTGATTCATTACGATAAAACCAAGCTTAAGAAATCATATGAGAAGCCCGGCCAACCATCAACATCCACGGCAAAGCCGAATATGCATGGCGCCAAGGTAATTCTCTATATTTGGTGGGATCACAAGGGTGTGTTGTATTATTAGCTCTTGACATTGGGCCAAACGATCAAAGGGGAATTGTACCGAACACAATTGATTCGTTTGAAGAGAGCGATCGTAGAAATACGAAAGAAATATGCGACCAGACACGAATCCATCATTTTCCATCATGACAACGCTCGGCCACATGTTGCAAAACCGGCTAAAAACTATTTGGAAAACAGTGCGTGATAAGTTCTACCTCACCCGCATTAAAGCCCAGACATAGCCCCTTCTGGTCTCACCGGAATTCACTTCACTTCAGAACAGCGTATCAAAAATTGGCACGATTCATTCTTCGCCGTCAAGCCGAAGAATCCACAAACTGCCATAAAGATTGTCAACCATTATAGCTTTCGATGGACTATAAAAGATTGTCCAAAAAGGAAAAAAAGGAGTAAAAGTATATAAAAAAAATGATTTTCTATAAAATACCATAAAACTTTTATAGAGGTACAGCTTGCTTTTTCTGTGCGATGATTAGTCCCAGAGATATTTAAGACATAAGAAAAAAGACGACTTTACACGATTATAACGAGGCGGAAAATGGTCGCACAACAAATTAATAAAAGGCAAACTAATGCTTAAGAAACAAACTAAATGATTTATCCATTCACTAAGCATTTGAACACATATAAATAGAAAAAAGTAGGCGGGTATTTTGTACCTCGGCTACAACCAACTACGTGGCAAGTCAAATACGATACTTTATTTGACTGCAATAAAAAGAAATTCCGTTGGCAAATTTTCAACTGAATATTTTAAATTAAACTGTCCCAAAAATGTGCAACCTTGTGCTTGTTGCACATTTTTGGAACAGTTTACTGCTGACAAATATGACTAAATTGATTTTCCTTGTCAAGCTGATCCAGAATATATATAAACTTTATAGAATCTATCATACATCCTTCAATTTGTTGCAAACTTTCAAACAAGCTGATAAAATCATTTCACACTATGCTTAAATGATATAGAAACACCGGACACGCTTTTCTCTCTCCATTTCGTCTTCCTTTTATTTTTCTTGTATTTCTTTTTTTTTTTTTTGTGCCTTGTCTTCTTCTTTTTTTTACTGATTTAGAGCAAAGAAAAACCATTATGTCTATTTGTTCTTATTTTCTTTGGAAAGCAATTTGTTTTAATTTTTTCGCTTCGTCAGCATTACTTAAATAAGAAGAGGAGAGAGCTGAACTAATTGTTTATCTGTATTAGAAAGATTTTTCTCGCATATTTTAGTAGTTGTTTTGTTTTATTATATGGTTTTAGAGCCTATGCGCACGTAATATAAATAGTTGTACCTTTCAAATGGTATATTTAATTTATACAAATCCATCATGAAAATCCTTTTGCCTATTAATTCTCAAGCTAGCTAAAATTCGTTAAATGTATTTTATTACATTGAAAATTAAGCATAATATTCCTTGCTTTCTCATTAACAAAGCTATTAATAGACTTTATTTAACAAGACTAAATTTAACTTAATTTGTGTTCAAACAAAAGTTTCAACACAACACATTAATTTCAGTTATTTATAAGTTGAAGTGTTTTCATTTGCTCGTTCGTAAATAATTACATAATTAAACTTCACAGCTGGCCAATGATTTATTAACAATTAAACTAATTAAATGCATGAACGCCGATTAAACTTGCCAAATTGAAGACGCAAACGTATTTACAATATTGGGTAGTTATATATAGCACCCAAGCCAAGACCTCAGCGTAAACTTCACGAAGGCTGTCATGCACAATTCACTTCAGTGATTTCCAACAGTTTCGGCATAAAGAAAACTTTTCTTGCTAAACGGAATTTAATAAATCTCAAAGCAAAGTCAACCTTGAATGCCAAAGATTTACAATGAATTTCAAATTGAGCCAGCTTTGCTGTTTCAACGGAAATCAAATCAAATAAACTGGCTTGCGGAAGCAAATATCATGCGTTGGCAATGAAGTTGTCAAAGCCGTGGGTAATATTTCCATACACAGCCGCACCAAACACTTAACACAT
Organism: Leucophenga maculata; assembly: GCA_035044805.1. Classification (NCBI taxonomy): domain Eukaryota; kingdom Metazoa; phylum Arthropoda; class Insecta; order Diptera; family Drosophilidae; genus Leucophenga; species Leucophenga maculata. Next base: position 150,237 of record JAWNNP010000054.1, on the reverse strand, counting down.
TAATTTTCGCAACGATTTCAATTAGAGTAAGTGTATACTAGATCAAATATCAGGCCTTCGGCTGTTAGCAATAAATGTACATCACTTGAACTATGTGTATAAATAAATGAATGAACGAACGAACGAACGAACGAACGAACGAATGAATGAATGAATGGGCTAAACAAGTGCGAGAAATGTCTTTTGGCTTAATGTTGAGCAACCGCAACCAATCTGTGACAAATGTACACATTCAGTCGCACATATTCACAATGGAGAATCAAATGAATGCTATTTATCAAATGTCGCCTTTGAGCAGAGTCTACCATTTAATACAATCTGTGTATAAAAAAGGTACTAGTAAAAGGTCAGCTGCGTCTTTGTCTGACCTTTTGTATCCATTTAATGTTGCCATTTGTGTATGTTAGGCAACATACTTACAATATGAAGGACATACGTACAACAATCTGTTGACATGCGCACCCACGTAGTTGTTGGTTTTTTTTATTGCAGATGCCATTGTTTACAGGCTTTGTGGCTTTGCATTTAAATAAGTCAAACGTTGGCATACGCTACTTGCTGCTTGCTTAACTTCCAACTTTGGTTTTTCTATCTTTTCCTTTTTCAGTTTCCAATTGAACGCATTCTGTTATATAAAATATATATTTTTGTATATTGTATATTTAATGGCTTATGCAAATATCTTAAATGGTTTTTGAATAAAAGTGGTTTTTCTATACGTTTATGTAGCTTCTTGCATTTCAAAATATCTCTATTCAAATTGTTTGCATGATGAAGATTTCATCGATGACCACAATGGCTTGACAGAGAAATCTATGTAGACATATATTTGGCTTGATTTATGAATAAAATGTTATGGCTGGCAAAATGAAATGAATTTGCATATTTAATGCTTCATCAGGGATTTCAGTTTTAGTGAGAATTCCGTTTGTACCTACTGAGAAATGTAACGCTTTGTTCGAAATGATTTGATACAATTTTGCTTTGGGTTATAACTTCTTGATTTATAAATAACTAGCTTTTACCCGCGACTTCGTCCGCTATCTCTAAAAGTATTATTATTGTAGTAGTATTTTATTGCGTTGAAAATAGTTTCAAACATCTACAAACTTCAAATAAAAATGAGACCAAACTCAACGAAAACATATTCTTGGTCACCGTATCGAAAAGTTTTGGATCAGTTTCTGCGTTTGGTATCTCAGCATTTATGACTTCGTCAATTTGATTGGGAAGCAATTTCTTCTGCAACCACAATAATAAGTGCACGTGAGGCAAACCACGTTTTTGCCACTCAATAGAATACATGAAGCACTGCATTTCACCAAATATTTTGCCTTTTGTAAGTAGAGAAACTAATTTCTGTACTTTTATTTTAAACACTCTAGCTGTTAAGTCATGTCGATACGTTGAATTTTGGCCAGCCATTAGCTCTTGGGTAATTTCTAGCCAGGCGGGGTTACATGTAAATGTTATAAACAGGTCAGGCCTCCCATAGTTACGCACGTATGTGAATGCATCTTAAGTATATTCATGAAGATATCTTGGGCTATTAACAAACGATGATGGAAGAATCACCGCCTGGCCCAAGTTATTTGGATCCAGATCTGCATCGTTTCTAATCGCGTCTTATAAATGAATGTAGTTTTCAGCCCGTAGTTTCTTTTGATTTAAAGATATAAACCTCAAGCGCTCACTCTCCATCTTGACATACATATCCGCCATAAACTGTTGAAGGAGAAGTCTACACCGAAGCAACAAATTAAAGTCGGCGCGACGGACCATCAGATGATATGCGTAAAAGTCCTAACAGGACACTTTTTTGTTTGGTATGGGTGATTTGGTAATTGGACTTATCTGTGGAATATCAATTCTATATCCCTCCTGTCCTTTCCAAAAAATTATTGGGTATTCAAGAGCGTCATAAAATCTATGAGTGTCCGGAACTCTGGTGAGCATGCCATCATTCGCTTGAAGAACGATGTCGCGAGACGCAGTTTGATCACCACTAACTACTACGGCAGCTTTTTCATTTGTGGTCGGGACATTGAATCGTCTCTCGTGTTGATCACGTGGTACACGGTCTGGATGGATCACAACTTTTTAATTGTCGTTTGGCACTCTATCTTTCGCTGATTTAAATTCATGTACCAAATCGTTATGAGCGTGTAGAACTCTTTGTATTTTTTGGACTACGTTCTTTTCTACTCCTTGTACGTACTCAAGACGCCTATTTACTTCAGCTTCCTCAGCACCCATGAAGTAAATTTGTAAAAATTGAGGTTGCATATTGGTCGCAGGGAGCAAGGAACCAATTCTGTGGTATACTTGACCTTGAACAGTGAAAGTCGAACATTGAGACAATTTTATCCGCTCCAAAAGACGTCATATGGAAGCATGAATTATATTTTCTAATATTTCTTAGAAAACGGCGAGACTCATCTGTTTCATTAGAGAAAAGATTTTTCAGTGGTTCAATCGGCTCATCTATTGTAGAAATTGCTACTTTTCCTCCCGAACAACACATGCCTGCCGTTTCCTCTTGCCATTTAAGAGCTCCACAAAATCGGCAATCTTTGTTCATTGCGTTTATTTTTATAAGCTTGTGACTTTCATATTCAAGCGTCTCGTCGTACTCAAATGCCGCTTTGTCGAATGCACCCCATGTGTTTTTCCTAAATGTTTGACGACGCTGTACCGCCCTTTCAGCAACAGCGCTTCTGCGGGCTTCAGCCATCTCAACGGTTTCTGTGGCCCTTTGAAATGCGATATAAGCTGCCTGCTGTTGATGCCGAGCTTGGGACTGCTCCGTTGTCTCAGCAGCCCTTTGGGACGCCATATACTCCGTATTCTGTTGACGCCAGATACTCCGCATTATGTTGGCCCCGAGCTTGGGACTGCTCCGGTGTTTCAGCAGCCCTTTAGGACGCCAGATACTCCGCAGGTTGTTGATGCCGAGCTTGGGACTGTTCCGGTGTCTCAGCAGCTCTAGCTACCTTCATTGCTCGTGCTTTCTTTGACTTTTTTGAAAGATTACTCTTGCGCTTTCGGTCCATAATAAATAATAATAATAATAATAATTTTTTATAGAAAGAAAATTTTATATTAAAGAAATTAGTAGATTGAATGCTTCTATTTTGAATCGATATAACTATAAAATTTTTTACCTGCTATTTTATTGTAGTTGAAGTAATGAAGTAACAATATCGTAGCCTACGTTCTTTTCCATCATCCCATCTATCTCTATTCCAAAATTGAGACGAATTGGTGGAACGGTTTAGCCGTAAGAGAGGAACATACATACACACATACATACAAACTTTCGCATTTATAATATTAGTAGGATTTTCAAAGGAAACAACTAGTCACATCTCTTGTGTCAGTCTGAATTGTATTCAGCCAGGAGTGAGAGGTGCTAATTATCTGTAGAAGTGCAGAAGTTTTATTTTATAAAAATATATTAAATATTTTGTTGTAAAATTTTTACTATTCGACAAAACACACACTCAGCTCAGGCATGAAAAGCAATTTCTTTTCTTCCTTTTTTCAATGCTGACAACGCGAAAAATCAGACAGAATTGATTTTGCAAATAAAATGACAATTAATGGTTTTACAAGACATAGAGGGAAAATGAGCAAAAAATAGTAGACGAAAAAGATGCCATTTTTTTAAATAAAATTTTTTACAAAAAGCCTATTCATAATGATTTTTTAATTAATGACTAACTTCTTCTTACTCAGAATTTATTTTAGTTAGTTGTTTAACAACCGATGAGAATTTGCCTAAATATAGAAACAACTGCTCGTAATTAATTATATTAAAATATTTTTTTTTTAAATTTATAAACTAACAAAACGTCGTAATACATTTTTCTAAATTAATTTCTTGTGTAAGAATTTTATTATAAACAAGAATCGTATGTGAGTAATTAAATTATGTAATATTATCCAACTTATAAGAGGCTAATTATGCAAAATAATATTGACCGGAATTTTGCTGCAACAGTACATGGAAGCGAAAAAAGAACAAAACACACATCCTTATAGTAGCAGAAGAGCAAAGCAATTACGATATGCAAATGATATAAGACATAAAAACATTAACAACAAATATCTGTAAGTGACGTTCAAACTATTGTTGAAGTTTCAGGACATTGTTGAAAATTCTGTGTTTATGGAAAACTTTCATAAATGTACATAATCCCAAACCAAACTGAAATAGTTTTTAAGTAAATATTGATGAGATAACTTAAAGAACAAATATTTATAAAACAATTATTAGGGTATTTTGAACTTTAAGATACAAAATGTCTCACTATTGGTACTGTGCGTGATGCAATGTGTACGGAGCTGAGCGGTGCACAGCGATATAATTTGTCTTAATGTGAATATTTGGTCACTGGTTGGCCTTTTTCGTCTGATAGTATCTTGAATGCTAATCGCTGCCAGGCACTAGTCGACAGGCGTGAATCTGGAGACGAGGACAAGTAGCTTCCTTGTTATCACGAAACCGCATCCAAATTAGTTCTTACTCGCATGGTGCCTATAGCAGATGTCACTGTACGCTTTTTTCGAACAACGTGTCTTAACCATCGTATGTTTTGGATTGCAGTGATGTCAGCCTTGTATCTTTAGAGAACATCAACCAGCTGGAAATTTAACTCGTTCATGTGGGCATTTTAGATGCATATTCTTAAATCTTGGTCATTATATCATTTTCGGGGGACTTCATTATAGGGGTGTCATACTCGAAGCTTTCTTTTAGTTTTTATAGGAGTAATGTATTTTATGGATGCGACCCGCAATCCTCTAATTAATTATCGCTTTCTAATAGTTTGCTTACCTGAACGGCTGTTACCCAAAAGTTACGTTTGGACAAGAATTATTATTGTTCCCAAGTGAATGGCTGTCAACAACTTTTCGCACAATGTGATCTTCTGCAAACGACCCCATCTCACTAGGAAAATCCATTTGTAATATGTCCTTCGGTCATAATAAGCTATAGTGTTGGTCCTATGTCAAAGCCCTGGGTACAACCTCTAGACAATATTGACTTGTAACACCTGTCTACCAGGCGTCCCCCGGTCGTTTCCAAAGCAGTCTTGGTTAGCTCCAAAACCAAAAAAATAAACCCCCCATTGTTGACTTCATCCATCAGCCCGCCGTACAGTCTCATGAACAAATCTTTGATCAATAATTCAAATAAGTCGATAAGATGTTTGCCGAAATCCTTGCCAGCTTTAATATTGAGAGCAAGGCGTTGCTTTTTCACCTATTTTAGACTTGTACAGTAGCTTTAAGCGAAGTCTGACAACGAGTTTATTTACATAATTGGGCAAGAAGATTTGTTGTTCTTGAATTTTCGCTGCTGCGGATATGGCGTCAAGCTCACCAACTGCATAATAATAGTATTGGATATCATGTCGTCATTTCTAGTAGCTTCCCATGTTTCAATCATACAATATGTAGAACCACTCTGTATGTCAATATTTCTGCAATTGGAGGTATCAAGCATCGAGCTTCTTCATTTTCATTGTTTCATGGTGTCAGCTGTATTGTTTGAACTACTCGCCGTTTGTATTTGAGACATAGTTATACCGACTTTCGCTTCTGAACTTCCGTCGTGGCAAGAAGTTTGACTTGTATGGTGCATAATTGACGGTCGATCGTTACCAGTAAAGTGATAGCTTGACATCGAGACATTTTTGTTTAACGAAAGCTTTGCATTGAAGTGGCATTCGGAATCTTGCATGTGTGATCGAGCAGTTATACTTTACTGCTTATGCGTTTAAATCACCGGCAACGATTGCGCAGCGATGCTATCTGGCGTCTTTCACCAAATCATCAATTATGGATCCACAACTGTTTATGTCGTAGATAATAGCTATATATCTATAATTGGCCCAATTGACAATTGGTTGAGTCAAGTTTGTAGAATTCACTTAAAATAATTCTGCTCCTCAACCATTAAGGAAAGAAAACTTTTTGTCATCAAATTGAATGAAAACAAGTAAGAAACTTACAGTCGGGCACTGTAAGAGACCCTGTACAGTACACATTAAATGTTTCCAATCAGTGCAAAACAAAAAGGTAGGAAATTAATAAGAAAAAATGGTAGTAACGAAAAGAATTTGGCTCCTCCCACTTCTCACTCCACGAATAAGTGCCTTATAAAATATTTTCTTATGTATGCAAAGAAAAAGGAGGAACGAAGTATGATAGATCGTTCAAATTCAATTGCTTATAAAATCGTCAAATTCCTGTCCTTATCAAGTTAATAAAACTAATCTTCAGATGTAAGCTATTTGCCCAATTAATTGCTGAAGTAGGCGAAATTTATAATCTTTTGAATCGTAACTTCATTCGCAATGCAATGATATTTCTGGAATAAGTTTCCGCAAAAAAAATTCTTTGTCAAATTTTGAACTCTAACCTATATAACAGCGACGAATTATTACCCCTAGAAGAATTGGTGAAAAAAAACAGGATTGCAATGAAATTCCCCAAAAAAAATCTTTTTTTATTAGCAGAAATTGATCGAAACAGTGTCATCCGTACAGAGGAAACCGAACAATGGAATGAAGATGTTATTAAAAACGGATCAAACGGATGTTTCCATGTATCTCTCACAGTACAGTTATTTAAAGTGTCAATAATTTAATTGAATGGTGCAAAAAGATAAAGATGGAGCAAAAAAAAAAAAGCCAACAATCATTACTAATTATTATCCGCTAAATACAGATAAATCTATACTAATATTATAAAGCTGAAGAGTTTGTTTGTTTGTTTGCTTGAACGCGCTAATCTCAGGAACCGCTCGTTCGATTTGAAAAATTCTATATTCGGAGGAGGCTATGCCCCACCCCCCATACAAGCGGTAAACAAAATTCAACATATCTTTGCATCCATCTGAAGTACGGGGACGAAATTTATTACACATGTTAATGGGATCGTGAAAAGTAATAGTGTTAAGTTTGGTCAAAATCGAAGGGGGCTGTGCCCTACCCCCCGTACAAGCGATAAGCAAATTCCAACATACCTTTGCATCCATTTGAAGTACATGGATGAAATTTGGTGTACATGTTAATGGGATCGGATGAAGTAATCAAGTTAAGAAAACAGAAAAAAGTCTCATAATTTAAAAGATATAATAAAGTTTTTTGATTTATCGGTTTTGAATATTGCTAGAAGAAGTAAAGAAGTGCTTGGAGTCGAGTAGGAGGAGAATATATTGTGCCGGGTACAGCTAGTTCAAAGGAAACTAAAAAACATATAGAAATTACAATATTTCCGAAATTAGAATTACTCGAGGATCAAAGTGGTTCTCATTAGTGAGCGGCTATGAAATGATGAATTTGAAATCAAACACGCCAACTTTCAAATCGATCTTAAACTGCCGTAAATATTGACATGAATAACGTGCATATTGAGCTGAAGAATTAACCTATTGATCTTAAAAATTTTAAATGAGAAAATATTTTGACCAGCGAAGATTAAATTGATCTTGTGGAAATCCTTTTCACTAGTCCTTAGTGCACGGAACGCAGTTCTTATCTTAGCGTAGTCGTGCTTTTTGTTGCTATTCATTTTCAAAGCCCAAATATTTTAGATTTGAACCTTAAGTTTATAGACAATATTTCGCATAATATATATTTCCCGTTCAATTCTTTAGCATTATAACGATTTCTTTTTAATAAATTTAAAAAAATGTCGTTTAGTTGTAACTACAATCAATATTTACAATAATTAGCTTTGTAGTGCATTTAAATTTTGTTTTCAGTCGGTTTTTATTATTTATTTTTATTAAACACATTGATCCATATTCCCATTAAATTATTGCAACAAGCCACAAAACTGTGGCTTATTTAGCTGTGTATGCAATTAAATGAAATGTTCGAAGCAATTACCTTAAAATAAATCTAAATTGCATTGAATTTTGCATTCAGAACGACAAATACCGCAAATGTCACACACAACCGAAAACTGCGGTTGCCGCATTCAGTGTCGCTCCACTCGAAATGAGCTGAACTAGAAACTTAGACAATTGGATTTTATTCTAGATTTCTTTTGCTTTTATTGCTCACTCTATGGAGCACTTCATTGCAGAGTTCGTGGTAAATATGTACACACTTCAGTGTATGGTATGTGCACTCTGTTGATTGTTTTGCCGTGCTAGAAATGCAATTTGAGGTTGAGCTTTTAAGCCGCTTAGTTGTGAAAGAATTGTCTTTTGTTTTCGTTGCATTTGTATCTGCGCAGCACTGTTGCAATTCCACTTGAAATACAAACAGTTGGAAAAGCTTTAGATATATTTCTTTTGATACCCTGTAATTAAAGCGTCAAAGAATATGTTAATATTGTGCGAAGAATTGTAACAGGTAGAAGAAGGCAGACGCCATATATTCTTCATGGGCAACCAAAGTCGAAAAGATATAGACATGTCCGTCTGTCTGGTTGAACATAAAGATCTTGAATACTATAAACGATAGAGGCTTCAATATTGTCTAGTTGGTATCTCCCATTTCCTATTCACATATCTAGTATTTAATAAACGTACCAAACCATCTCTTAGAGGTTGTAATCATAAATACCTGCCCCTTTCTAAGTTTTTAAATGAATAAATATCGTTTTTTCAGCTAAAAACGCAATATTTGCTATATTTTTCTAAAATTATATGAAATATTCCATATAGCTCCATATTAAACCATACTAATCTATCCCCCTTTCTGGATTTTCGTAAGATAAACTTTTTGTTGTGGTTTAGTTTAGCTTGAAACAAATTTATTGTATCTTACATTGAACTCAATAAAATTTTCCAAACGGTTTCAGATAGAAATATAAATACAAATTCTGGCTACAGGCTATCTCGGAGTCGCTGAAGCTCGACTACAGCGTTCCTTCTTGTTTTTTTAGTAATAGAATGGCAGGCTAAGTACTTATTTCTTCGAAATCAAAAGTTGTATGTGAAATGCATATTTTACTCCACTATAAGCAAACCTATCCGAGAAAACTTTATAAAACATTTTTAACTGTAGAATAAAATTTCCAGGAATGTATTTTATACAAGTTTTCTTCTTCGTTTTCTTTGCATTATTCCACCTACGTAGTATATTGAACATAGACTCATAAATATTTTTATTGATTTTCCATTTCATTTAAAAAAAAATATAAATGTGCGTATACGACTTTGAAATACCCTAAGGCGACATTAAGTCCAATTAGAGTAGCAATCGGTAATTGAAATTGCAACTTCCAACGCAATGTAACATGTTGGAAAGTGCGTAAGCAACATGTTCGACGAACTGCTCGATGCTTTATGTTACGTTGTAGTGCGCGTGGCATTCAAAGTTTTTCTTTACACATTCCCTGTGGAGTCTAAAAATGCAAGTTGAAAGCTCCAATTTAATCATCGATGTTCACATTTACGAAGTCCGTCCATCTTGAAAAAGCAACAACCTTAGCTATATCGATTCCTTTTTGTATGAGTTTTATGAGCTCAGTCATGTCTCCTACTTTCTATTACATATAATTACACAAACGTGGTATAGCCTCTGCTCTCCAGAGCAGTGTATTGAAGTATGTTCCGTATGCAAAAGAAGAAAAACAAGCGCAAATTCCATACACATGTAGAACTATGTTCCTTATACAATGTGTACATGCTATATTATTATTGTACACGTGCATAGACGGAATGCGAATGGTTTTAGTAACAAACATAAAAAAATGTTTAAATAAAATGCAAAGAAATATATATTCTAAGAAGATGGTAATGCATTTTCATACATTCCAAAAACAAACAAAAAATGTTATAGTAGCAGCAAGAGTTGCTGAAACCAACAAAGAATAGCACTAAACTGAAAGTAAAGTTCTTAAAAGCATGATGCAACAAGAGACACTGCTTTACTCGTACAAATAAACTTTTGGTAAGATTCAATTCCATCCATTTTTACATACATTTGTTCTAACAAGTTTAAGAACTAAGCCATTGTGCCATACTCTATCAAATGCTGCCTGAACTACCAGGGCTAGCATACCAACAGATTTATTCCGTGCAAGATTTTTCTTTACAAAATTTGATAGTTTGTCTAACGGAGCACTAACGGAGCTTTAAATCCATAGTGCTATTAGGGTAAGATACAACTAACCTCTATATGCAGATTTAACCTGGATTTTAATAAGCCTCTCCATTATTTTAAAAATGCCACAGAACAGACTTATAGTTCGAAAAGTCACTAGAGAACCGGGCAGTTTCCTGACTTCGTGATATGTAAAATTTTAGTGATCTTCCGTAACATTGGAAAGTAACCAAGGTGTAAAAATGCTTGCATTATGAGTGTTAAATAGGAAAGCGCAATTTTTTGGCAGGATTTTAAAACAAACATTGGTAATTATGAAGGTCTATTCCCGAAGATTTGTTCCTCTTTATAGATTTGATGATTTCCGGCCACTGTAAAAATAAATCTCTAATAAAAACTAGCAGGAAGCCTCGAAAGGAACCCTATGATGAAGACCCCCGCAAATGATATAAGGATCACGATTTAAGGATATGCACCTGGAATGTCCGCAACCTTAATTGGGATAGTGCAAATATCCAGCTGGTTGATGTTCTCGAAAGATGCAAGGCTGACATCACCGCAATCCAAGAAATCTAATGGATAGGACAGAGTTGCTAAAAAAGTATCCTGTGACATCTACTATAGCTGCCATGCGAGTAAGCACGAATTTCGATGTGGTTCACGCCTGTTGAAGAGCATTGAGCCGCGATACGCATCAAGGCTAAATATTTTTATACAAGCCTGATTTGTGCGCACGCCCTGACGGAAGAGAAAGACGACGATGCTAAAGATAACTTCTATGAGCGCTTGGATCGTCTGTACCAGCGCTGTCCCAAACACGATGTCAAAATCGTGTTTGGCGATTTTAACGCCAAGATTGGGAAGGAAGGAATCTTTCGCTCAATCGTCGGAAAATTTAGCCTTCACGACACTACCTCAAATAATGGAGAGAGGCTAATCGATTTAGCCGCAGGTCGGAACATGGTAGACAGTAGTACCAAAATTCAACACCTTAACATACACAAGGCTACATGGCAGAGTCCAGATCAAACAACACGCAACCAAATTTCTCATGTTCTGATTGCCGGAAGGCACGCATAGAGCGTGTTGGACGTGCGAACGTTACGTGGTTCTAACACTGACTCGTACCACTATCTTGTCGCTGCCAAGGTACGCACTAGGCTCATCATAGTGCACGCCGCACGTTCCAACATGCAACGAAAGCTAGACGTCGGCAAGCTGCATTCAGAGCAGACCACCGCAGCCTTTTCAAACACACTCTCCCGACTGCTCCAGAAACCTCTTCTTCTTCTCAAGATATATGTGAGCAGTGGAAATATATCACCCGCTCCATGGATAGGGCTGTTAAGGATGTCATTGGTTATACAACACCTGTGAAGAATTTTTGGTACGACGAGGAGTGATGCAATGCTACTGCAGAAAGGCACTTTTCCTATCAGCGAACTCTGCAGTCGGGAGCAACGCGAGCTGTTAGAGAGCGATATCGAGAGTAACGGAGAGAGGAGAAACGCCTTTTCGGACGCAAGAAAAAGGAGCAATAAAGGCGGGAGCTTGAGGATGTTGAGATGTTACGCGATAGAAATGAAGCTCGAAAGTTCTATCAAAAGGTCAAGCGTCTGACTGAAGGTTCTAAGCCCGGAGTAACTTTCTGTAAAGACGAATATGGAAATCTAGTTGCAGATGAACAGGATTTACTGAGGTTATGGAGGAGTAATTTTTCTAACATACTTGGAGGCGATGAAGCGCACAATTCCGCTGATAGAGAAATGACACCGAGACCACCAGTTAATGATGGCACTATTGTAGAGCCACCGGACTATAACGAGGTCGATTCAGTTATTAAAAAGCCGAAAAATAACAAAGCGGCAGAGTCTGATAAGCTGCCAGCTGAGTTATTTAAGACCGGCGGCGAAGAGTTGGTTAGGAGTATGCACCAACTTTGATGCAAAATATGGTCCGATGAACACATACCCAATGACTGGAATCTCAGTATTCTCTGTCATATCTTTAAAAAACGAGACCCCGCTGTTTGCGCCAACTACCGCGGAATAAGTCTCCTTTCCATTGGTTATAAGATTCTTTTGCGCGTATTGTGTAATAGGCTGAAGCCATATACGGATTCACTGATAAGACGATGTCAGACCAAAAAGATCGTCCAGTGACCAAATATTCACATTACGCCAAATCTTAGAAAAGACCCGTGAGTTCAACAAAGACACTCACCACTTATTTGTCGATTACAAAGCCGCTTTCGACACGCCGATACGATCGAAGTTCTTCGACGCCCTGTCTGTACTAGTTATCCCGGCAAAAACCGTTCGTCTTTGCATGACGACGCTACATTTCCGACCGCTTTAATACCAAGAGAGGTTTCAGGCAGGGTGATGCTCTGCCGTGCGATATTTTCAATCTTCTGATTATTGCTCGCTTAAGCCGATGACATCGATATCATTGGCACGCAGGAATGGCGAGTGAGCAAGGCGTTCTCCGAGATTGCAAAAAAACGGTCTCGGCTCATGGATCTAGCAGTGAATGAGGACAAGACGTCATCGCGTCTTGGACGGTCAGTGATGATGGAGAATTTCAAATTCAGTGTTGTAGAAAACGTCGTCTATCTTTGATCCGAGACAACCGGCAGCAACAACGTTAGCATGGAGTTCAGGCGAAGAATCACGCTTGCAAACAGATGCTTTTTTTGGCTGAGCAAGCAAATTAGAAGTAAAGCGCTCTCTCGAAAGACAAAAATCAAGATCTATAAGATGCTAATAGTCAAGGTCCTATGAAACAGCTTCGGAAGTATTTGAGAGGTAGGTTCTTCGCAAGATTTTCGGTCCTAATTGAGTCGACGACGAGTTTAGGTCCCGTATGAACCACGAGCTGTGCGAGCTATTCAATGAGTTTAACATAGTTAAGAGCATAGAGGACGACCGAGCACGCGTTGAAATGACTAGGTGTGAAGAGGTCTCTCCGTACTTGGCCTTCAAAATGATTGGCGCCAGCGCGCACTGGACTATGGAGGCGGCCATGACCGGAAGACGGTTGACGGATATTTAGTAAGTTCCTATTTTCTATATCTTGTATCCTATCTTTTCGAATCTAATCAATTGGCTGACGTTGTTTTTGTTTTATATTTTATATTTTATACAACCATGAAGTTTGTATTCTCCATCATCACCAATCATTAAAAATGCGCTGAAGGCATACTAAAAGATACCAAGTAATTTATCATGTCTTCACCACTACACCCATGGATGTGGCTGGTTTTCAATCTGTCGCCTTACATTTTTCCACTTTTGATGCCAATGATGTCAATGTCATCCACTTTCATGGATGATATGTTTTTGGAAGATGAAATCTGACATATTCCGACCAACTTTGGACTTCATCAACAGATGAAATAAATGGCAAGATAGTGCATCACCCTGGCTAAAACTTCTCTTCGTATCAAAGAGATAATAGAGAAATATAAATAATACTTGCCTAGGTGTTTGTCTTTGTTAAACTAATGAATATTCTGCACCAATTTGATAGACACATATTATTTTTTATTTCAAAATATTTACCTCCGAGTTATTCCTTCTTTAACATAGACAGCTCGTGTTAACATATTGAACTGTGACTCTCTATAACTAGAGAACCAGTCTGGTAACTGCAATAAAGCTTATATATTAGCTCGAGAGACGATATGCGCTATAAAATTTGAAAACATTGGCTTTATCTGAATACTATTATTTTTTGGTTTATCACTTCATGAATAATGTGCCACAAACTTCATTGAATATGTCATGCCTCCTTCTGCATGTCTTAATAATTATATAGTGAAGGCTTTTAAATGTTCGGTTATAGTGTTTTCTTTTCTTTCTTTTAGTGTTTTATTATATTCTAATCGGAAAACAAGGACATACTTAAACTGCGAGAATTCTTGCGCTGTGTGTGCTACAACATTTTTTTTGGCGGTTTCAAGCTGAAATTTCATGAAGACGTAGTTTCAGTTCAAATAGGAATGCTTTTCCTATTTGTACCCTGTTTAAAATTTATTGTAAATTGATGTGTGTTCTGCATATGTTATTTGCAAACAAAAGCACTAAATAATATGGCACGCGCTGACAGAAAATGGAGTGGGAGATATACCCGCAGCATAAATGTGTTATAAAAATATAAAACAAATGTGTGTTGAATGAAATAATGAAACACACATCTGTCTGTGTAATGAAGCAAAGCACGAATATGCGCATAAAATATATTTATAAAATTTCTAAAATTTTGTAAATTTTATAAATTGTATCTATTTACATTTTTTACACAGCTGCTTTGTGCTTAAAGCATTGCTAAAGAGTGATGATTATTGTAGGATTTTGATATTTAAAACATTTAAACAATATATCTGTGCATAATATTGGACACATATAAGTTTGATTATTACCTGTGATAAATTAAAATAATTTGTCTTATTCAGATTTAATAACTAATAACTAATTTAACTAATCAGTCGGTGCACACTTTCAATTGATTGATTTCAATACTGCGTGAAAAAAAGTAATATAACGAGTTTTTAAACTTCTCAAGCGAATATAACAATCACGCAAAGATACTAAATTCTCCCGCCCCATTTATTCCTAACAACATGCTTTATTTTTCAATGTCAAGTTCAAAAAAGACAGCCAACTGCGTTGGTGATGTTTGTTCTACCGACTACGCAAATAATATAAAAAAGATAAAAAACTTTTCGAGAGCAGAATCATCAATCAGAATAAACTTTGTGACACTTATTTTGTACATAATTTCACGCAATACACACAGAAACCACACACAAAAGTGTAATTTTTGGCAAATAAAAATTTGGCTTTAAGCAGCAAAATAAACAGAAAAGTTCCAAGAACTGGTTTCGATTGTGAAAAATTAAGATTTGAATTATTTATAATGCGTGGCACTGGGTTTGCCTAATGATGCTGTCACCGGAAAGTAAATAGCAAAGGCGACTGTGGTGACACAAGGAATTTTGCGCTTTTCTGGAGTTGGCAAATAAAAAAAGAAGAAACGTCGAAGCTAAGCACTGGATTGATGGCTTTAGACATGCCAACCGAAGGTGACAAGTGGATGATTGTTGGATTTTACAGAACATTAACTGTGTATTTATTGTGAAGCTACTGAATAGCAACGTAATGAGTTACGGGGTGAAATGAATGCAAATATTAAAGGCATATCGAATTAGTTGTTACTAAAAAGCAGAAATAGAAAAACCAAATCAAACCAAATTGCCTCACTGTATATAAGCGTAAAATGAAAAACGTGTCTGCCAGCTGCCAGGTGACATAGCAGATATTTGGTATTTATAATTTCGATATCGAACAAACAAAATTTGCCCTTAAGCATTTTTTCATACTCAACTCTCATCGATGCACGTTTTATCCTGTCAAAGTCAGTTCGTGACCTTAGGCAATTCGTATGAAATATGACGTCTGTAAAAATAGTAGTAAAACAGTCTACAATATATGCTATACTAAGTATAAACAGACATTCATGTAGCATGACTTCGAAGGAAGCGTCATGGCACAAGCTGTCATATATTATTACGTCAAATGGTTGCTTTCTTGAGCAAGGTCAGCAGTAGGTTGTGAAAAAAAAATTTTTTTTTTGGTGTATTTTGAAAAATACTCACGAACACACTTTATAAGCAATTACACCTGTAGACACACTAGACAACTTTGAGGCCATTGCTGTCAAAGACAATTAAACATTGACTTTAACTTCGGTTAATCAAGCCATTGCTCAAATACATGTCGCAATATTTTCCACCTTTTTTAATTTATTTGGATTTGCTTGATTTTGGTTTTGGTTGGGTTTCGCAGTTAAACGCAAACGCTTGACCGCATTGACAGCCACAAATCCATGCAAGCTCGTCCACTTGAATCGAGTGCATTCAGAAAATGGCGCTGTTCAACGTTTCCGCTTACTACTACAAGCGCTGTGAATAATAATGCATACACACGCATACAGACACAAGCGGAAAGAAAGGGATAGTCGTTGCATGTCCTGCATTGCAATGGTATCCAGCCACGTGCATTACATTCAGCAACGAAACTTAAGGGAAATAAATGAAAACAAATTGGTCTCGATCGCTCAATATACAACAATACTTGGACCAACAATGACACAGCTACACTGAGAAAAATATTTCATTAATTTACTATTGTGGAGCCACCGGATAAGGTCGGTTCAGTTATAAAAAGCTGTCCTATTTTTAAGATAGAGACCACGGTATATAAGAATATCTGAACATAAATGTCTACCAGTGACCAAATATACACATTACGACCAATCTTGGAAAAGACCGAAGAGTTTACCAAAGACACACGCCACCTATTTACGAACGTAGTTTTTCGACGCCCTGTCTTCAGAAGGTATCCCAGTAAAGATCTTCCGTCTTTGCATGGTGACGCTATTAAACACACTAAGCGTTGTAAGGGTGGGATAGAACCTCTCTCTGAATCCTTTGATATCAAGAAAAGTTGCAAGCAGGGTGATGCGCTGTCGTGCAATTTTTTAATGGGATGCTATTTTGGGCTGTGAAAGCAAATTAGAAGTAAAGCACTCTCTCTTAAGACGAAAGTCAAGATCTACACGATGCTGATACTCTCGGTCCTACTGTATAGTGCAGAGGCTTGGAGCGTTATCGAGTCCGATAAAATAGCGTTGGAAGTTTTTGCGAGGAAGATTCTCCACACGATTTTTGGGCCTAGTAGAGCCGGCGGTATGAACCGCGAGCTGTAGGAGCTATTCGATGAGGTTGACATAGTCTAGCGCATATGATTCCAGCGGCTGCACTGGGCAGGTCACCGCTTTCGAATGGAAGACTGATCTCAAGCACACAGAGTTTGCATGGGAGGCTCAAACTTGATTAGTGAACGACGTAATAGAAGACGACCGAACACATGTTAAAATGACCAGGTCTGGAGAGATCTAAGCGAACTTGGCATTCAAACCAAGCGCGTACAAGACCACAGCCTTCATCAGTAATCGTAGGTGCATTTATTGGTAGCGATTAAAACTGAAACTGAAAAAAATTTATTGCTTCATTATTCGCACTAAAAACGCATTGGATAAACCAAACTTCTTCCATTAGCAGAAAATAAAAGTATTCACTTTTCGCGCCAGAAACGATTGACTCCTATTCTTTGCCATGCGATGTTACAGTGCAGTCACAGTGATTGGATTACTGCTTCTAACTATTTGCATTTTAGGTCACAGTACGATAATGCTTGATGTATATGAAGTCTATTGTACACTTTTTTCGCTAAAAATTTATAAGCGAGGCCACTACTAAATATGAACATCCCAACTATGTTATGGAACTTTTTTTTCAGTGTATCCATTCAGACACTACAGCAGCCCAGATGGTTTCGTTGCTACATCCTGCTGCTGTGGTTGCCATTGCAATCGGTGTGCTGAGCCATTTCAATTATGTGGTGAGTGGGATTTATTCGAATGCCGAGCTGGATTAAACGCAAACCGAGCAACGTGCATTATTCTTGAAGCTCACGCGCCTCACGCGCAACATATAACGTACATAGGTACTTGCATATCGAGTAATTTTTGTATTGGTTTTATATCGCAATGTTTTTTTTTTCTTTTCAAATTGAATTGCTTTTACCAACTTGCAGTGTGTTTGCAGTGTAGCAATAAATTTATTTAGCCTGCACAATACTCGGCTACATCATCGTCAATGGCAGCAATCAATAAAACTGTCAAAGTTAGAAGGTCTAAAAAAAAGGAGGAATTAAAAACAATGCGGAGGTGTTATGTAGATTCGAGCTATGCCAGTTTATAACATTTTTAAAATGCTTCGAGGCATTGCACTTCACACTTCATTACCAATTATTGTTTTCTGCAACCAAATGGATGCGCGTATTTTTGTGTTTGTAAGAAGCATAAAAAGGCATGGCAAGTTTATGTATTTTTAATAAACATGATTAATAACCATTTATATTTTTCAAAAGTGTAGGCCAACCTGTACATATTTGGTTTTTAAAATATTTCTTCAGATATAATATCTTTAGTTATGGGCGTAGCGTAAACCTAGTTCTCCGTATCATATACTTTTATTACTCCTACTGGTTTTTTTTTTTTATTAAAAAAAAAAGAATGTACAATATTTCAAAAATCAATATTCGCTCGCATGCACTTCTGCTCAACTGAACAAACAAAGGCTGACCTCAGATATGAAGTGAAATCACAACAGCGAAAACTAAATCTATTGTTGCATGAAATTTCCATATTTCTGCTTGTATGAATTTATTGCCAATTTTTAAAAAAAAAATATTTTGTCAACAGTATGCGAAAATATGGTAGATTTTTTAAATTATTGATGTTCTTTATTCATCAAACATTTAGGATTTTGTTCTTGCACGTGTTTCACTCATATGCAACACTCTACATGTGGAATTTGCACCAACCGCTTTGATTGCTTGTGCATTGATGTCATTCCTTATATATATTAATTTGGAAACTCTCTCCAGACTTAATTATTTCAAACCAATGCTAAGCAAGGGTAGTCTGAAAGCTGAAACCAGTTGCTGTTTATGTTCTGTCCTCCAACGTCAAAGTTCTGGCAGCCGGAGCTCCCAACAGATACCCTTAATGTGCAAACAATCTGTCAGCATGTCTTAAATTACGGGTGTCGTACGCATTCTTCATGAAAATGTAAATATTGAAGACCATAAGGACCTATCCTCGGATCACTTACCTCTCATCATCACGATTGATGCTGCAGGCATGGCTTACCCTTCATCGATAAGACTGGTAGGTCGCAACTCAAACATTAGTTATTTTCAGAGTTATCTAAATAATGAAATTTATCAGGATATGGAGCCTAACTCTACTTATGATATACTGTAGACTTCGTACTGCACCTATTCACCTAGAACGTATATGTAGCAACAACAAAATCTCGTCACATCAGCGTCAACCTTCGCGTCAGGCCCCACTGCGAATTTGTAATAGAAAATGATGTCGCTTTGACACCGAATCAACTGACGCATTCATACAACAACTTGCTGAGCGCTTCAGGCCATTTTGTCTTGCCTTAGCCAATGAAGTCTCAACGACTGATGCATATTTAGAAACTCTACTATAGAAGAATATATCTATTGCCCCAGTTTTCTTAACAAACATCTCTAAACTTCATAAAATTTATCAAAAAGAACAAAGCTACTGTACTAGGTATGTTCAATGCTATATTAAAAGTGCATTACTTTCCTAGGGTTTGGAAAACGACGACGATTACAATGTTCCGACAAAACGGAAAGTATTACTGAATCATACCCACCGATCAGTCTTCTTCCGTCGCTTTCGAAAGTTTGGAAGAGTCTCTTCGCCACCATATTATCAGACATATTAGATTCCAGAGGTCAATTTCGGAAGTTTGGAATTCGTTCAGGACATGGCACAGCTGAACAACTTCACAGAGTCGTAAATAATATTCTAGAGGTATTTGATAACAAAAAGTATAGCAATGCTGTCTTTATCAATATTCAGCAAACTTTCGATGGAGTATGACACAACGGTCTGCTTTCAAAAATTAAAATATTGACAAATGCAACAACGTATGCTAAACTTTGAAGAGAAGCGTGCAACCTACAGTACAGCTTAATATAAATATTTTACGAAAGTAGAATAAGGTCAAGTATAAGGACCATATCTTGGCTACACCAATGGGATCTATCCAGCAGAAGAAGGCAGTCACTGAGTAGCAAACGCACCATTCATATGCAGATTATTGCGCCGATTTGGAAATATTGCATTCAGATATGGGGTATTGCAGCCTAATCAAAGCGAAATAAAACTCATACGATGCAAACTAAAGCGTTATGTAAAATTATTAATAGTACTTGGTATGTAAAAAACTCAACATTACCTTGTCTTGTTACTGGAAACTATGACACAATGGCCCTCATCAGCCCCACATTCATTGGAACATACATGGTTTAAAATAAAATAAATAAATTAATGAGCGCCAAACGTAGAAGTATATCCAAGGGAATGGAGAAGCACGTTATGGCCAAACGTTTAGCTAAGCGGTAAAGACATGACAGGTCACCGACTGAAATTACCTTAAAAAGCAAAGAACTTGTCAGCGTTCAAAACTGGAGGGAAATACAAACTGCGCCACAGCAGAAGATATGTAGAATTGCTACACCTTAGCTGCCCGAACATGGACAGTCTGAAGCCCAGAGGACCCACTGAAACGGCGGCTGAGTGTTGAGTTGTATTTAAGTGATACCTTCGGTGCTACAATTGGTATATAAATCTGAGATAGACAGAGAAAGGGCACTCGGACACAGAGTTCAACCTGAAGTCGGCAATGCCAACACGTCATAAAGAGCAGATAACACCTCCGAATATAGAACCGAAGTGCAACGAAGTGCCTAGCTATGCATACCTCTTACCATGCGAGCAGAACTCGATAGATAGTATGAATAGGTTGTCTCTTCTCCTGGTGAGTGTGGTTGGTCAATAAACCCGTTGCTCTAGCAACATCGTGGCAAGCAGTATAATAGCTCAGGTTAACCTTCACCACGTGAGTTAGCATTTGCTATGATCACTAGCTTCACTGCCAGGCTGGTCCTTTGCTTAGTGTTATCCAGAAACGTTGAATCTTAAAAGACCGTATTACTCAGAAACAACATAACATACACTTTTTCTTTCAGAATTTCTTATAGAAAACGTGGTTACTGTCCAGATAAAACTGGATATTGGCAACTAGATATCTCCCAGGGGAGCAAACCAAACTTTCAGTCACGGTATCTTCTTAAACTGGTGGAACTGGTAAAGCATTATAAACTACGAAACCTACCTTTTCTAATTGGATTTAATGTCAAATTACAAAACACTGTGTGGGGAAGCCAAAATTCAAATGGAGCTACATTTTCTCCTACAAAATGAACTTAACACATTGAAACACATTGAACACATGGAACACATGGTATCATAATATTATATCGTTATAGCAGGAACCTCGAACTTAAAAAAACATTGAAAATACTGGAGGATTTATAACAAAAACCAACTCAACATGACATAGAAAAAATGGCTGAGGGCTATAATGCAGCGGTTTTTAAAGATATAAATAAAAGGATGTTAAATTTGCCAAAGAGACTTCTTGGAGGAACAAGAATTTATAATGACTTAGGAAAATAGTCCTGAAGCTTTTTAAGCCCTGGAGACTGGTTGGACTACACAACCAGTCTTACAGACTACAATAAAGCATGCGGAAGGCAAAACGATAAAATTTTTATATATTTTGTAGCAATATTACTGATACCAACTCTGCAACTAGAATATTTAGAGCTTTCTCTAAAACAAAAACCCTTTCAGGTCAATGTTTGAAAAAGCTAGACGAAATGTTCACGAAGGATGAGATGCAGAAGGCCAGCTTTCTACTCGAAACTCACTCTCCGCACTGTATACATATATTGCATGTAAATATACCAGACTACTTGCAACAATGTTAGTCTAAAAACTGATCAGCGCAGGACAGGTAAAAATGGACCAATGTTTCATTCGAACCGTACAAATCACCCAGTGTCGATGAAATATTT
Organism: Leucophenga maculata; assembly: GCA_035044805.1. Lineage (NCBI taxonomy): Eukaryota > Metazoa > Arthropoda > Insecta > Diptera > Drosophilidae > Leucophenga > Leucophenga maculata. Next base: position 128,567 of record JAWNNP010000054.1, on the reverse strand, counting down.
CCAGCAATGCTGAAAATGTTTACCGATGAGCTGAAGGAAGCAAAGGAAGCGTTTATTTCGAAGGCAGGTAAGAAGGACCCACCTTAAATATTTCAGGTGAATAAGACTTACTTCATTCATGCTAAAGACTTTTGCGAAAATGTTGGAAAACCACATCACCATTGAACCATTTCATAGAATTCAACATGCGTATAGAACTGGAAAATGCACTGAAATACAAACAAATTTCTTCAACCCAACCCAAGATAGCCTTCTGTGCTTTTACGGACATAGAATGAGCCTTTGACAACACATCTTACAAAAAAGGTGGAAGGGCATTTAACAGGAGAGCAATAGAATCTGCTTTTACATGTTGGCTAGTACAACAACCAGACTCAAGAATAGTTTTGACTAATATTTCCTGAAAAAGTCTTGCGGCGAAAATTACAAAAGAATGCCCACAGAGTGTGTATCATCCCCTCTTCTTCTGTGGAGCCATGTAGTTAATGAATAACTAGATTCCTAACAGATAAAGGCATCGAATGTGAGTGCTATGCTGATGATATAGGAATAATTTGCAGAATGTGTGATGTATGATCAAATAAAAATGCGCATCAATATCGCACAATTTTGGTGCTCGAAAGTAGGATCAAGTATCAAACCAGCTATTACAGCAGTTGCACCTTTTCTAGAAAGCTGAAATGATTCAAACCAATATGACTGAATGGCATGATGGTAGAATTTTCAAAGCAGTTCAAATACCTGGGAGTAATATTTGACAAACGATTCAGATGGAAGATTCATGTAGAACATATAATGATGAAAGCCACTGTGACAATGATAACTTACAGGGCCATTACTGTAAAGAATTGGGGATGTATGAATCCATTGCTACTTCATCCAATAAGCGAACTGAGCCGTCTTATGCATAGGACAAAAAATTGTGGTAGTGAGGGTATGATCAACAATTAACCAAAAGATATATTGAGATACGCCAACCCACTACTAATATACTCTAGTGACTACCTAACTACAGAGAATAATTTTATGAATAATGAGGACAATTAGTCTAATCTGATCCTGAAATGTATAGATAAACTAAACAAGCTAGGAAGATTTAACAAGATTACTCTATACTGGGTACTAGGTGACGCGGGCATACTAGAAAACGAGCAGACGATTTGGCGGAGCAGCAACTCTATTCACAGGTTCAGAGCCATTCTGCGGACGCGGACCAGGTACAATGAGAGACCTGGAAAAAGAATATGAGAACATGGCCAACGACTTTTTTGGGAGAACTTTGAATGTTTAAGAAATGGTAAAAAATTGCTAGGACCTTACAATAACAAAATAGTGGAAATTTGCAACAGGCTCAAGAAGAACGATTTAAAAATGGTTTCAGATTTTCTGACTGAACACTAGACACTGCAGATGACGTAATTTCGGAGCATATTTTAGAGGATTGTGCAGCTTTGAACCTAACCATTTCTTACTTAATATTAAACACCTTGCAGACCTTTTTATTCATTCTCACTATCACAGAATCTGCATTCAGGTGAGATATTTTCACTCATTACTCAAAAGTATTTCTTTAGGCGACAGTTGGTTGATTCCTACATAAATTTTGTCCTGTATATTCCTCCTTGTATTTTTTTTTCAGCATCGACATTAGCTTCTGGCATATTTTCGAGGCGGCTTCATTTCCGTCGACTTATAGTCTCAGCAGCATTTCTTATGTTTTGAGTTCTGATTCTAAATGGAGTGGGCTCAGATCTTGAATGGTGTTTCTATATATATATATAAAAATAAATGTATGTATGTTGGTGGGTTTGTATGTCCTTTATAGATTCCTACACTATTCATCCGATCACCATAAAACTTTAGGAAGTTATTGAGTACACACCCGCTCAGATTATAGGCATGGTAAAACTAAACTACGGAGGGGGTGATGCTCCGCCACTATATAATCGACTAGCTGTACCCGGCACGCTTTGCTGCGCCCAGTAAAAATTATTTGCAGTACACAATATATTCTCCTGCTACTCGACTGCAAGCACTCTTCCAGCAATATTCAAAACCGATAAACCAAATAACTTTTAAACTATGAAACTTTATTCTCTTTTCTTAACTTGATTACTTCATCCGATCCCATTAACATTTATACCAAAATTTAATCAATGTACCTCAGATGGATGCAAAGATATGTTGAATTTTGTTTATCGCTTGTAAGGGGGGTGGGACAAAGCCCCTCAGATTTTGACCAAACTTAACACGATTACTTTTCCCGATCCTATTAACATGTATACCAATGAATGTAATGAATGCAAAGATACTTAGTCTATGTTACTCAGGGTGAATGTAGCTTTCCAATGGTGAAAGAATTTTTGAAATCGACATAGTAGTTTTTGAGTTTACTCATTACAAACACACACAAAAAATACAAATCTTTCCTCTTTATAATATTAGTATAGATAAACAAAATTAGTCATATCTACGCAGCCATATGTGGTACAGTGTGTACATCTTAATAGGATCATGAGAAGTAATCCTGTAAAGTTTGATCCAAATATATGGGGCTGATGCTCCACCCGATATAACCTTTATACAAAATTCAACATATCTTTTCATCCATTTGATTTACAGGGATGGTATTTGGTAAATATGTTAATGGGGCTGGGAGAAATATGTTAATCCTGATGAGTTTGGTCATATTTGGATGAGCGTTGCCACAGGAATATACCATATTCAACTAATCTTACCATACATGCAGTGCGTGATGAAAGCAAGCAAGGAACAAAATCGGTGAACAAGGATACGATCCATTCGAAAATTTGTCGACTGGCTCAACCAAAGGTTTGACTCAGTGGCAAACAAATGTGCAACACTAAAATGAAGCACCACACGTTTTACACTCTAAGCCCCAATAATGCCTTGAGCACTTATTCCCTTTTTCTCACCTTTCAGTTAAGCGACTGACTACATTTTTGAGTTCAAGAGTCACATAAGCACCATGTATGGTCGCTCTCTGTTATAGATCTGAATAAAATAGACAACCTGCTGCAGCCGCAGTAATTTTAAGCGATGGGCTATGTTTATCTCTCTAGCTGATACAGTTCGTAGTTCATACTTTTGCGAAACACATCACCACCTCTCTCTTGAATACTACCAATTCTATTGTATATGATTCTAACAGAGTCCATACTTCCGTGCTCTACAGCACTACCAGTGTCTTATAGATTCATAAATTCATTCTAGATCTAATCAGATCTTATATATGAAATTAGTGAATTAAATCGTTCCATGTTCAAATACATTTCGAAAATATGCACAAGCAGAACTTGAAGTTGGATACAAGATACTTTGACAGAATGCGAGATTGTACGAGATAATTATGTTTCGCACAACATATTGTTAACCACCTCAATAGACCTTCTGGGCAGAGATATTTATGAATTTACATTCAATTTATAATATTACAAGAGATACACAAATTTATGCTCAAAATGTAATTATGTGAAATATTCTAATTAAAATGTGATTCAAGAGTTCATTCAAGAGCTTGTATACTCTAATGAAGAATAAAAACTTACATAAACTTCAATTTAGACTTTATTTGCTTGAAATAACAAATTACATACTTTAGACAGATTAATAGATGTAAGCAAACTGTGCTAGCATCAAGCAAGACAATTAAATTTCTCATAAATTGCAATTAAATTGAATAAAATAATTGTAAAGGCACGCACATGCATAAAGTGAAAACTTGAATGCACATTTTGAGCTTGTAAATATCAAATTATAAAATATTATATTAAACAAAACATTTTCATAGAATTCGTAGGTTTTTTTACTCCAGCATAAGTCAGAATGTGCTGTCAGGGCTTGGCTTTTGAATTATGCACAATTCATTGTATTCGTTCGCAGAAATTCAGCTCATCCAACTTATCCAGCAACAACAAGTTGATGCCATTTGATACTTGCACAAAATTTTGTATGCCGCAGGAAATATTATATTTAATTGGCAGACGAGCTGCATTAATGCCATATGTACGTGCAATTAGTGTCCTCGGATTACGCATTGAAATTGCAAAATGCTTCGCGTTACCAAGGTAAATAAGATAATCAGACTATTCAAGGGAACTTTCAGATTTTCTCGTTAAAACGTAATTTATATTAGTATGAAGAGAAACATAATGCACGTCTCAAGCGTAGCTATCTTAGCATTGGCTTTGGCGTGGCAGTGCGGATTAACTTTTCGTTGGAAATGTCGTTTATCTTTGATGGAACTAAATCTTTAGTAAAAAAAATTTAACAATAAGTCGGCCAATTGTTCACTGAAAATTGTTTTTTATATAAACTCTCACACAAACTTGAAGTTTCTGTTTGATATTTATTCTGTCTAGTATTTGAGATATTTATCAACTGATGCACTTATTCTTGCTCAATGTTTGATTACTAATTGCTTCTGGTATTTGATACTGGCATTCAGTACGAAAATTATTACAAACTATTGCAACATATATCATTGATGATGTAGCAATTGTTACATCAATATGATTTTTGTATTGAAGGCACAAAAATAACATTATTTTATTGTATTACATTTTTTCCTTTTTAATTTGGTTTGCTTTTAATTTTTCTTAGGGGTTTGGGCAAAAAATTGTTGGCACATCAGCTTAATTATTAATGATTGTTAATAAATAAAGGAATAAGTCACATTGGCATACTTATTGCAAGTATTGTGTAGAATATCATCTCCGGCATATACACAGCTGCCTCTGACCAGGATAGCTGTATCGTCTGCAAATATTGCGATAAGCAAATCTTGTATATTTTCAATTGGCATTTCATAGCCAGTGGGTCTGTCGTGCGTAAACAGTTTGTATAATATTGTGCCCAGCACACTGCCCTGTGGAACTGCCGCATGAATGGCTTTGTTACTGGACACCACGCCATTCAATACCACATTAGCAGCCCATCATGCCAAACCCGGTCAAATATGTGCTTTATTTCTACGTACTCCTTGGCCTCAATCCTTCAACGATGAAATTTACAACCGTATTAAGCTATTCTGGCCTTCCATGGAACTAATGGAATCTAAACTGATATGTGGTATCCTTCTAGCCATCCTAATTGATATGATATGATATCTTCTCGTCAGCTTACTTAGTTCTATGATAAATTCTACTAATATTATAATTGCGAGAGTTTATAGGGACGTATGAATGTATGTTCCTCTCTTACGGCTAAACCACTTAACCAATTGGTATGAATATTGGTATAGGGATAGATGGGTGGGGGCGTTGCCCCACTCCTCTAAATAAGCGATAAACATAATTTGTCATATCTTTGCATCCATTGAAAAACAGAGATGAAATTTGGTATATATGCTATAAGATTCAGGAAAAGTGATCGTGTTAAGTTTGGTCAAAATCTGAGGGGCGATAATCCACAGGCACACCGTCCCCCGCGTATAGTTTCAGAACTAAAGCAAAATCAAAAAAAAGTAATTAGTAATGCTACTTTTTAACGAATGCGGACGAAGTCGCGGGTAAAGCTAGTAATATATAAAAATACTTTAAAAAATGGTCTGATTTTAACACCTCTCCATAAATGGTCATTCAAACGCGTGCCCGGTCTTCCTCTTTTTTGGCCCCCAATTTAAGCCATGCATGCTGGAGCTCTTCATCCATTCGAATGAGGTGACTAGCCCGGTGCTGCCGCTGGAATTTTATGCGCAGGACTATTTCAACCTCATAGAAAAGCTCTTACAGCTTGCGGTTCATACGGGACCTACATCGGCTCCGACTCTAATAGGAACTGCAAAGAATCTTTCGCTCAAAGACCATTCTGCCTCTGCACCACACAGTAAGACCGGAAGTATCTGCGTCTCATATATATTGATTTTCGACCTCCGGCTTTACTTCTTATTTGCTTGCTCAGCCCAAAATAGCAACTGTTTGCAAACTAGATTTTTCGCCTGATCTCCAGGCTAACGTTGTAGTATGACCAGCATTTCGAATCTAAGATAGACATTAAAGATGAAATTCCCCATGCCCACTGACCATCCAAGATGCGATGACAGCGTGCGAGAAGACACTAAGTACTTCGTCTTGTCTCATTCACCGTTAGACCCAAGTGCCGAGACTTTTTTTCGATCTTCGAGAACGCCTTGCTGATTCGCTGTTCTTGTGTACCGATGATATCAAAATCATCGGCGTACGCAAGCAGCAACACCTCCTTTTAGAAGATCGAGCCCGACATATTCTGTATGTACAGGCAATGGCGCATTATGTATTCAATCAGTCGAGCACTATTTCCTTCACTTAACCCCTCAAGATCCTCAAACTCTGTCCTATCTTGCTCCTTTTTCTTGCGTCTGAAAAGGCGTTTTTCGACTTTCCGACAGGAAGCGTTCTTCTCTGCAGTAGCATTGCGATACTCCTAGTCGTACCAAGAATTAGTCACAGGTTGTGCAATGACCTCCTTGGCTGCACTATCCTTGGAGTCGGTGATACGTCTCCACTGCTCACATATATCTTGAGAAGTCAGAGAGGTTTTCCGGAGCAGTCGGGAGAGTGTGTTTGAAAAGGCTTCGGCGGTCTGTTCTGACTGCAGCCTGCCTAACTTTCGTTGCATATTGGGTCGTGCGACACACATCATGCTAAGCCTAGTGCGTACCTTAGCTGCGACAAGATAGTGGTCTGAGTCGATGTTATGACCACATAACGCTCGCATGTCCAACACACTCGATACGTGGCTTCCGTTAATCAAAACACGATCAATAATTTGATCTTGACTCAGCCATGTAGCTTTGTGTATGTTGATTTGTTGAAATCTGATGCTACTAACAACCATGCGGCGAGATCGATGAGCCTCTCTCCATTATTGGAGGTTTTGTCGTGAATTCCTTTCTTCCCAATATTGGCGTTGAAATCGACATAGAATTCATCTTTAACATCATAGTATTTCTCTTGCGTTGGGGCGTGCGTACATACATATAAGGCATATATTAAAATATTTGGCCTTGATGCGTATAATAACCAGGCACTCTTCAACAACCTCCTCACCATGAAACCGCATCCAAATTCGTGCTTGCTCTCATTGCAGCTATAGTAGATGTCACAGGATGAGCAACCCTGTTCTATCCATCGTATTTCCTAGATTGCAGTGTTGTCTGCCTAGTTCCTTTTGAAGACATCAACCAGCTGCATATTTGCACCATCCCAAATAAGTGTATGGACATTCCAAGTGCATATCCGTAAATCGTGGTCCTTTGTTTCGTTTGCGGGAGTAGTCATCATAGGGTTTCAACCGAGCCTTCCTTTTTGTTTTCATTGGAGTGATTTATTTTACGGTGGCAGGTGTCAATCAATTAATAAGGGTTGCTTTCTCACAGTTAGCTCACCTCCGAACTGCTGTTTAGAGGCTACGCAGGATATACGTGTTCTACCGGACGTTGGACCGTTTGCAAAAGAATTATTGCCATTCCCAAGTGAATGGCAGTCAACAGTTTTACTCACAATTTGAACAAAAGCGATTTTCCAAGTCTTCCGATTTCTGCGAAACTGTGAGAAATAGTCGTCCTAGGCAATTTTCGCAGAAGCTCAGCATCATTAATTGAGGTCGGAAAAACGCTGGTGCAGTAAAGTTTTTTTTTTAAATGATTTAAATATGAGCTAAAAGATTCTGTTATATTTTTCTGGAGTCTGGATGTTTATTACGAAGCCCGAATTGATCATCAAGTTTGACATCAAGATTTAAGACATCATTTTTAGAAGATTTTTATATTAAAAATATTTCAGCGCACTTCCACTATAAGGAGTCTTGAAGAGGCAACAAAAAAATTCGACCCGCCTTAATTGTACACAAAAAAAGTGGTTCGTGTATGTATAAGAGCCAAACGTTTTCCGACGCACACAAGGTGGACCGGTGCCGAGCACTGCTCTAGATGATTAGCAAATGCCTAGATGTCGCCTTGGATGCTCAATAGGTGGAGTAAGCTTTCCTTAATCTGCAAGCGAGCAGTTTAAAACTGTGCGCTGGTTCCTATTTGGAGATATGCGATACAAATGTGGCGCATCACAGCCAAAACACTCAGGCAGCGAATCCAAAACCTGCAAAATAGAAGTCTTCGTGAGTTTACAGGGTGCCGATCAATAACTACGTTTGTATAAATTCCTTTCTTTGTCAATATCAGCAAATGAGATAAGAATCCATGAAGATTAAAGGAATAGAAATCTTTAAACCGAAATTATTGTTTTCCATAAGATTTCCTAAAGTAGGAGGTGGCGCCAGTTCATTTCTTATTTTTTAATCAAAATATTTATTCAGTTTATTTGTACAGAAACATTTTCTTCTTGTTTCATATATTCAAAATTTTTTGTCAATTTAAGTAAAGAAAAAAAAAAAATTATATAAAATTAAAAAAAAATTGTATATATTAAGTTTACCAAAAAAAAAAAAATGGCGCAACTCAAAGTTAAATTGAAAACGAAAGCCCATGTGGGACATCAATTGGAGCAGCGTGCTGAGCATATCATGCAAGAAAAGCGTAAGGCGTGGAAGTCCTTGCGCAAGCTTTATCGAATGCGTTCTGAAAAACTGAAACAGTTGCACAATTTACTGATGGAAAAAATCGAATTGCAACGTAGTCGCCAAAAGGCAGCGCAAAGATATAAGAAAACGCTGAACGAAACTCGCTATAAAATTTATCTGAAACAATGGAAGCGGCTTGTCAAGCAGCAAAAAGGCATCTTGCAACGCTTGCGAAACGAGCGGAAGAGCTGCAATCGAAAACTGCACATGACAACGAAGAAGCTCGTCAAACGCATGAAGCAGTACAAATATATAAATATGTACGCAAAGCGCCTGATGGAGCTCTTTCAACGCTGGCAGCTCTTTCGCGAAGAGGTGAAATCTCGCCAACAAGAGAAACAGGATTTGGGAGGAAAACAGAAAAAGCTGCGCAAGAGAGTAAGAAAAGTGACCCACAATTTTACTGAAATTGAGTCGGATATCAACAACGTCAAGTGGTACATGAATGCATTGCGCTTGCTGCGTTCAAAACCAAAATCGCATTTAACTGCAAAGTCGCTTAAAGATTTGGATAAGCGTTTGGTGGACCCAACGAAAATTGTTCCGAAAAAAGCTACCCTCTATACGAAAAATGTCAGCCAAATCTCTTTGGCACCGCTCTTTGCCGAACAGGCGCTTTCAGTTAAATTTGGCAAAACGACTACAAAGACATATGCCGATCTGCCGAAAACTGCATCGCTACCAACTAATAGCCGAGCTGTGAAACCTTACATAGCGACAACTACGAAGCCGGATAAGCCTAACCAAAGATCTGAGCCAGAAGTTGCAAAACGGCCAAGAAACAAGAAATTAGATGCGCGACGTGCAGCAGAGAAATCTTTTATTAGAAAATTTATGTTAGACGTGAAGCTGCAAACAAATGACAAACCCAAATCTCGAAAAAAGCAGCGGCAATCAAAACAAGCAAAACCTACTGCGCACAGCAAACTTAGAAAAGATATTCGAAATGCGCTTTCGTCTATTTTAGGGTTCGAAAATGGACATGAAAACATGTACTCAAGAAAAGACGCAGATAAAACTAAGCGCAGAAAAAAAAGAAAACTACACGGGAAGACTCATATGTCGTTGCCATCAGCTCTTAGTGATCCATCGAGGTCTAGTAATGAGGAGAAACTACTAGCTGTTAATAAGTATACGCCAGCGGAGAAGAGGGAGAGTAAAAAGACAAGCAAGATGTCATTACTTTACCAAACACCAAAAGTTCCATTGAAAACAAGTACCACAAATTTGATCAGTTTAAAGAAAGATTTGGGGCCGGAGGCAAGAAATGCGAGGAAGTCTAGGAAAAAACGGGCAAGTGTCAACATAAAGAAAATGATAGGCCTCCACGCCAAACCGAAATCGGCCGATGTTGACTTACTGAAACAAATAATAAAACGTTCAATGGATAAAGCTGGAAAATATATTGATTTGCGTGCAGTCTCTGACATCAAAAGGGCGTCAAAAACCAACCGAGGCACTTTGAAAAAGCTCTTTAAAGTGGCGAAACTGTCAAAGCCGTCCAATTCGATTCAATCATTACAAAATGCTAAGCGACGAAAAAAGAAACATAAAAAATCCGATTGGCGAAACATACATCAGCGAATCAAAAAGTTAGCCGAAGAGAGAGAAGGCGAAGCAAAAATCAAGAAACCCTCTAAAGCTACACGAAGCAAACTAACCAAGAAAAATATGAATAGAATGGACAGACTAAATATAGAAGCTAAAGCCGAGACTCTATTTGCGTCCTCTGATACACTGAGAAAAAGAAAAAAGAAAAAAGTTAAAGAACTTAAAACAGTGAGTCAAGTTCAGTTTGCAGATGTATCAAAGATGTCTTCCATAGAGTCAACAAACTTCACAAAATTCGCGGAATATATAAGAAAAAGTGGTTTACCAGCTAATGCAAGTGAAGGAGCGAATCAAGTAGCTGCTGAAGAAGAACAAAGAAAAACTAGAAAGAAGAAAATTCGGCAGAGCAATACATCAACAAGCGTTAAAAAGAGTAGAACCAGTCTTGCTGCTACAAGACAGGCACCAGCCGAAGATAAACAAAGAAAAATTACCAAAAAGAAGAAAATGCGGCAGAGCGACACATCAACGAGCATAAGAAAGAGTAGAACCAGTCTTGCTGCTACAAGACCGACACCAGCCGAAGATAAACAAAGAAAAATTACCAAAAAGAAGAAAATGCGGCAGAGCGACACATCAACCAGCTTGAAAAAGAGTGGAACGAGTGCAACAACAACAACAGACACTAAAGCAAAAAATCCTATAATTGTACATAAACTACGTCAAGTACCGCTGCAAAACGAGTCAAAAATACCGGGTAGCTCGAAACCCTCGAAACCCTCGAAACCAGTTTCAATGGACAAACCCACAAATAAAAATAAAAAATCGCACACAAAAAAGTTTAAACGGAAGTCAGCTTCCAAAGCTAATGCTGCTACCGCTGAAGATCTTCTAGTTGACGAACTCGGCAAAGACATCACAGAAATGCTTCCCGTCACAAAGCAAAAAATATCACCGAAAAGTGTCAATGTTAGGTTGAAACATGATGAAAAGATGGGGCTTTTAGATGACTTGAATAAGGAAAACAAATCAACAGCATATAGAAAGACTTTTAGTGTAAAGAAACGAGAAGGCAAAAAATGGGCTACCCACAAATTGAAAAGCGAATCCTTACCTGTTAAGCAATATGGCAGTTCAGCTTACGCACGCAAGACGAAGAAACATAAATTAAAAGATAAACCCAACTTTAAACAGAAATCTGACACCACTCTTGAGCGTCTATCTACGCGACCGATTTTCGATTACCTTAGTGACGAGAGAACGTCTGTCGGTGATTCAATTAAATCAGACATACAGACGAGAAAGCTTCGGTTGAAAAGAAGCCAACCTTTCGAGCCAACTCCGATGGCTTCTTCGAGTTTACATAGAAAATCAAGCTCTTCGAAAGGCAAAAAGAAAATAACTCATACTCGAAAAGCGGGCCCTCCAGTCGGTCATTTAAAAAAGGCGAGCAGCCCATCAGATATCGGCACTCCTCCAAGCTTGCACGTATCATTGCAAAAGAGAAGGTTTGGCAGTGTTTATAGAATATTGGATCATAGGGATAGTCGAAACAAAAAGCATCCCGATCCGAAAGATAAAAGGCGTATATTCAAATTGAACAGTTTTCTGCGTCATACAAATGCTGAAACGGATTCTGCAAGCTTAAGTCTCGATGCCGACGATGTTTGGAATGAAGTGCGAAAGACCCATCAAAAATTGAAAGATCAAGGTGCCGGGAATCACAACGAACTTAAAGACCAACTTAAAAAAAAGTATGTAACCGAAGTACATAGGAAAATTCAATCAATGGTGCACAGAGCAACGAAAAAAAGTGAAAAACGGAATACGGACAAGCGTGAGAGACACTCAAAACGCGAAAGACGTGATAGGCCGTTTGGCAGAAAGAAAATCGACTATGATACAATCTCTTTGTATTCAAACTTGCCCTCGTTTGTGAATAAGGATCAAGAAATTAGTATTTACGAAAAATTTTTGTCGGCACAGGCTGATCGTGCTAACGCGGCAAAAGCGCAGAAGTTAGAAAAAGATGCGGAGAAAAGGAAAGAGAAAGATAACAGATTATTAGAGCAGCTAAAGGCAATGAAAAGGGGTGAACCGACGGCAACGCATGCACCAAGAGAGTCCATAGGCCACTACAAAGTCAAAAGCAATATTAATCGTTTTAGTACACCAAAAAGGATTACACGTCGAGATCTGTTCAAATATCCCAAAACGGAAAGCCCCGGCGCAAAGGGCAGTGCGGGATCTGCGGCCTCGACACTAACACGGAATTATACGACAAATGTAAATAATGCTGATGAACGCTATTTACGCGCGAAAAAATTATTCGAGCTAATCGTGTCAAATAATACGCCAGACAATCCATCGGATCTCCTATTATTTCAGGAATATACGGAACATCCAGAAAAATTCAATCAGTTACTCAAGGAAATTTACGATGCACGTTCGAATCCTTCCGTTAGTGCATACGATCGCAATTTATTCGAGTCCGAGTATGAAGCCATCATACGAAGACTTGATATGTCGCGAAGGCAGACACTGCAGCTATTCCGTATTGGCCAAAGTGAATTGTCATTTATGACGGAGGATAGCGCAACAAACATCATGAGTGATCTCGTCTCCCTGAACATCGAATGGGAGAATCCGGAGCAATTGAAAGCATCTTGGGAACGATTCTTTGCAAATGTACAGAAGTCGCCGATTGAACTTCAATTGCAGAAGAAGCGCGAGCAAAAAGCCGAAGAGTGTAGAAAAGCAAAATTACGCGCAACTCGTGAGGCGAGACGTGAGCGTCTCAGAAGAATCACCAAATGCGCGCATTGCTTGTATGAAAATCCACGATTGACGAGCAGACAGAAGAAGGTTCGGGATTACATTGCAAGCAAAGATTCAAGGACGGAACTGGTGCAACAGAAGAAAAAACCAAAGAATGTTTGCTCAGAGTGTGGCATGGCCAAATGTAGTTCATTAGAATCTGTAAATGAAAGCAAATGGGATTTGGAGTATCAAGGCACATTTTACTCAAATGAGCCGCAGATCATAAAGGCGCTCGAGTTGCATGAAGTTTGCTCCTATTGCGGTGGTCTGATGCAGGTGCCACGTGGCATATCGCCACAGTTGCGTCCAGGTGGTCCGAAACAACGAAAAAAGCCAAGTGTTTTCTGCTCGTTCTGCTCTAAGGACTGTCCGTGTAACTGTACAACGAAGCGCATTAAAATTCCCGAAAAAATCATGTACCCCTATCGTGTTTTGCGTTTACCAATGTCAAAGCGCTGATGTGTATGTTCGTGTTCATCTGTATTGGAGTTGATTGAAGTTTTAATTGGTGTCTCCACATTAAGTTCAAGGCGCATTCTAATTTATGACCAAAAATTTGTGCGGTTTGAGTTTAGTGTGAAGATTCCAATTTGGCTTTTAATTTTTTCAATGTTTGTGCAAAGATTTTACAATTTTTTCAAAATAAAAATTAGCTGAAATTAATTAAATTCGTCTTTTAAAACATTGCACGCAAAGGGACAAGAGTTTAATACGCGAATTATGTGCGAATGTATGTAATATTTTCTCAAAAGCAAAAGAAAATGACTTCAAATTTGTGAATTTCCATTAACCATACTTGACAACATAGTCCGGCATTTACCGCAGAACTAAATCAACTGGAGCTGCAGTGGCCAAGGATTACACCACCAAGCCGTAACTACAACAACAACACTAATACCAACAATCAAAACTCAGCTTATTTCTCTCGACTACCTAGACATCATCCCATGGTAATATAATATACTCATCATGCGAACCTGCAGCCTACACAGCTCTCAAATCATCGATTTTAGCAAAAAAAAATAAGATTGCAATTTTTAATAAATCACACAAAATTCCATTCCGACTTAACAATTTGGGTTGACATACGAAACTTAAACCTCGTCTTTAAATCCACTGCCTTTAACCACATTGGCGCAAGTGAAAGAGACTGTCAAATGTTTGGAAACACCGTTACAGATGGCCCAATCAGGCCAATCCAGACTAGAAATAGCCAACATCATCAAAGACTTGCCGAAAAATAAAGCTTTAGGTATGGTCGGGGTATGCTACGCTACTTTCAAGATCCTGTCGATATGTGCGATCCTCTATATCGGTTTGATTTTCAACGCGATGTTGAGGGTCCAATACTTCACGGCCTAATGGAAGAAAGCAGTGATCCATATGATTCACAAGCCAGGTAAGCAGGATGATGACCCTGAGTCATACCGGCTAAATAGTCTTCTGCCTTCATTATCGAAGGTATTGGAGAGACTGATTGCTGCCTATTCTGCCCCCGTCTGATGAGAGCTGGAGTTCTGCAGGGCAGCGTACTGGGACCACTGCTTATTTCGCTCTATACCGCTCATCTCCCTATCCCTGACGATGTCTACATGGAGGCCACCTCGGGCACTGATTGCTACCTATGCAGCAGATGGTCTTCAGAGTTACCTCCACATGACAGCTTGGTGTAGACGCTGGCATCTAAAGATAAATAAAAGATGAAGCAAGACTACGGATACTTGTTTTAAGCTTAATCGCATGGTTATTCCAGCTATTCAAATAGAAAGTGTATAATTGCAGCAGCCTTTATTAGCGAAATACCTTGGCATCAACCTGGACAAGAGACTAACCTTCCAGGGAAACCTGACAGCCACACTATAAAAATGCCGCCTGAGAATGGTTCGACTTAGATGGTTGCTCAATAGAAGGAGCACAATTTCTCTCCGGACGAAAAAACAGGTATACGCCAAGTGTATTGCCCCAATCTGGCTCTATGACGTGCAGATTTGGGGGATTACGGCAAAGATAAATTGCAGACAGATCACTGGCTGCCCCTGGTACCTAAGACATTCGGCGTTGCATCAAGATCTTAATTTGCAGACAGTTATAAAGCCAATCGGAATGCATACCAGCCGATATAGAGATGGATCTCCTCCCTGACAGGCCGCTCAGGCGTTTGAAAAAACCTGGATTTGGAACAAATGTATGAAGAAGAAGACTGACGCGTTTCATTTCAGTTATTTGCATAATTTAAATAAAATATAAGTCGGCGAACTAGCATCATCACCAAGCTGTCCTGTTTGTAAGTCAACTCCAAAAAATTATAATAATTTAAAGAATCTTTTGATATAAAGTAATAAGATTGTTTCTCAACCAAATTCTTTTCAATTCAGTATTTCTTCCTTACATGCCTGGAGTAGGATCTTTGAATGTCTTTAATATATATCACATCGACTTCCTATCACTTGCGTAAGAGGACCGAAAAAAAGAAAATGGTTTTGGATAAACCTTCGGCTCCACTCGATTCGCTCTTTTAGGCATGCTTACATACAGAAAATATAAATGCTGACACAACGAAGACGATTCCAAAACTTTTTTAAAGAAAATTAAAAAAAAAAAAAAAAACATTAAAAGAATAAAAAAACAAAACAAATATGATAATTCGGATTAGAAGCTTTCTTGTGGTACATCCTGAGTGCTTAACGTTAACATTTGAAATCTGACTTTAAATTCACAATTAGCGACCCCAAAAACCTCCGAAATTTAAACTTTTACCTCCGCCATATTGGATCCGCCATTTTGAATTTTTAAAAACTAACATCGGATCAGCGACCCAAAAAACAGTAGATAGCCGACTTTGTAGCCATAAATTTCTAGTTTATCAAGAATTATTAATTTAGCCCAAAAATCGGCGATCTTGGCCCAATGTGCGCCAGTCTATTGTGGTTTGTCTCACAACAAAAATTTTGCGATATTGGCCAAATAAGCTGAAATCTGTCTATTCCTGGTCGTCCTCTATTTCGTCTTCCACACATCAAGTTTGGGCCCACCATATAAACCATGCGTGCAGGAGCTCTTCGATCCATTCGAATGAGGTGATTAGCCTAGTGCAGCCGTTGGAACTTTATGCGCTGGACTATTTCAAACTCATCGAATAGCTTATACAGCTCACGGTACATACGGAATCTAAACTCGTCGCCGACTCTAATAGGACAAAAAAAACCTGCGGTGAATCTTTCACTCAAAGATTCGATTCGGTCCATGCCTCTACGCCATACAGTAGAACTAGGAATATCAACGTCTTGTAGATCTTGATTTTCGTCTTTCAAGAGGGCTTATCTTCTTATTTGCTTCTTATTTAGCACCTGTTTGGATCTCCAGGCTAAAATTGTTGTTGCTGGTCATTTAGGACCTAAGGTAGACGGAGTTGTTACAACATTCAAGTTGAAATTATCCCTCACCACCGACCGTCCAAGACGTGATGACGGCGTGCCAAAAGATACCAAGTACTTCGTCTTGTCCTCGTTCACCGCTAGACCCATGAGCCGAGACTGTTTGATGATATCGATGTCATCGGCGTACGCGAGCAGCATCACTTCCTTTTGGAAGATCGAGGCCGATATATTCTATATGTATTCCATCAGAAGATTAAAAAATCGCACGAAAAAAATCTCCCTGCCTGAAATCTCTCTTGGTATGAATTTACTTGGACATCATGCGTAATGTGAATATTTGGTCGCTGGTGGACCTTTTTGGTCTGAAGCTACACTGATATGGTCCTATCAGTGAATCCGTATATGGGTTTAGCATATTACAAACAGCGGGGTCTCCTTTCTTAATGATGGGACAGAGAACAATGAGATTTCAGTCATTGGGTATGCGTTCACCGGACCATATCTGGCATAAAAGTTGGTGAATAGTCCTAAACAACTCTTCGATAACTCAGCTGGCAGCCCATTTGATCGTACCACTTTGTTATTTTTCACATTTTTAATAGCCGAATCGACCTCGTTACAGTCCGGTGGCTGTTGCCTCTTAGTAGGTTGGAAAAATGAATCCTCCATAATCTCACGCTTGACCTTTTGATAAAATTTTCGAATTTCATTTCTGTCACAAAACCACTTCTTTCTATTTTCCAACGGTTGGGCCAAATAATCCTTCCTTACCATTTTTGGCACTGATATTGCCAAGCACGCTCATAAAAATGACTGAACATATTTCTCAATGTAAATTAGCTCAAAAAATGTATACTCAATATGACTCGATATTCACACAATTTTTTACTATAATTGTGTTTCATAAACATTTCATTGAATGCTTTACAATAAATAATATTTGATGCGAATTGTAAAAGAATAAATAAATTATATTATAGCATATTAAAAAATAAAAAAAATACGGTCCTTTATTTCTTTTTGGTTGTGCATATATTTTCCATAATTCAATTCAACTCAATTACAACGCTTTAAATGGAAAAATCAATAAAAATGCAATTCAATTTAAGCAACATAAAAGCTTAAATGAACGCAAGTACTGTGTATACTTTCATGCGCTACAGTTATGCAATTTAAGCAATCATTTCACTGATCAGATTAAGCAACATACAAATCTCCTACCCGTAGTACTTGATGCGCCCACATCAGCTGAAACATCATTTGCAGTCTCCTCTTGTGGTTCGCTAATATCAGATTGAGCTAGACTCACATTTGCCATTGTATCATTGCTTGGTGCAACACTCAGCACTACATCATTTCTATGGTTATTAAAGCTGCAGATTTCAGCACTCTCTGCGTCATTTAAATTTGCTGATATTAGCTCTGTTGGACCAATTAACGCAAGCTGTTCATTGTTATCACTGCCGCCTGCTTGTGGTAAAAACTCTGTTTCACTGTCACTGCCAGCATAACATCGACTTCTTGGTTGTAGATGTCTACTCCAACGGTTCCAGCGTTCAGACCTACTGCGAGCTGCACCGCACCTGTGCCGCTCTTTGCGGTGGCTGCGTTCACTGAAACAACTCTGGCCGCATTCTTCACATGCCACATCATCACTAGAATCGCTGGACGACTGACTTTCTCCAATTATATCTATATCGCTGTCAATGCGCACAAAACGACGCCGCTGTTTGCGCCGGCCACCGTCGAATTCATCTGCACTTTTCCAATCCCGTGTTGCACTGTGTCTAAATGGTTTCCATTTGTTCCTTCCACCGTAGTCTGGCGGCGTCAATTGATGTTCACCATATGCATATCGACGTCTACCCTCTCTGCTCGTAGAACCGTCACGTCGTCGCAATATAGCACGTGGTGATTCTCGCTCAGGTGTATGGCTTCTTTCCAAATTTGTACCCGTCGATATTATTTCATTGTTTGGTGTGTTTATTACTTTTTTTCGACGTCTATAATGATCGCTAGTTCTATCATGCCCGGCAGAAAGTCCTCTTGGAGAGTATCTTGCTGTTTCTCCATCATTTCTCTGTGAACTACTCTGCGCGTGAAAATTTCTATACTCATCGCTATCTGTTTCACGCAGCGCTCTTCTACGTCTGTCATGTCTGCTTTCATAACCATAACTCAAATGTTCATCGTCGCTCCACCATCGTCTAGGAAACTCATCTTGCACAATATGTGATCTTCTTCTACGGCGATGATGTGGGCGCCTGCCACCAGCTGCTTGATATTCAGATGAATCTGATGATGACATGATAAAATAGAGAAGAAAATGTGTCTACTTATTTCTCTTGATTAGACAAATAAAAATATGTTGTGTTGATGAAACTTATTCAAATTACACAAATATTGAGATGTGAGGTTGCTACTTATGACAAAATATTGATTGTAAGAGTAAGATTTTTTTAGCATTAGTGCAGAGAGGGATGCGAAAGAACTTAGCAGTTGGAATGAAGACGAGCAGTTAGAACACGATTCAGAGAGAATCGGAGCGATGAAAAATCCGATGAAGTTGTAATTGATTTCAATGTCATTAAATAAATGAATTTGACTTAAATAAAAATATTATAGAGCGTAGTTAGACACCATTTTTTAAGTCAATTAATGAATCAAAGTTACCTCACTAAACCTATTTGGGTTAGTCCGGGTACAAACTACCACCCAACTGTTGTTTTTTTTTTTTTATGAAAAACAGTTTTAAGTAAACCCAACTTGAAATGGTGGAATCTAATACACGCTGACAATAATGTACCGGGAAATAAATTAATTTAAGTTTTAAATACTTAAGAAGGTTAGGCAGTCGACCTCAGTAGTGCTCGATAATAAGGCTTTGCACGTCTTTCAAGTGCCATTCGGATGATTGCAGGTTCGTAAGAGTGTCGAACTCTTACACCCATGTCTCGTCGCCAGTAATGATGCGTTCCAATAAGGCAGGATCGCAATTTGCTAGATCCAGCATGTCTGCAACTATCTGCTTTCAATACAATTTTTGAAGAAAATTCAGTTCTATCAGAACAAGTATTGCAGCAATGCGTTGCATACACAATTTTTCGTGCATTATCGTACAAACGCTCTCGTGTGACATCTCTAATATATGAACGATATCTCTGAAGCTACCATGGTTACTTCCCACAAACAATTTCCTTTACTTTATGTACGTTATCGTTAGACATACTCGTTGAAGGCCGTCTAAAACGAAGCATTTCTTCGACCATCCTTGAATGCTTTATACCAATCGTAAGTGCGCGATTTTTACAGAGGAAATTCAAGCCTTTTGCAACATTTTCAAAATGACATACAAAATTTCGTTCGCAACACAAAATTTGACACAATTACGTTGATCAATATTTTCACGCATCATCAAAAATCGCCAAGAACTACTGAGGTCGACTGACTTAAAAAAACACTGATTGATAGATTGGCATTATAATTAAGGATGATATGAATAGGCGCTTCTCATAAATATTTGGAAATGATTGCCGTATGCTTATATGAGTAGACGTAGAACAAAAATTCTTCGTGTAAGAGAAAGAGAATTCAAGTTTCGGGTCCAACTAAGTAACAGTTTCTCCTTTTTTTTTATTTTGAAGCCAATTAAATTCGGCTTGGGAATCGCAATTCGTGTGAGAATGGTGAGATTGCGCAAATTTTAATATATTATATTTTTGTTTGAAAATTCGGTGCGCTACGACATATTATCGTAAACTATAGATCGTACAAGATCGTTTCTATCTATTTTTTCCTTTGATTTTTTTTTTCGTGTCATTTGATCAATTGTCCATTGAAGAAAGAATGGTTAAACATTTTAATTCATCAATTCCTTTTAATTTTTGTTTTATTTGCTTTCATCATCACCTGTTTCTGCTTCTAGTTCATTTTCAGAAACAGCATCTGCAAAAAATATCATCATTCCAATCCTTAACAACTCAGTTTAAGAATTGCATTGCAGCTCGGCTTTACCGCGATTGGCTCTATTCGCACGTTCCTCTTCTTTAATACATGCAGAATGTGATTCGTCGAATATTTCCTACAACTGAGCCAAT
The DNA here is from genome assembly GCA_035044805.1 of Leucophenga maculata. Classification (NCBI taxonomy): domain Eukaryota; kingdom Metazoa; phylum Arthropoda; class Insecta; order Diptera; family Drosophilidae; genus Leucophenga; species Leucophenga maculata. Next base: position 108,145 of record JAWNNP010000054.1, on the reverse strand, counting down.
TCTGCTTCACGATCGCCGCGAAAACGATCTTTCATAGAGTAGAATTGATGCTCGAGTTTGTCTTTGTCGTGCTGCAACAAAGTGCGCTTCGTATGTCCAGTCTCTAGTTGGCATTCGAGTGTTTTAATCTTTTTTTAGGAATAGCCACGTGCCTCCTCTCAGTTGCGCTCCACGAAGTGCTCTTTCACTTGCTCCAATTTTTTCATAGACGTCAGTAAGCTTCTTTTCTTGTTGTTTTTTTTAATACCAGATCTCGTCATGTTTGTGTTGTGTTTGCAGGCGTTAATTTGTATACTCCAATTCACGAGCCACAAATTCATATTTTGGCTTATAATCATTGTTGGAATCTTCATGATATGGAATGATATGCCATTGAAATCAGATTTTGCACAAATGAACTGCATCTCCAGCTTTTTCGTTGTCTCTTGTTGGCCATTGACTTTGGCCTGTTCACTGGGGAGCACTTTTTTAAGCTTTAATCGTTTGCCGGTTTCAGCTTCCAAACGTTGGAAGGCTATATATACAGCGTTCCTCCCCAAGTTGACACGAATTTCGGAAATCTTTGCTTCCACCTTCTGAAATCGTTCCAGTAACTGCTGTCAGAAGTTATCGTATCCAGCAAAATTCAGACTATCCGTCTATACAACACCACATTCTAGGCTTTTGCCAATAAGATCTCCTCCAATTGCCATGTCAATCCTATCCAATTCAATCATATTAGAATGACTGATCTGGTTGCGCACTAGTCAGCGATTAATGGGTCGATTTCTTCCACATAGTTGCTCATAAATCGTGGTTGTCTTCGAATTTTTACTTTGTAGTTCGATTCACAAATCTTCGTTTTTGTTTTTAGGCATGGAACTTGTAATATTTGTGAAGCTTCTATAGATATGGCGGTAATTTGATAGCCCTGATCTATTAGAGCTCTGAGTAACATATACTCGCCATTTGCTGCTTTCACCTTTATTTGTGCAGTTGCCAGAATTACAGCCGCAGCCGCGTTATTTGAAGCCACGGTTTTTCTCCTATTTCCATTTATCAACTGATCTCACTCAGTGAATTTGTAATTCATGCATTTAAAGCACAGGTTTTGTTCTCTCGCAAACTTTCGGCTTTCTTCGATAGAAAGTGACTGGAGTCTTCCGCATTCACTCGTTGTGTGATTGGGATAGTTGCAGAAGAAAAACTTTGTTTCTTATCGTTTGCAACTGCTAAGCCGTGATTACTTTTGAATTTTGGGTTTTCGCTTAAACGATAAATCCTTTACGTAGACAGCTTTTAAAGTTTCATATCTTCGTTCTAAGAAGTCCATGATATCTTTTATTGTTTGGATTTCTTTAGGCGATTTAGCTGTGTGCTTGTATAATTTTAAACCTTCTTTGTCCAGTTTTCAGCAAATTATACATTCAATGAATAAGTTCAAATAATTAAGGCACTCATTTTTAATGAAGCCTCTTCGTTGTTCAAATAAAAAGTCTATAATCCAAAAATTATATACTTTTAATTTAAACATTTCAATGACCCTTGAGTATACTCTTCTGTAAATACATCATTTGACATTTTTCAAAACCATTAAGAATTGTATTAAAAACTCGTAATTGCCATTAAAAGTTTTATGTCTCTCACAACAAGTACTTTCACTTGTACGATGTATATCCGCACAATATATACATAAAAATATTTATATACTTATATACATGAATATATATATTAATCGTATGCCTTATGCACAAACCACAGATGAAACTTTATTTCAACTCAAGTGTCATTGTCTCAACTTGTTCTTTTGCATTCAGTCATTCACATTTTACATTTTATTCTGACTCTCAGCCAGAAGGAAGTTGCAACTTGAAACTTATCATTTGAGCTGTTTATACCCTGCACACAAATATAATTTGGCAACATGAATTCTGCTTTTTAAAATGGCAAAATGTGTATAGCATAGTGTAGTAGAGTTCGGTGATTGTCACCAATTACCCAAATCGCTTAAGCAGAAACTACAGTTTTGTAATCAACTAAAGAAGACTTCTGTGATACCAAAGAATTGAAATTCGGTAAGATATTTCTTGGTCACATCCGATTATATCGATTTTGGGTTGGGTGGAACTTGGGGCATAATTTCAAAAGTACGGCCCAAAGCTAAACACAGTCTTTATCTAATATGCAGTGGCAGCAGTGATGAGGGACTTAGATGCAATCGATGCTCAACACTACTGATCGCAAGAAAAACGTTGTATGGACTAAGCATAAGGTGGAGGACTGCCCCTTAACATTCCGCAGTCACAATTATAATTCATGGCTCTCCTAATCCTTGACAACAATCTGATATTCGGTTTTTATTTTATTTTCACAGACTCATTTTCAACGAAGATATGAACAATGTCCACCAACTGCAGCAGACTACTGAGCCGAGCAATTTCACTCTTTAAGTCTTTAGAAATGGAATAGTCCAGGTCTTTACTGAAGATTCGTTTCAAGGTTTAGTTCGCTATCTAAAGGAGTGTTGCACTGAACACTACATGAACCAGGTAAAAGAGGATAAAGTCTTTAGAGTAGTTCGTCGCCCTGCCAGCACCACCCCCACACTATTGTAAAGATGGCCTTCCAAACCAAAGATCGCAATGTTATCGGGGTGTACAATCCCAGAGAATGGGAAAGAAATCGAAAACGAAAATTCTAAACCTCAGACTTTAGAAACTTATTCCATAGGTAGGCAATGAATGACCCAGGATGTTATGAATTTATGCGCACCAAAAATTACTGTCTGAGACAGCCGGTTTGTTGCAAATGTGGACGATTTCATGCAACCATCCAATGTACAGCTATGCAAGATTCTAGTTACATCAATTGTTTAGAGAATCGTATTGTGTAGAGCAAGATCTTTCAAGTCTCGAAGTCGAAGAAAACCACTTGCAAACCCAGTATCTTAACTGTAACACTGCACATGGTAACACGAATAAAACTTCCACTAAGAGACTGAGCTACGTCCCAGCTGTGATGGTGACGGGTGACAGATGATATGGAGACTCACTGTCCACAGAATAAAACCACAAATAAAAATCCTCTGAGCAGGCCTGATAATGTGCACAAGCGAGCAGCGCCCCAATAGCAACTGCATCAGGCACAATTTTTTGACATCAGCAGCAGGTTTCAACCAGCAATAGAGGCCCAGACATTTAAAGTCGTCTCGCTCCCATCAATGTCTAAGCCACTAAAGGAGAACAACCTCAAACTCATGAATGTCAACAAATGATAGCTCGCCCGCTCAGCCCTGAATTGTAGAATGTCCAGGGTCTATTAGGGCATGTAGAGGAACTGAAGGTGTTCCTCAATGAACATAAAATTGACTTCAGGGACGTCCAATTTACAATTGGCTTCCATTCATGTAGCTACCAGCAAAGGCGTAGTAACAGTGTCGTCTTAGTATCTCCCCATAAACAATTTTGGTTTGCGGCAGATTTTAAGCAGGTCTTATGTAGGTTAGCAGGTGCGTTTTTTATTGCTGGGAACTTCAACGCCAAGCACAGGTTATGGGGAAACTTTTGAGTGGATGCAAGCAGCTGCTTCCAGAAAGCTGCCCAAATCATGGCTACCGATGAAGAAACATTAGTGCAAGGACACAACATGCACAGCGCAATTGATTTCTTTGTTTTCAATGCTTTACGACTAGAAAAATTGAGAGTAAGGGCTGAGTACCAACTCTACTCGGACCACCTGTCTCTTCTGCTTACTTTGGACTCCACACCGAAGACCAAGACACCTAAGGGACGACAACTGCCACCGTATATTAAGCTGGCTACATTTCACCATAGATACAAAATAAACCCTTTATATAATCCACGAAATCCTTTAGCTACAAGACATTGAACATGCATACGCGAACTTTCTTTTTAAAATACACAGTGCTACATCCGAAGGCCCAACGCAAGATCCAAGTTCGAAAAGAGGAAAAGAGAGACACCGCCCTTTCAGTTTAGTTTCTGTTAGTTCCATGGAACGCCGAAACAGTTAAATAGGGTGGAAAACTTCATCATAGACTGATACCAGACCAAAGAGTACGTGGTGGGCACTTATCGTGATTTAAAAAAAGAAATTGATAGAGTTTCGAGTGGTGACCTCCAATTAAACTCAAGGGTATACTACCGCCTCAGATGTTCTCGTTAGTACAAAATTTTTTGATCGGCAGGACCTTCTCCGTTGTATTGGATGGAGTGGAGTTATCAGTGAGAGCAATCAAAGCTGGTGTGCCACAAGAAAGCGTTCTGGGGCCAACTCAATCTTCACCAGCAATTGGCCTATAGGCTCTTCTATTCCTAAAGATGACTCGCAGGATCTAATGATGGCTAAATTTGTTGATGATACAGCTGGGGTTAAATATGTCTACAATACCGATGTGCAGCAACTATATCTTCGCGAGTTTGAGAAATTTTCAAAACGCTGAAAAATTGGATCATCAGCCTAGTCATGAATACCTACAGGTCTATCTGGATACAATCTTTTACCGCTCAGCTATTTCTATAGCTTTGGAAATAATCACAGGGGGGCTAAAATCGAGGATATGCATTATGCATATATAGAACTCAGTTAATTGTTAATGGAACTTAGCTTCTCCTAGTTTAGTGGTGCCAAGTCACACCCAGAGACAATTAGACACACCATTCTCGGTGTAAAGACTGTCTACTAAAGTTGAGGATGATGATCTATATAGTTCTTAATATTTTAGATAAAAGTGAATTTTTGGTAGGCTTACAACCAGCAATAAAAACCTCTCAACTGGGATACTTGAAAAAGTCTTTTAATTTGGCTTTATTTTATAAACATGGCCACATCTCTTCCCATGTAAATTCTTCCAAATAATCTTCTCATTACTGTGCAGGCTATAATACGTTGGGTTCTAAAGCCACAACTTTATCTATTAATTTTTTCTATGTGCTGTGCATTTCATTACAACTTTTTTTTGTCATTATGGATTTTTTACAGACTAGAATGTTTTTTTCACTGTGTTTTTTTTTATACACTACACAAAAAAATATTTGAAAGAAGGGTATATTGGTATTGTTTGAAATTTGAAAATGTATTTAATATAGTACACGAGGCATAGGAGACTATATAGAGAATGTATAAACAATACGACAGTACGATTCCTTTTAGCCATGTTTGTCTATCTATTCGTCCATTAGTTTCACTGAGAGAAAAGATTTTTGACTAAGACAAGCTTTATATACACTGAATTTGCAGTATATACACTTTGGGTACAGGCTTATCTTATAGTTTTATAACTGGAAATCGTTTAAACTCATAGCCTACTATGAAAAAAGGTGGTGTGTGTGTATTGCAGCGTATAAAATAGTCGAACAACTCGACTAAGGCTTTTGCTTCTTCATTTTCATGTGTGCATGACTTTGAAACAGATTTTTTAATATAAGTTGTGGCTGTCGGCAGCTGGATTTCGCTCGAAAGTAAAACCATTTTTATCTTTTTTTTACATTTCTCTGGTTACAAACATTGACAAAAAGTTTTCTTGTTGAAGAATGCAATTACATTTTACCAATGAATGAAATGGAATGAACATACAATGTATCCACATATTTATGTATCAATTCTCGTTTTGTATGTTTTTCAGACACATTGAATTACAAACGAAAAGAAATCGAAGCACAAAAATGGTAGAACGCAAAAGGGTTTCATTTCAAATACGACCCAGCTTTTCTATTTCCGTCGCAATATCCGTGCGACGAATTTTGTTTTAATACGAAATTTTTTGGGCACACTTTTAAATGTTAGTCGAGATATCAATCGCAGTTGATTTCCGCTAAAAATGCCGGAAGTCTATCAATTTGATTTGCGCTGATTTCGATACAAAGTAAAATCTTTTAATGAAAAGCAAAATTTAAAGTTCAAAATTTGTTTTTAGTTACAATCCAATTAAATACTCAATAATGCTTCAACTTTAAATCTATTTTTAAACAAATTCCGAATGTAATACAATATTTTAAGAACGTTTTTTTTCATACATTATATTCTGTTCTTGTTGCACAAATTGAAACGAAATCTAATAGTAAGCAATAAGATATGCGAAATTCGTAAGCAATATAGCCGGAAGCTAAAGTTACATGAAATATGTCTGAAATTCAACAGTGGCACCAGCCGGCGAAACAGCATTCAAGCAGCTACTGCAGCATAAGAAGCGACTTCTTATATATAACATGTTCTCAAGTATATCTGACTACAGGTTTGTTGATTTTTTATATAAAGTATCTGTGTGTGCGCTTGCTTATCTGTATTTACAGCTGTGCAACATATTTTGCCTGCCTTTCTGCTCGCTTTGATGAATGCAACTCATTTGCATGCAACAAGATGCATGTTAAGAATAATGACGGCTGCAAACAAGACTTCTACTTTGCTAGCCTTAAAATTTGCATTGGATTTCGGTGCAGCACTCAGTAATCTATTTAAAACTTAAAGCAAATAATGCCTCGCTCGGCATTTTGTAAAAGGAAACAGTTCATTTAAGGAATTTCTGTTGCAAAGGCAATGCATGAAATTTTAAACTTGAGCTTAAGCATTTTTTCCTACGGTCTGATTCAAAAGATTGAAGTAAGTTTAAGTAAATGACTTGAATAAACGCATATTTTATATCGAATGATACAAAGAAGTTTGCTTAAGTAAACCTTGAATTCGTTGGTGATGCTCTGAACTACCACTCCGTCTGCTTTTTACATTAAAAAATGTGTTTTGTTGTTATAAATTTAGCCCCAAACACCAAATTTAGTCTACCTTACTTTAATCATTTTAAAATATTCCATATAGATCCGGTTCTAATAAATCATTGCATATTTATGAGCATTTTGGAATACTATCATACAAATCGATTCCCCTTTCTGAATCCTTGACAATAAATTTGTTTTATCTTTCGCTAATCCCATTAGAATATGCCAAATGGATCCAAATACGAATACATCCACCATACACATTGAAGGTTTAATAAGTATACAGCGTATCTCGAAGTCACAAAAGGTTCTCCAAATACAAGATTGGTTAAAAAAGTTGAGTTTCATTTTTAGGCCCTGTACCGAAGGTACAAGAGCCTATTGGTTTTGTGCAAATGTATGTAACAGGTAGAAATAATAATCGGAGACCCCCCAAAGTTACCCCCATTATGGTCAGGAGCGATAGAGGAGTCGATATAGACATGTCCGTCTGTCCGTCTGTCCGTCTGTCCGTCTGGCCGTCCGTATGAACGAAAGGATCTCGGAAACGGTAATAGATAGAGACTTCGTGTTTTTTGCATTCGACTAGGACTGCTCCGGAATTTTACAAGTTTATTTTAAAAACTTGCCCCTCCCCCCCTTCCCCATAAAATCACCCCCAAGGGTAAAAATTTCTTCGGCACAAAAAAAAGTAAGTATGCCAGTATAGAGATATCGTCCTTCTTAGCAAAAATCCGAAAAGTTCATCAAAATCGGATAATAAATGACGATTTTATAAGCAATTGAATTTGAGCGACCCCCCTTTTCGTTTCATACATAAAAAAATGGTTTAAAAGGCACTTAGTCGTGCAGTGAGAAGTGGTCATGTGTTTGGTCATAAGCTTGGGGAACATTTAATGTGTTTGTTAGGCGACCTGCACTGGTACAGGGCCTCTTACAGTCGGTTACGCCCGACTGTGATTTTCTTACTTGTTTTATTTCATTTAGTTTATCCCCTACAAAGTAGTCATTAGACAAAATATTCTATTATAATTAGAAGGCACTGCTGATATGCGCTATTTAGTATGGGCTTGAGTGCTTCCAATGAGGTGCGGTGAATACGGTGGCTGAGGCATGATTCTGTGTTATTTTTAGCCAAAAAAGCACAACCCAGCAATGATGTGTGAGCTGCTGCATTATCATGATGGAAAATCCATTAATAGTTCGCCACAAATTCAAACTTTTACTTCGTATTACTACACGCAAACGGCACATAAATTCAAAATAAAATTCCTTATTGACCGTAAATCCTTCTAGAACAAATTCTCGATGCACCGCACCATTATGAGCGAACAAACAGTGAGCAAACCCTTAACATTTTATAGAGCTTGTCGTTCTTTTTCCGGATCGATTCTATTGAGATGATTGAGCTTTTGTTTCGAAGTCATAACTATTTATCTATGTTATGACTCTTTGAGCAAAATTTGGATAGTCGTTGACGTCATTAAAAAGCTATTGAGCGTTGCTCATGCAACTGTTCTTTTGGTCAAAATTTAAAAATTTTTCAAGCATTCGAAAAAGCTGCACGGCAAGAATTAACGGATATGGCGACACCCTCAGCTTGTTCTATAATAGTGATTTGACTTTAGCGACTTTCCATAACAAGTTTCTTCACTAGTTCAACGTTTCCATCGGTTTTTGACGTCATTGGGCTTACATCATCATTATTATCTTCTAAGGTCTTCTGTGAAAAGCTTTTTTGCTCAAAGTGGACTCGCCATAATGCCGCAGTCAACATTTAAAATCTATAAAGATTATTTTTATTTCAATTGCAAAATATAGCAAAACACACCAAACGTGATTTTTCGCCTGATCTCTAAGCTGATGTTGTTGTTGCTGGTTATTTCGGATGCAAGAGAGACGAAGTTTTCTACAACAATGAAGTAGAAATTCTCCATCGTCTGGGACCGTCCAAGACGCGTACGAGGAGACACCAAGTACTTCGTCTTGTCCTTATACCGCTAGACCCATGAGCCGAGACTGTTTTTAAATCCCTGAGAACGCCTTCTCGACTCGCCGTTCGTGCGTACCGATGATATCAATGTCATCCGCGTACGCAAGCAGTAGCACCTAATTTTGGAAGATCGAGGACGACATGTTCTGTACATTCAGGTACTGGCGTATGATGTATTCCATCAGCAGATTAGAAAAAATGAACGACAGCGGATCACCCTGCCTGAAACCTTTCTTTTTGTCAAAGGGTTCGGACAAGTTCATTTTCTACCCTGACAACGCTTTGTTTGTGTCATAGCGTCGCCATGTCAGGACAATTGATCTTTTTCGGGATACGTAGTGCAGACAGGGCGACGATCTTCGAACTTCGATCGTATAGGCGTGTCGAAAGCGGCTTAATAGTCCACAAATAGCAGGTAAACTCACAGGTCTTTTCCAAGAATATTTGGAGACTGGTCGACCGTTTTCGTCCGAAGCCACACTAACATTGTCCTATCAGTGGCTACAGCATATTACCGAATACTAGAGACAGAACCATATATCCGAAAGAAAGGTGACTTATTTCGCAGTAATTGGCGCAAACAGCGGGGTCTCATTTCTTAAAAATAGGACAGAGAACACTGAGATTCCATTCATTGGGTATACGTTCAACGGACCATATCTTGCATCAAAGTTGGTGCATACTCCTAACCAACCCTTCGCCGCCGGTCTTAAATAACTCAGCTGGCAGTGCATCGCTGCTTGTGGTCTTGTTATTTATTTATTATATTTACCTTGTTAATAACTGATTCGACCCCGTTATAGTCCGGTGGTTCTACAACAGTGGTGGTTCCGGTATCATTTCTCAATCGGCGGTTTTGTCCACTTCATAGCCTCCAAGAAGGTTTGATAAATGACTCATCCATAACCACAGAGATTCCTGAGCATATGCAACCAGAATTCTACTTTTGTCTTTACGTAAAGTTACTCCGGTTTAAAAACTTGGTTGAGAGAAGATAGTGCTCCGAGTAGATATTGGGTCCACATAACATAAGCACGTCGAACACTCTCGATGCGTTGCTGCTGTAAATCACAACATGATCAGCAGACGTTATTGATTATTTTGACTCAGCTTTTAGAGGTTATCAATAATATATATGCTTTATGAGGTGTACCATGCCTTAAACTTATTATTCGCTTTTCTCTTTGGGTCAAGGTTAAAAATTCAATATTTATGCCCTGCACCGAAGGTACAAGAGCCAATTAGTTTTGTGCAAATGTATGTACCAGGTAGACATAATGGTCGGACACTCCCCAAAGTTACGCCCATTTTGATCAGGAGTGATAGAGGAGTCGATATAGCCATGTCCGTACGTCCGTCTGTCCGTTCGTATAAACGAAATGACCTCGGAAACGGTAATAGATAGAGACTTCGTTCTTTTTGCATTCGACAAGGACTTCGCCGGAATTTTACGAGTTTATTTTACAATTTTGACCCTCCCATCCTTCCCCATAAAATCGCCATCAATGGTAAAAATTTCTTCGGCACAAAAAAAAAGTATGGATCGAAAGTATGAATCGAAATTTCATCAAAATATAATCAATTTATATAAAGTTTATCTTAGATAGGTAGAAGCTGGCGTCGAGGCTTTCAAAGCATCGTTTGCTGTTATCAATGGTTTAAGTTATTTAACGGTCGAAAAATGCCTATCGACGTGCTTACGATTGAATTAAGACCACCAAAGTCTTTTAAGAATTGTGGCCAAAAAGTATCTCAGAGACTACAGATGAGTTTATACATGTAATGAAAATGTGGAGGAGCTTTTTTCCCAACAGTTTCACAAATGAGAACCTTCTTAGACATTTCCGATATAGATTTGCACGAAAATGTATACAAATATCTTAAAATTTGTACAAGCTTGTAACAAACAATGGCTTGATATCGCTTAATATTCATAAAGTTTTCAAAGTGACAAGTGGTACACGATAAGCAATGAAGTTTTTGACAAAACTTAAAAAAATTTTACCAGAGTCTAGGCAATATGTTCTTATAATTTTCAAGAAACTTACAAATGTTTAAATATGGTAACATGGTCGACTAGAACTTGATCACGTACAGCATGATCTCATTCTGATCAGGTCCATATATTCAACAATTCTGCATATTTTATTTAATTTTGACCGGCAATGGGTGCTCTATTGCTAAGTCATAGTCAGAACATTGCAACAACTATTGTGCATCGCTTAGTCATTTTCAATTTCATTTCATGATTTTTGACACACTCCCTGTATGTGCAACTTCATAGCAGCGAAGTTAGAAGTTAGACTATTTGATTGAGGTGAAGTGTCAAAGGTGATGTTCCGGCATCATCGGCATTTTGTATGATTATTCGTTTCTGTTGCTGTAGTGATTTAATAAAATTAAGTCATCTGAAGCAGCATATCAACTTCGACACACACAGACGAGCATACACTAACACACTGACACACTTGTGAATTCAACTTAAACATGCCGAATGACATCCGGTGAGTAGCAAATTTATTTAAATATACACAAAGTGAGCCTCTTAATTTCATTAAACCCGAGTAACATGTTGTCTATTTGGCTGTGTCGCATTCTGGAGTTTCAAAAGAGCAACTCGTCATCTTAGTATATATATATATATACATATATATATATATATATATTTCTAAATGTAGGCGTACGAGTGAGAAAGCGTGCAAAATAAGCAAATGAAAAATTTAATTTAATTTGGCCTCTGGCAGAGTCACTGTTTTCGTGTTTTCTGTTTTGTCATATTGCTTTTTTTCTACTTTTTAATTTGCTACAATTTTGCCTTCAAAGGACATTTTTGTAGACATTAGCTTGTATTATATTATTTATTTAGGTAATAAAAAGAGCACGCACAGCCAAATGAAATGCGTCTAGGTAGGACCTTTTACATCAATGAGTGAATATAAAAGTAGGAATTTAATAAATTATCAAAGATTTGTTGCCTAAGTTAAATTAGTTATATCGTCTAGAAAATAAACAGCCTGAAGACAGTACGTTTATATAATTTAGAGTATCCTTTACGGAAGTTCTAGTCTATAAGTATGGCTACTAAAAGGTAAGCAGAACAAAAGGTTTTGCTTTGGCTTAACAGAATATTTAATACTCTTTGGACATTAATATTCAATTGAAATTGTAAAAGTAAACGTCTAAAACAATTGTGACAAAAGGCATAGTTGCTCGAAATTCTTCAAACGATGTTGCACTCAATTGGTGTATGTGCTAGGAAATACAGTCCATATATATAGTTGAGACAACGATTGACTCCCAGAAATGAGTTGGTAAAAGACAAATAAAAAATTACTTACGGCTCAAACAGGCAGAAGCAGATAAACTTTGTTAAATAACTTCTGGAACAGCGCAAGTTTGTATTTTGTGGAACAAACGGTGATCAGAGCAATATCTCAGCAGCACCGTCTCTCAATATGAAATTTGACAACCGTCCTGCTCAACACCTAAACTTCTAGCAAGCTCTTTCAAACCAGATCAATATAGCACTCACAAATAATACGAGAAAATGGATCAACGAACTGGCTAATTAGGCAAAAACAGCTAGGATAGGTGCGAACATTCAAGAAATACACACGACATCTCAACGGAAGATCTACTTATACCAGTGGGCTATCCATATTTAGTTTGCAGGCCAACCTTATATCGTTCTCCGATGAACACTTTAAACGAACACTTAATAACCCTATGTACTGCTCCGCCTAAAATATCGATCAACTCTGCGTCATAGTCGAAAAGTCGAAGGAATGAAGTTTCTCACTAAAACTATTCGTGCATAGGACACCATCGACAAACAAGCAATCTGGAATATCCTGCTCAATAATAGAGCGTCGGAAAAGTTTATGCAGCTCTTAAAGTTTCTTTATGCAAATGCAATATGCACTATTAGATCCATTATTAGGTCTAATACAGAAGTAGGTCGTTTGCACAAGTTCACATTGTGAGAAAAACGTGCGCTAGGACAAGTATCTCTAATGAAGTAAACTCTAATGAAAACAACAAGCATGCCCGGGTTGGAACCGTATGATGACGACACACCCAAACAAAGTAAGGACCACGATTTATGGATATGCACCTGGAATGTCCGCAACCTTAATTGGGATGGTGCAAATATCCAGCTGGTTAATGTCCTCGAAAGATGCAAGTAAAGTAAGCACGAATTTAGATGAGGTCTCATCGTAGGCTCGTCTCCAGTTTCAGGAGGGAAGGAATCTTTGTCCCAACCGTCGGAAAATTTAGCTTTCACGACACTACCTCCAATAATGGAGAGAGGCTAATCGATTTCGCCGCAGGTCGGAACATGGAAGATAGCAGCACCAGATTTCAACACCTTAAAATTTACAAGGCTTTATGGCTGCGTCCAGATCAAATTACACGCAATCAAATCGATCATGTTCTGATTCACGACAAGCACGCATCGAGCGTGTTGGACGTCCGAACGTAAGAGGTCCTAACATCGACTCGGAATATTTTCTTGTCGCAGCCAAGGTACGCACTAGGCGCAGCGGGTCCCAATATGCAACGAAAACTAGACGTAGGCAAGCTGCAATCAGAACAGACCGCTGAAGACTTCTCAAATACACTCTCCCGACTGCTTCGGGAAACCTCTCTGTCTTTTCGAGATATATGTGAGCAGTGGAGAAACATCAACCGCTCCATAGATAGGGCAGCAAAGCAAATCGTAGGTTAAACAAAACCTGACTAATTGACGAAAATTTTATCAAAAGCCGGAAAAACTTTCTGTGAGAAAGAAAATAGAAATCTGGTTACGAATGCTCAGGAATCACTGAAATTATGAAGGAGTCATTTTTATAGCCTAGTTGGTGGAGATGAAGCGCCCCAGTTAATGATGGCACAATTGTAGAGCCACCGGACTATAAGGAGGTCGATTCAGTTATTAAAAAGCTGATAAATAACAAAGCGGCAGGCTCTGATGGGCTGCTAGCTGAGTAACTTAAGACCGGCGGCGAAGAGTTGGTTAGGAGTATGCACAAACTTTTATGCAAGATGTGGTTCGATGAACGCATTCAATGACTGGAATCTCATTGTTCTCTGTCCTATCTTTAAGAAAGAAGACCCCACTTTCTGCGCCAACTACAGCGCAATAAGTCATCTTTCCATCAGTTATAAGATTATTTTGCGCGTATTGTGTAATAGGCTGCAGCCATATACGGTTTCACTGATAGGACCATGTCAGTGTGACTTCAGACCAAACAGGTCGACCGGTATCCAAATAATCAAATTGCGTCGAAGCTTAGAAAAGACGATTGAGATTAACAAAGACGCCGATACGATCGAAGTTTTTCGACGCCCTGTCGCACTATATATCCCGGCAAAGATTGTTCGTCTTTGCATGACGACGCTATCTAACACACAAAGCATTTAATACCAAAAGAGGTTTCAGGCAGGGCGATGCTCTGTCGTGTGATTTTTTCAATCTTCTAATGGAATACATCCTACGCCAATGCCTGTACATACAGAGTATGTCGGTCCAGAATCTTCCGAAGGGAAGTGATGCTGCTCGCTTACGCCAATGACGTCGATATCATCGGTAAGCAGGAACGGCGAGTCAGCAAGGCTTTCTCAGGAATGAAAAACAGTCTCGGCTCATGGGTCTAGCGGTGATTGAGGACAAGTCGAAGTACTTGGTGTCTTCTCGCACTCCGTCATCGCGTCTTGGACGGTCAGTGACGATGGAGAATTTCAACTTCAGTGTTGTATCCTTAGTCTATCTTAAATCCGAAATAACCAGCAACAACAACGTCAACATGGTGATCAGGCGAAGAATCAAGCATGCAAAAATATGCTATTTTGTGCTGAGCAAGCAAATGAGAAGTAAAGCCCTCTTTCGGTAGATGAATATTAAGATCTATAAGACGCTGATACTTCTGGCCCTACTGTATGACACAGACAAGGACCGTGATTGAATCGGATGAAACAGCGTTTGAAGTCTTTGAGACCCAAATTCTACGCAGGATTATTGGTCCTATTAGAGTCGGCGACATCCCGTATGAACCGCGAGCTGTACCAGCTATTCGATGAGGTTGACATGGGCTAGTCACCTTATTCAAATGGATGAAAGAGCTCCAGTATGCATGGCTTAAATTGGGAACCACATTTAATTGGACGACGACGCAATAGAGGACGACCGGGCACTTCTTGTAATTAATAGGAATGGAGTGATTTCTCAGTACTTGGCATTCAAAACAACTAGCGCCAGCGCGCACAAGATTACAGAATGCGGCCATGACCGAACGACTGTTGAAGGCCATTTAAGTAATAATAAGTGAACGCGTCCGTCCACCACCAAAAAGATGGAGGAAAGCATTCGAACGCGTTCAAACAAAAAAGTTTTTATTATTTTTAAAAAATTGTTTATCATAATTAACAGCAATGTAAATGCAATGCGAAATTGTTTTCTCCGAATATCCACTAAAGTACTCTCAAAGTAAAAGCAAATAAAACAATCTTTGCATATGGCGGCCAAATAGCATAAATAAAAACAAAAAGGTACGTGAATTTGAAATGAATACATTTTGCCGAAGGTTATATGACAAATAATTTGATACTTTTGCTAAGTGCTGAGCCAATTAACTTAAAGAGCATATTTCAAAGTAAAATGTTTGCAGAAAACAACTTTGAAAATAGTCCTCAAATGTTTCAAATTATTTTAACATTCCAAACTTTATATGTATTGCAGTTTCTCTTCGTCACAAATATTTGCTTAGAAACAACGTCAACGAACTCTAGTTCATATAAATTTATGAGCCACAAAAGGACAATAATACAGATTTATGTGATTAGTATTAAAGTAACTAATTGTGATATATTTTCGTGAGTTTGTAAGAAACACAACTTATCCATGACCTACTTCAACTTTCATAGACTTGCTGACGCTTTTAACACCGCAAACATAATCAAGGAAAAAACTTGCTATTTATAAAGAAACAAACAATAACTTTGGGGCACGGTTGCTAAGTAACTTTGGGTCACGAACTGTTTGCACAAATCAAAAGCATCTAAAGCCGCAAATGAACAGCAAATTTAACGCAATTTATGTGCACCAATGTCGGCCATTTATATGCTCTTGAAGCCTTGAAAGCAAAACAAACAAACAAAGAAAATATATCAAAATAAAACGATAGTCGCTGGTGTGTAAAATTAAACAATTTAATTAATTAAATTAAATATTTTATCTTAGTGTTGAAACCAACAGACGAATAAATTGTAATAAAACATTTAATAACCGCAACATATGCCAAAAACAAAAGGTTTTATTCCATTTAATATTAAAACCAATGAAGTATTTATTTGAAGTGATGCACTGTGGGTTAGACCAGCGCTTTTTTGCGGCATAATTCTACAAAACACATAATAAGCGATTTATTGATGGCAATTTTTTCTTTGAAGGCCAGCAACACAAAGTCTTTTGGAACATGCGATGCATATACAAGTATGGCTGTATATGTGCATATACTGCCCCAAAGGCATGGTTCTAAGGCCAATGGAATACTAAGTTCGTGGAAATATATGTAAAAGCCAGAAGGAGGCGTAGCAGACCCAATAAAGTATATATATAGTCTTTAGCACCATCTAAAATCAAGGCAATATAGCTATATAATGCAAAATGTTGATGGTGCCACGCTCACGTTTATATGCACATTTTTCTAGATCATTAGCCCGAAATATTTTTTAAATTTTTATTAAATAAAGTTTAAAAAAAAAAACAAGAAAGAACGCTACAGTCGGTGGGCTCGACTACGAGATACCCTGTTCCCAACCAATTATATGAAAGCTTCCCCGACCAGTGTTCCGAAATTCACCTATATGGAATATAGTATTTTTCTTTGAAATAATGAAAGAAACACCAAGCATGATGTCTCTAGCTAAATAAATTTTAACAATAAAACGTTTTTCATATAAGATCGCAGAAAGATTGGACTGATTTGTATGGGAGCTACGCGTATTAATGGTCCAATCTAAACCTAGATGGTATATTTAATAATAATAATTAGTGTAGGGTAACTAACAACATCTATAAATTTTTTATACAAAAACTCAGAATGAGTGCATGGTAAGTGCCAACCAAGCACACCCAACCCCTTCCCCCTTTGGAGGGAGGTAACGTTTTCATTGACCACAATTTATCTAAAAAATAAAGAAAAAAGTCTAAATATGTAAATTTGAATGCTTTATCTCTTATTGTCTCCAGGCAGACGGAAATAAACTCGTCAAATTCCGGAGAAGTGCTAGTCGAGTGCAAAAAGAACGAAATCTATATCTATTACCGTATCAAAGATCCTTTCGTTCATACGGACGGACAAAATAACAGACGGACATGGCTATATCGATTATATCTCCTGGCCATAATAAGAGTAACTTTGGGGGTCTCCGACAATTATTTCTACCTGTTATATATATTTGCACAAAACCAATAGGCTTTTGTATCTACAGGACCTAACAATCAAGATTGTGACAGGTGACAAATTATAAATCTATAGAGTAGTATAGAGTAGTAGTAGTATAAATCACAGACAGTTAATTCTAATGGTTTAGTTTATAGTAAAGACTATGCGCTCTGCGATTTCGGCCCAATTTCTGACCCAACTTTCTGAAAATATACGAATACCAGAACAGAAGGATGACTCGTCTTTTGAGGCTATCTAATCATCGTTTCATTGTTTTTCAGTAGTAAACTTCTGCTGGGACAGGCCATGTATGATCGACCGGAGCAAGTAGTTGGTAGGAGCGATGTCTGAAGTATACGGCGGATAGGGTAGGTCTTCTTATAACAGCGTTTTAAAGTAGATCTTGATCGGTTTTACAAAATCACTTTGTCGCAGGAGTTGAGTTCGATATTGTTCATCAGTGACAGGTTTGAGCAGCTCGTAGCAGATTATGTTGCGCTGACCCCACCAAATACAAAGCATAAGCTTCATACCATATATATAAGGCTTTGCGTAGGGTGTTAATCGGTGGCCGGGCAGAACCCATGACTGTTTGCACTTGAGTTTGTCGTATGGATCCATTTTTTACCACCAGTCAAAATGCGATGCAAAAAACTTTTCCTTTTTAGGCCCTGTACCGAAGGGTAGAACAGGTAACAGGTAGAAATAATGGTCGGAGACCCCCCAAAGTTAGCCCCATTATTGTCAGGAGTCGATATAGCCATGTCCGTCTGTCCGTCTGTCCGTCTGTATGAACGAAAGGATCTCGGAAACGGTAATATATAGAGACTTCGTGTTTTTTGCATTCGAATAGGACTACTCCAGAATTTTACAAGTTTATTTAAAAATTTTGCACCTCCCGGTCGGTTAAGCCCGACTGTAATTTTCGTACTTTTGGCACAACAACACAGCACATGGTCAAAGCTCTCCTCGGCGATTCTCAAAATCGCAACTAAGCACGCATGTTAGAAGTAAGTTTTAGTTAGTCTCTGACCAACAGAGTGGTCGGTCAACTCCGGTGAAGAAGCAGCAGCAGTACTAGTTGGGTTAGTTAGTGCCTGACTGTTCAAGATGGCGACCGATTTAACAGCTGTCAAGTGATTTATTCTCAGTTTGGTTTGGCAATTCATCATGAATAGACTCACGCCTGAACAACGCTTGCAAATAGTGCAATTTTATTTCGAAAATAATGGTTCTGTGCGGAATACGTATCGCGCACTACGTCCATTTTATCGTCGACAAAATCGTCCATCAGAGCAGTTAATTAGATTAACCATGGAACGTTTTCGCACCACGTTTACTCTTATTGATAACTCGCATCCCCAGAGACGCCGTACGGTGCGTACAGGAGAAGCTATTGCTGTTGTAGAGCGTAGCATTGAGGAAGACCCAAATGAGTCTATCCGCCATCGAGCACTATGATGGCCAGAACGTTACAGTCAATGGTGATCGGTATAGAGCCATGATTACTAACTTTTTCATTCCTGAATTGAACAACCATGATGTCCAGGAGCTGTGGTTCCAACAAGACGGCGCAACATGTCACACAGCTCGTGTTACAATCGATTTATTGAAAGATACGTTTGGTGACCGCCTAATTTCACGTTTTGGACCTGTGAATTGGCCTCCAAGATCTTGTGATTTAACACCGCTAGACTACTTTCTGTGGGGCTATGTAAAGTCATTGGTCTATGCGGATAAGCCACAAACGCTTGACCATCTGGAAGACAACATTCGCCGTGTTATTGCCGATATACGGCCACAAATCGAAAATTGGACGTCCAGATTGGACTACATCCGAGCCAGCCGTGGCGGTCATATGCCAGAAATCATATTTAAAATGTAATGCCACAAGATTATCTTTCGGATAAACAAAATTCATGTAATAGATCTTGTTTATTCTGAAACATTTTGAGTTCTACTTAGCTAAAAATTTAGGCCTAGGTCACGTCATCTTTATTAATTTCTGTCGTGTTGGACTCTGGACACACACGAGGGACGTCTGCGTTTGTTATTGTTCCCGTTTTTTTGCTTATTGCTTGCGGTTTTTTTATATATTTCTTTCATATAAGAACTAATGTCTTATCGCCTACAAACTTATACCCTACAACATCAATATGTTGGACTTATTTCCTACAAACTTATACCCTATAAATTCCCTACATGACTACAAACTTAAATATCTACAAAACTCTGTGCGCTCTTTTATAGGGGCGTCATAGAGTATGAAAAAATATGGTTTGTGTAAAATAGTCGGGTACCTCAAATAAATCTATCACTTTTTTTAGATGTTAACTAAAACAGTAAAAGATCTCAAACTGCGTTTGACCAATTCAAAAAAACAAAACCATTTTCTTGTCGATATTCATCTATCGTCTGAAAAGAATTATGAAAATATGCAACAAAATACTGGAAACAGAATATTCCAATAAAATCTAACAAAGAAATATGGCTACGAACTAATCACGGAGTAACTAAAGCATTTATCATTCACATTTCAATAAAATCAAAAAGTGTAATTGGAAAATATACTACACATCCTAGAAACACCTCGCCAAATGGCATTGCCAAGGCTACAAGACCACAATAGGAGATAAAATGTGAACAGGATGTAACTGCACTGACGTCAATGCTTTGCAATCTCTACCACAAAAAGCTGTGTTGTTATTAAATTTAAATTGAACGCAGTTTTGCAACTTGATTATTTTTCAACGCAGTGGAAATGCGTTGAGGTGATGATTCACATGAAAATTCAAACAATTCACAACGTTTGATTAGTTTTGGGTGATATCCAATGTACTAGACATATTTAGGAGTAATTTGTCAATTATTTTTCATTGCGACTAAAAGGCAAAACTTTCCAATTCGACAAAATTAATTAGAGTCAAAATCATGAACACTAAAAATTTTGATTCCGACAAAAAATTTGTTTACCCAAAACATATAGTTTAACAATATATTTCATTGTGTATTCTTATTGGGCTTATTTCTTTCAAACTATCCTCGAAATGTATTCATAATTATATAATTTTTGATTAAATTCAATTCTCAATAAGACCTACCATCTTATACCATACCAAACTACAAAGTTGTTCATACAAATCACCATGACAACAAAGAGCATGGTGTACCCGGTATAATTGCTAAAAATAAAAACCAACTTACCAGCTGTTTACTTTGCTTCTAAATACTATAATAACCTAGACTCGGGTTTTCAAGTTACAAGAATTGATCACAGGTGGGTCTTGGCATATACTACGGGTGGTCATCGTGAGGGTATTAAAAAATTTAAAAAAATTTTCACAGTATGAATACGTTCCCCTATCTAAAACTGTTATGAAATCGATATTTAGCAGGTGAATGAGGATATAGCTTGACATATTCTAAGGGCAGGTGAGTACTTGACGATATTAAATAACACCACCGGTGGCAAGAAAAACCAAATTTGATGATATCATACCTTCGCCATGAAAATTCGTAGAAATTTCAACAGATTGCTTCGATATGTTGTCTGTGTATGGGCAGTTTAAGCGATCCAAAGACGGTATTAAAATTTTTTGGATTTTGAAAGTAAAAGTTTTTTATTTGCTGAACTGGCCACTTAAAATCTGAAATAAAATATTTGCAAACGTGTGTGAAAATTATTAAAGCCTTGTCTGTTGTAAAGCTAATATATTATTATTAGGATAGAGAGTTAGTCCTAACCACTGTCTGTTGTTAAAAAAAAAAATGTATTTGTTGTATTAAATTAATATATTACAACACCCCCACGCAAACATTTTAAAATCCAATTTACAATGGCAAACTGCGACGAATTCGTACAGGGACAGATAACATACACACACACACACACAATAGTATCCTAGCACGTGAAAGTACTTTCCTTTTGTGTCTCCTACTGCTACCAATACACATTCATTTACACGAATACACGCAGAAATAAAAAGCAATGGAAAATCAATAAATATATTTATGAGACGTCGTTTTTCTGTTCCTTGTTGTTGTTGTAGTTGTTGCTGAACGCACGTTTAAATTTCATCGACACATTCTTATTGCATTGTTGCTGTCCATTCGGATAGTTCGCTATGTACCTATAATACATTGTTATGTACATACATACATTCATAAGATACTCGTACGTACACGTTGAACAATTGTAAAAGTGCTTCATCCGCATAAGTTAGTCCAAACTGTATTTCACAATTTTCTCTATGCCAAGATTTTGAATTTAATTTTAGATGACTAGAATAGTACCCCATTAAGCATACAAAGATTGCTGGATATGCATGGTGTTGAAGATAGTAAGTCAAAACGAGGTCCAAGCACTTGAAATACGTATTAGATGATGGTTTTAAATCTTTAATACTTTACAATTCGATCTAAATATAATAATTTGCCTATCAATGTCTCTCCAAACGCGCTTTTTGTAACCTTTTTTTCAGCACAATGTTTCTAAAGTCCATAGCTTTCCAAATATTGACTTTATTGTTACCATTTATTTACCTTGAAGTTACTCCTCTTACAACAAAATAAAATCCAATATTTAATTGGTTGAATCAAGTATTGTAAAATATGGAATCGCCCATCTGAAATGGTTTGTTTGAAATTTCATTGTTGTATAAAACACGCTTTTGTCAGCTGAGCTTGAGATAGCTTAGCGCTGCGTGTCGCGCTTGTCCTGAGTGAATAAAATGTAATATATTGCGTCAATAAAGTACCATTGTACAAGTATGTGGCTTAGTACATATATATTTTTTTTCCAAATTCACACATTGAATAGATAAAAAAAAAATTCTATAGGTTAGAACGGATCTTTTATACACTTCTTATTCTAACAAAATAACAACTCTTCGCTATTTGCCCTTTTTATGCTAGAGACTCCATTAGGAAGTGTGAGAGACCCTATTAAGTTTATATATTCTCGGTCCAACTGTTCCTTTCTATGTGTACTCAAATTTTCCTCTATCCAATATATTTGTGTACGAGTATACCATTTAACCAATGATTGTTAAAATTGGTGCCACACACGCTTTTAGGAGCAGCCTCTATACAAACCCAAATACATATTTATATTGCGAGTTTTAACTTCCTGAGGAAAAAAGAAAAAATAAAATTGGATAAAACTTCGAAGCTCTAATCTCATTCAAACAAAATTGAAAAACCAGTTGCAGCGAATGGCATTGTTATAAAACTTTTCAAGAAAGTATCAGGACTTATAAATGAAACGAAAAATATTAATTAATCATCTAACTTTATTTAATCGCATATACACATCTGCCAATGCTTCTTCCACTCATCAAAACTCATGGCCCTTCAGCTATTGCGTCGAATTTTTCTTCATGCCTTCTATCGATACAAAGTACGTTCCCCGAAGCGTCAATTTTTGCCTTGAGAAGAGGAACAAGTCACAGGGGCTATATCTGTCGATTAATGTACTTGTTCGATTGTATTTGTTGAGTGTTTGCCCAGAAAATTGTACACAATGATGGCTCTGTGAGATGAAGAAGAATGCATGAATTGTTGATCCGTAAATCCTAACGTTTATGTCGTATAGCCTCTCGAAAACGCCTCAAAAAACCGACGTAATAATATTTAATGACCGTTTGTCCATGTGGAACGTATTCAAAGTACACCACATCATAAATATCGAAAAAATCAATCAGCATCACTATAACTTTTTTTCAACTCTGTCGTGTTTTTCTCGGCTCTGAGGCTCCTTTAAGGTACCATTCGGATGACTACTGGTTCATATGTGTGTCGTACTAGTAAACCTCGTCGGTAATAACTATGCGTTTGATGTAGGTAGGATCCGAATTGACTCGATCCAGCATGTCTATAGAACAAGTCTTGCAGCAACGCATTGCGTACCCAATTTTTTATGCATAATCTCATGTGACATCTTCAATATACGATCGATCTTACACTTCTTGAAGACTGTCGATAACGATGCATGATTTCGACAGTCTCAAGACCATCCTTAAACGCTTTATACCATTTGCAAATTTTTCAATGTATCAGCACATGAAATTTCGTTCGTAGCACAACATCTAACACAAATTCGTTGATCAATATTTTTACTTATTATAAAAAATCGTCAAGCTCTACTGACTTCAACTGGTTGAAAAACACAAAAATTTTTAAATTAAAGTTTGAAACGTACACATTAAGGCTTATATGCGTAGGTAAATAACCACTCCAGACCTATTTTATCATCGTCAACCACTTCTAATGAAAACTTTTAATTTTGAACAATTTTCCTTTGCATTAAGTGCGTGAAAACTATACTGAATAAATAATCATAAATATTAAAATATTCCTGTTTTAACTTGATTTTTATTTAAGTTTTTAGAAGTGCCTAACATGGTCCGCTCTACAACGGTATTATTTGAAACTAGCAGAAATGACAATGAATCTGAAATCAGGAAAGCGACCAAATAAAATAAAATCATATCCTCCCACTTCATTGCATCCAATTTTATCGAAACTTTCAAAAATTATAATTACCAAACACTAATTAAGCTTCAGGCCCAAGCACTTCACGGTAGACTAAATTCACAGAATCTACGACAAAATTTATCGACTCGTAGCGACTTATTGTGAAACCTTTGTATACGTTGGATAAAATTTATCAATTCTTACAAAGAAGAAAATTAAATTCAGCTTATTTCTGGATATATTTAAGGTTTTCGAAACTATATTTCCATGTAAATCTTGTGATATCCTTATATTATAAATGCTAAAGTGAGTTTGTTTGTTTGTTTTTTACGCTTTCACGCCGTGGCTGCTAAACCAATTGCTATGAATTTTGGTATAGAAAGAAAAAAGCAAAAACTACTTTTAATCAAAATCGAAGGACACGTTGCCCCACACCCCTTATAAGCAACAACAAAAACTTGCAATGTATTTGCATTGGATTTAAAGAACAGAAATCAAATTCAATAGATATGTTAATGCGATAAGGAGAGGTAATTTTGGTCAAAATCGGACGTGTCGATACCTCGCCCCACGGAAAGAGCGTATGTATTTAGACATTTCAAGCTCCTTTTTACGATTAATATATATATATATATATGGGAGAGAGGGCGTTACTAGTATTACTTCGCGTCGTGTCCATCCGTGACATCCGTGAATTTGGAAGCTACTGTTATTTGACGCATTGCTCGATGAAGATGCGTGTCAAACGAAAAAGGAACTTGTAAAAGCTTTGGAAGTTGATCAAGCAACCACTTCCAGACGCTTAAAAGCATTGGGACTCATCCAAAAGCTTGGAAAGTGGGTGCTATATAATTTGATCTCTCGGAAATGTTGCTTAAACGCCAAAAAAAAGAAGTCATTTTTTCATCGGATTGTCACTGGTGATGAAAAATAGATTTATTACAATAACCCCAAGCGCAAGAAATCGTATGTGAAACCCAGCCTACCATCAACATCCACGGTAAAGGTTTTGTTGTATTATGAGATCTTGAATCGGACTATCAAAGGGAACTTCTACCGAATACAATTGATTCGTTGGAAGAGAGCGATCGCGGAAAAACGACCAGAATATACAACCAGACACGAATCCATAATACTCCATCATGACATCGCTCGGCTACATGTTACAGGACTGGTTTAAAACTATTTGGAAAACAGTGGGTGGAAAGTTGTACCTCACCCGCCTTATAGCCCAGACATACCCTCTTGTGATTTCTACTTGTTCAGATCAAATGCAGAAAGAAGCTTCCGATGGACTATATTTTAAACATTGAATGTATAACCTTTTTTACACAATAAAGCCTTAATTTTCGAAAAAACCGGACGAATTGGGACCAATAATAATAGAGAGGAAATAGGGGAAGGCTTAGGGCTCTCCAAACTCTGCATCTGTTACTCTCGTCTTACCGTTTTTTATCGATTGTCCTAAATTTAAATATTTAAAAACAAAAATTTTCAAAGAAGATTTTAGCTATAAAATATATTGTGCAAAAAATGTAGATGTGTCCCCAAGGACAAAAGTTGTCCCGCTAAATATGTTAAATGATTTAGGAGCCATGCTGCCAGCAACAAAGGTTGTAGAATATTTTAATAAACAATTTAAATAAATTGTACTTCTCATAATAATTGACTACCAGATAAACAATTCGCAGTCAAAATTTTTTCTGCTAGTAATACTAACCAACGTATGCTGAAGTATATGGGAATGTTAATAGTTAACAAATTATGCAACTAGATCTTCATATCAGACAAAGCAAAAACACATGTCTTTGGACAAAACCTATCTACTATTATAAAGCAAAATGAATTTTGGGATGCAGATTTTGAAGGCAAAATGCAAATTTTTTAGAATGAGTTTGCCAGCCATTAACAGTTGAAGAAATTGATACAAATATAAAGCACATTGAAAAGTCACCTGGTTTCGACAAAATAGATGGCTTCACAATTAAAGATCTTCCGCAAATCTATATAATGCACTTCTAAGACTAGAACCCTTCCCAACTCAATGGCAATGTTAATGATTCCAAACCCAAATAAGCATGAAAACTGCCAGACATCATACCGTCCCATTAGCTTGCTTGTAAGGTATTTCAGAAAGCATGTTACCAGTATTGACTTGCTATCATCATGGAATCCTAGTTCAGGTTTAGAAATAGTTCATCGAATAATAAATGAAATGCCTAAGGCATTGGAATATAAGCAGTATTGCACAGCTGCATTCCTGGACATAAAGCTAGCCTGTGACTGGATTGTGCACACCGGTATGCTCTTTAAAATAAAATAGTGGCTAATTTAACAATTTTATGTTTAGCAGAAGGGCAAAACGTCTGTATATAGACGCAGAGGTTCCTCAAGGAAGCGTTATGGGTTTTGTGATCTATACCCTGTACACAGCCGACATGCCTGTCTCTCGCGAAGTGTGTGTAGCTACTTATGCCGAGGACACAGCCATTATAGCTATCAGAAAATTGTTAAAAGAAACTGCCTACTATATCTACAGGCTGAATTATGCTTGTTAGAGAAATGGCTAAGAGATTGGAAGATAAAAGTTAATTCACAAAAATCGTTACAAGCCAAATTTGCACTAATGATAGAAAATTGTCCGTCTGTTAGGTTAAACGGCTCAGAAATCCCTCAAAGCGATTCAATTAGATATGCTGGCGGAGAAATTTTGTCAATGCTTTCTGGTTTATGACAAATGCGGATATTTGCAACCTATACCAAACCTATTGATTCATTTTGTAAGAGTTACAATTGGCATCTTTAGCAGAAAATATACACTTCTGCGCTAGCTAAACTCTCCTAGGATAGGTTAAGCTGTCTTCGTGTATGCAGTAGCCAGTCTAATTTTCGAATATTCAGCTTGCAGTGTTATACTTCAGCGGTAATGAGTTCGTTCTATGTAAGACTACTATATGAATACAACTGTGACTTCTGGAATTGTCTGCAGGACAGTTGCCTCTTTTTTCTGCAAAAGTCATACGTGCTTATTTTTCGTTATTTATGACACGTTGCTTCAATAGTCCACCCATTCAACCTGCATTAGATAGCTTTGAGTAGCGAATTACGCAGCGTCCTTATTGGAGTCGCTTGAAAAAATGGCTATGACATCAGCATACGTACAGATCTGTGTATTTATGTGAGTGGGAGTCGACACATCTGATGTGTACAGAGTGTACAGAATTGGACCTAGCACACTACCCTGTGGAACTTTAGCATTGATAAAATACATGTAGTGATATTATTTCAAATAAACACTATCATTTGTTTTTAGTTATATAGTTTATTTAGGATTATTTATTTATTATTATAAGCTTAGTTTATTATTCGTAGGTTGATTCATTACTGTTTTTCTTAATTAGGTTTACATTAATCTTCTTTACGTTCACTTTAATTCTTCTCAACAACTACGCGACTCTACGACTCGGACGACCTGCTCTATACGAACGACAACGATCAAATAACTCTTCTGCTGCAGCGCACTTCTATTTAATCCTTTTCCCCGTCTGCTGCGCTGTCGCTGTCTGTCTCTCTATTCTTTGTCTTCTCTGCTGTCTTGTTCGCTTATCTCTCTGCGCTTGTGTTTGCTGCTATGCAGCAATATATCCCATTCCTACATACATGTCAGATACTTCAACTCTAAGCACAACTCGGTAAGCTCTGTTGCTCAGATAGGATATCAAGAACAAAAAGTATGACTCAGGTAGGCATTTTTTTTATCTTATAAAGAAGTCCTATATGGAATCTTAAAAAACTTGACCACTCTATTGAATTGTTCATGATTTCCGTGCTTAATGTAGCTATGCTCGATGTAGCTATGTTCGTATGTCCGTCCGTATGAACGAAAGGATTTCGGAAATGTTAATATATAGAGACTTCGTTCTATTTGCATAAAACTAGGACTTCGCCGGAATTTTAAGACTTTATTTTAAAATTTTGTACCCCGCCTCTCTCTTTCCCCATCAATTATAAAAGCCAGCATAGATAAAACGTCTCTCTAAGCCAAAATCCCAAAACTTCATCAAAATCGAATAATAAATGACGATTTTATAAGCAATTGAATTTGAACGATCTATGATGCTTCCGTCCTCCCTTTTTTTTATTTTTGTACATAAAAATTTGTTTTAAGGCATTTATTCGTACAGTGAGAAGTGGGAGGAGCAAAATACCTTTCGTTAATACCATTTTTTCTTATAAATTTCATAAATTTTTGTTTTGCACTGCTTGGTGCATAAGCTATGGAAACATTTAATGTGTTTGTTAGGCGACCTGTACTAAAACAGGGCCTCTTACAGTCGCTTATGCGCGGGTATAATTTTCTTGTTTGTTTGTTTGAATGGCCGTCAACCGTCTACCGGTCATGGCCGCGTCCAGGAAAGCGCGCCAGCCTCCATAATCCTGTGCGCGCTGGCGCCAGTCGTTCTGAATTCCAAGTACGGAGAGATCTCTCCATACCTGGTCATTCCATCGAGTGCCCGGTCGTCCTCTATGTCGGCGTCCACCAATCAAGTTTGGGCCCCCCATGTAAACCATGCGTGCTGGAGCTCCTTCGTCCATTCGAATGAGGTGCCCAGCCCAGTGCAGCCGCTGGAATTTTATGCGCTGGACTATGTCAACCTCATTGAATAGCTCGTACAGCTCGCGGTTCATGCGGGACCTAAACTCGTCGCCGACTCTAATAGGACCAAAGATCCTGCGAAGAATCTTCCTCTCGAAGACTTCCAACGCTGTCTCATCCGACTCAATCACGGTCCATGCCTCTGCGCCATACAGTAGGACCGGGAGTATCAGCGTCTTATATACCTTTATTTTCGTCCGTCGAGAGAGGGCTTTACTTCTCATTTGCTTGCTCAGCCCAAAAAAACATCTGTTTGCAAGCGTGATTCTTCGCCTGATCTCCAGGCTGACGTTGTTGTTGCTGGTGATCTCTGTTCCGAGATAGACGAAGTTTTCTACAACACTGAAGTTGAAATTCTCCATCGTCACTGACCGTCCAAGACGCATTGACGGAGTGCGAGAAGACACCAAGTACTTCGTCTTGTCCTCGTTCACCGCTAGACCCATGAGCCGAGACTGTTTTTCAATCTCCGAGAACGCCTTGCTGACTCGCCTTTCCTGCGTACCGATGATATCGATGTCATCGGCGTAAGCGAGCAGCATCACTTCCTTTTGGAAGATCGAGCCCGACATACTCTGTATGTACGGGCATTGGCGTAGGATGTATTCCATCAGGAGATTGAAAAAATCGCACGATAGAGCATCGCCCTGCCTGAAACCTCTCTTGGTATCAAAGGGGTCGGAGAGGTTTTTCCCCACCCTGACAACGCTTTGTGTGTTAGATAGCGTCGCCATGCAAAGACGGACAATCTTTGCCGGGATACCTAGTGCAGACAGGGCGTCGAAGAACTTCGCTCTTATCGGCGTGTCGAAAGCGGCTTTGTAATCGACAAATAGGTGGTGAGTGTCTTTGTTGAACTCACGGGTCTTTTCCAAGATTTGGCGTAATGTGAATATTTGGTCACTGGTCGACCTTTTTGGTCTGAAGCCACACTGATATCGTCCTATCAGTGAGTCGGTATATGGCTTCAGCCTATTACACAATACGCCCGACAAAGTCTTATATCCAATGGAAAGGAGACTTATTCCGCGGTAGTTGGCGCAAACAGCGGGGTCTCCTTTCTTAAAGATAGGACAGAGAACACTGAGATTCCAGTCATTGGGTATGCATTCATCGGACCATATCTTGCATAAAAGTTGGTGCATACTCCTAACCAACTCTTCGCCGCCGGTCTTAAATAACTCAGCTGGCAGCCCATCATAGCCTGCCGCTTTGTTATTTTTCAGCTTTTTAATAACTGAATCGACCTCGTAATAGTCCGGTGGCTCTACAATAGTGCCATCATTAACTGGTGGTTCCGGTGTCATTTCTCTTTCGGCGGTATTGTGCGCTTCATCGCCGAGTAGGTTGGAGAAATGAATCCTCCATAATCTCAGTGATTCCTGTTCATCCGTTACCAGACTTCCATTCTCATCCTTACAGAAAGTTACTCCGGGCTTAAAACCTTCAGTCAGACGCTTGACCTTTTGGTAGAATTTTCGAGCTTCATTTCTGTTACGGAACATCTCAACATCCTCAAACTCCCGCCTTTCTTGCTCCTTTTTCTTGCGTCTGAAAAGGCGTTTCTCCTCTCTCCGTTTCTCTCGATATCGCTCTCTAACAGCTCGCGTTGCTCCCGACTGCAGAGTTCGCTGATAGGAAGCGTTCTTCTCTGCAGTAGCATTGCGACACTCCTCGTCGTACCAAGAATTCTTCACAGGTTTTATATAACCAATGACATCCTTG
Organism: Leucophenga maculata; assembly: GCA_035044805.1. Taxonomy (NCBI): domain Eukaryota; kingdom Metazoa; phylum Arthropoda; class Insecta; order Diptera; family Drosophilidae; genus Leucophenga; species Leucophenga maculata. The sequence goes on along the minus strand of JAWNNP010000054.1, from coordinate 78,139 downwards.
GCAGCCCTATCTATGGAGCGGATAATATGTGTCCACTGCTCACATATATCTCGAGAAATCGGAGAGGTTTCCCGGAGCAGTCGGGAGAGTGTGTTTGAGAAGGCTGCGGCGGTCTGCTCTGATTGCAGCTTGCCGACGTCTAGCTTTCGTTGCATGTTGGAACGTGCGGCGTGCACTACGCTGAGCCTAGTGCGTACCTTGGCTGCGACAAGATAGTGGTCCGAGTCAATGTTGGGACCACGTAACGTTCGCACGTCCAACACGCTCGATGCGTGCCTTCCGTCAATCAGAACATGATCAATTTGGTTGCGTGTTTTTTGATCAGGACTCAGCCATGTAGCTTTGTGGATGTTAAGATGTTGAAATCTGGTACTACTAACTACCATGTTCCGACCTGCGGCGAAATCGATTAGCCTCTCTCCATTATTGGAGGTAGTGTCGTGAAGGCTAAATTTTCCGACGGTTGGGCCAAAGATTCCTTCCTTCCCAATCTTGGCGTTGAAATCGCCAAGCACGATTTTGACATCGTGTTTGGGACAGCGCTCGTACAGGCGTTCCAAGCGCTCATAGAATTCATCTTTAGCATCGTCGTCTTTCTCTTCCGTCGGGGCGTGCGCACAAATCAGGCTAATATAGAAATATTTAGCCTTGATGCGTATCGCGGCTAGACGCTCGTCAACAGGTGTGAACCTAGAGACGAGGCCACGTAGTTTCCTACTCACCACGAAACCACATCCAAATTCGTGCTTACTCGCATGGCAGCTGTAGTAGATGTCACAGGATGCTTTTTTAGAGCAACCCTGCCCTATCCATCGGATTTCTTGGATTGCGGTGATGTCAGCCTTGCATTTTTTGAGGACATCAGCCAGCTGGATACTTGCACCATCCCAATTAAGGGTGCGGACATTCCAGGTGCATATCCGTATATCGTGATCCTTATAGCGTTTGCGGGGGTCGTCATCAAAGGGTCCATTCCGAGGCTTTCTTTTCGTTTTCATTGGGGGGTTTTTTTTTAAAGTGGCGGGTCCCAAGCCCAGCGCACCAACCCCTTTTTAAAGGAGAGGGGGCCCCTTCGCCTTCTCACGTTAGCTCACCTCTGAACGGATGTTCAGAGGCTACCCAGGAGATACGTGTCCTGACGGACGTGTGAGTTGCTTGGACCGTTTGACACAAGAATCATTGTTGGCCATTCCCAGGTGAATGGCAGTCAACAATTTTCCACACAATGTGCACTTGAGCAAACGAATCCCAATCTCCCTAATAATAATTTTCTTACTTGTTTGAAAATGGTTTAGCTTCTCTGCCATGAACGCTATCGGAGCAAGTCGATTGTGTAGGACTAAGATATTCAATTTGCTTAAAAAACTCTTGAGCAATGACATGAGACAAGTCCATTTGGCACGTTGCTTCTATGAAGTCCTCCAGTTCACATGTTTAAGCAGTTGTTGCAGTATCAACTAATTGGAATTGTGCAAAGGCTTCAGTCTTGGGCTCTATCGGATCTACAACATCCGTTGTTTTTATCTTCGTTTGGAACTTGTCTTCGTGCAGATCCTCCGTTTTGTAACTGGTCGAGCAATGCTGCTTTATTGAAATCTCTTTTGACTAGCGGACTACTACTAAACTTAAGCCTCCGACGAAGCTTTTATTTAAGCTGAATAGTATTACGCACCTTAACATTAAATGGTTGATATCGTGACTTACAGCTAACTATAGAAGATCAGGAATTCTAGCTGGATCTATTGGCCAATATGTTGGTACAGCTGTTGAAAGTATGTCGAAGTTATGACATGATATAGCTTTATATATAAAAATATTGGCTTTCTCTTCAAAAGTCTCAGAGATTACATATTTCAAACATACTCGTATGATTGACAGCTGAATAAATAGTCTGACGGATAGACTTGAATATTTTTTTTGCTAAACAAGAAAACAAATTTAAAATGTATGCGTTGTCTCATGTCTCACTCTGCCTGTGACATAAACTAACATAAACTTAGTATACCCTTAGACCTCCATTGTAGGGTATACAAACATAATGCTTTTTTAAATTAAATTCAATATGATGTTGCGGCAAAACCGAGATGTGAGATTAGATGTGAGTACAATGAATTTTTATGCTGCTTATGCATAATTGAATGTGTTTGAGTGTATTTTTTTTTTGTTTGTGTTTTGGAATTGGAAAGTGCTTCAAATAGACGAAGACGACTGCAATAGAGTGCTCGAAATGTCAAAATGTTATGGCACACTTGTACTGACTGGGAACAGCTCAATGAATGAATGAATGAATCTATGAACTGCTGTGCACCCACATGGCGTATGAGTGATAATTGAAAACGTGTCCGTGTTGAACACGAAGTCAGATTTCTTTTATTATTTTTCTACTTCAGTTGGTTTTCATTGGAATTTTATGCTTTCTTTGCATGGTCCACTGGATGTTTTTCCTGGTATTAAGTATTATTAAATTATTATTGCTGCTGTACTCAGATGAAGCAATTGGCTTTAAAATTTTATTTAATTTTTTCACATTTTACAAGGTTTTTCACGAATTTTATATTTATTTTTTGTACGTTTTTATTTAACTTTTACGCTCGAAGCCCGCAGCACAATTCCGGCTGACTTTTGTGCTGCGCATATATCTTCATAAGAAAAAAAATAAAAAGCAAAAACCTTGTGCACACATGGTCGGCAAACCTTTAAATAAGAATATCATCAACAAGATAAACCGTGTTCACATGTATGCAGCATACGCTTTGATCCTTTTGAATTGGGTGCGCCTTTTTGCTGTTTTCATATCCACAGATGTATTCAAATAGAGTTGTGTCGCAACGGCAACTGATAATCTTGACAATCTTTAAGCATATATCGTCATCAAAAACAATATTGCGTTTGGAAAAGGGTCTCGCACAGTTTAACTAAACCGAAAAACAGCTGTCAAGCTAAAATTTTAACATTTATTTCACCACACATAAGGAAACTAAATGGCAGTTGTTTAAGTGGGCGTGTGTCTGTCTGTCAGTCCGTCTGTCCATATTAAATGTAACTCTGTATTTTATGCCTATTTAAGTTGCAGGACATCCGTTCACAAAAAGGCCAAAGCATAAAACGTATTTTGCCGCACAGGTGCTTAATTTCTACGGCTTGAATATATTGAACTCACATCACCACACTTCGCTGCTGTCTGGTTTTGTATTTATTTATGCACAGCTCACACATTTAAGCAGCTTTCGATGTTTATTTTTTGAACAAATCACGCGTACCGAAAAAAAACATTGATTGTTTAAAAATTAATGGCGTAGCACTTAAGACTCAGTTAAGTGTTCTACAAGTACTTCTAGAATTTTCTTTTATTGTTGTACGTGTTTCTCTTTTACGCTTTGATTCAGCTGGCGGCCATATTCTCTTTAGATTGGCCATATTTTATGCACACTTAAAGCATCTTTCAGCTTTTAAATGGCGCGTGCTTGGACAAAAGCCATTTTCATGGCTCATTTTTTGTTAGGCTATAAAAATTTTAAGCAATTTATTATTTAAATTTTGTGTATCCTGCTGCCATATCAAAGCACCGACAGCATCCTTTGACATGGCGGTATGGTATAATGTTTTTCATGCAGACACTATAAATTGGGAGACACCAAACAAAGGCAAAGGCATTACTTGACAAAGAAAAATAACGCAAAAACTAGCGTCCGTGCTTTTGTCCTTTGAAAAACAAAATAATTTAGTGATATGAGTCAGGAAGAAATTTCCATTCCATCCTTAAACTAGATTTAATGCTGTGAGCAGCATAATTTTCAACATTGGTGAATCTACGATAATAGATTTCTGCGAATAGGAATTTTGTTTTCAATATATATTGCCTTAGACTTCTTAAATTTTTACTTTCTTAACTATTTAGTAGCACTTCAGGCTTTATTTTATAATATCTATTACTGCTCGAAGTAACATTTGGTTTTTAGGCCCTGTACCGACGGTACAAGAGCCTATTGGTTTTGTGCAAATGTATGTAACAGGTAGAAATAATGGTCGGAGACCCCCCAAAGTTACCCCCATTATGGTCAGGAGTGATAGATGAGTCGATATAGACATGTCCGTCTGTCCGTCCGTCCGTCTGTATGAACGAAAGGATCTCGGAAACGGTAATAGATAGAGACTTCGTGTTTTATGCATTCGATTAGGACTGCTCCGAAATTTCACAAGTTTATTTTAAAATTTTGCCCCTTCAGTTTGCTTTCGTGAGTGTGGACACCACATTAGGCGTGCTGGAATAAGGTGCAATATATATGTAGCCCAACCGAATACAGAACTGAGTTCAACGACTTCAACGTTATATATAATTCCGTAGGAGGAAAGTCTTTAATTGGCACTGGATGTGGGGTGATCGCAACAGCAACGCTAGGCACTCTACTAGCTCGAAGCCAAGCCCATCACAGAGCGAAAGTACTGGCTACTGGCTCTTCGACTCGCAATCCTTTCAGTCACAGTCCATACGCAATCCACAGCTGTTATGCCTCAATACCATCTTCTCTTTAGACGCTCATCTATTCCGAGGTTCCAAAAGAAGCTCGACGAGCTGATCCATTTAAATATGGAGCTAAAGATATCTCAGGACAAAAATGTTGCAGTGAATCTTTTTAAACAAAAGATACATACTGCGGCAGTTCTGTCGGGTGCGGCTGTTAGCAATACAGGTCCTTCAACTCCCTATTGTCTTGATAGAAAGACGAGGGACTTGATTTGGCTTAAGAAACAGCAGCGTAGGAGATTTATTCGCACCCACCAGAGGATAATGCTTTGTGGTAACGTACTAGTCGGCTACTAAAAGAGATGCTAAGACTCAGAGAGATGAGTATTTTGTGAGAAAACTCGAGGCAATGGATTACACAATCGACTCAGGATACTCTCTGTGGAAGGCTACTAGGTCGCTTAGGCAAAAGTCATTGAGACATATGGCGATTTAAAATGCATCAGGCGTAGTATGCAGAAACTTTTGCCAAACACCTGTAGAACCTGTTTCTGCCTTTCAACACAGCATCTGTCGAAATGGTGATGGAAACGAAAAGATGGATCTTATAGATGGACCTGTCTATCACGCCTATAGGAGTGCAGGAGGTAGTCGATGCTATAAAACGTCTGCAGAGAAAGAAATCCGCGGGGCCTGACGGGATATGTCACATCACCCTAAAGGCTTTGCCGAAGCGTGCGATTTTTTTTTTTGTATCGATTTTCAACGCAATGCTTAGGATGCAATACTACCTGGTCAGCTGGAGGCTGGCAAGTGTTCTGATGATCCATAAGCCCGGTAAACCGGAGTACGATCCTGAGTCGTACCAACGAATCAGACTTCTTCGTTCTCTCTCTAATGTGCTTGAGAGGCTTATTGTATTACGGCTTATCAGGCGTGAGGATTTTGGAATAATCTTACCAATGCACCAGCTATGCTTTAGGAAAAGGCATGGCACTCTTTAGCAGATTCAGAATCATATTCGTAAGGCAATTCAAGCCGCTAATTCCACATAAAAGTGAGAGCTTCAATCTCGCTACCCCATACGATGGTAGCTGGTGTTCCACAAGGAAGTGTGCTTGGCCCACTTCTCTATAACATTTTCATCGCAGATATTTCAATCCCTTCAGTCATCTCCAGAAGCAAATCACTCAGCTTTAAGCGTGTGTGAAGTGTACCATCACCTGCTTGAGAGGTGGGCTCGCAGGTGGAACATCAAACTGAACCCTAGAAAATGTAAAAACGTTCATGCTGTCCAACTAAACAATGTAAGTCTACAGGTTGACCAGGAGGCAAAGTATTTAGAAGTAACACTAGACAAGCGCCTAACGTTAGCTGTTAAATGAAGTCAATGAGGATTCCGATTTGGTCAAAAAACTGATGATGAAACATGGGTATATGGTTATGACATCGAAACTTATGCACAATTATCACAGTTGAAGCGGCCAGAAGACCCAAGATCTGAAAAATTACATTAAGTTCGGACAATTGTGAAGATTTTGCTCACTGTTTTCTTCGATTACAATGAAGCAATGGACCGTACCGCCTTGATTTGTGAAAAAACAATTCAAACAATTTCAGAAGTGCTTTGGGTATTGAAAAAAACGCTATTTTAATTCTATTTTATCTAAAAGGAACTATGAAGATGAAAATAAAAAGGGTTTTTTTCAATAAACCTCTTATGCCAACTATGTTTCGTTATCGAATTTATTTGGATCCTTCTTAATATATTTTTTGCATGCCTTATATGTATATATAGATTATGTAGAGTATATGCAATAGAAGAAATTGAATATTTTCCTGGAGTCCTTTCAACACCATCATAATTGATGGTTTTACATGTGCTATTACCAAATGGCAAGGCATAAAATGCTTTAAAGCAAGTTAAATTCAGCAGTAATAGGGCAAAAGATGCAACCATCACATAAATGCCAGTTTTTATACTTAATTCAATGCTTCGTTGCTTTTTGATGTTCGAAGAACACATAAAAACATACTCGTCTGTTTTTTTCTTAATCTGACAGCTTGTATGATGATGAATAGCATACATAACAGACACATTAAATGAAATTGCTTTTTATTCGACTGGTGCTTATTATGTATGCTGATGGATGCTGGCTGCTCTGCTGCGGCTGCACACATCTGTATTTCAACTCTGTGTGGACTCAGCTACACATCCTCTGTGCTTATTTCGTACTCATTCATATACAATAAATCCAAATCCATTTTCATTGCAATTTTGCACATTTTCAACATTTCGTGTGAATGTTAGGCAGACGGTTGTCTGTTTTTCCATTGCAACTGGCAACTGGCAGCTTGCAACAGTTTCAGGTATGCATAAGAGTTAGTGGGTATGTAGCTGCTTATGTGCTGAAGTTAATATTGGGGAAATGTTATTGTCGAATGTTACGGTCAAGGACAACAGTCACAGTGACATTTCGTCAAATAGTGGCCTCGTTGTAAACATGACATTGTTGCCTTGTTTGGCTTGTTGATTTGCGAACACGCTGCGCTACAATTGTTGGCTAATGATGGTTCTGGCTTTTCGGTTTGAGCTGCTTGCACACATTGTCAGCAGCTGTGCCGACAGGGAATTTGCTCAAATGTGTGTGTGTGTGTGTGAGTGTGTGTGACAGTCACACCAATTTGCAGCAACTTCAAAGCATTCTAATGAATTTATAATGACTTCCTAGATATTGTCGTGCAATGAATTGGTTTTGTACGATGTGAAGTGAAATTAAGATGAAGCAATTATCTTTTTTCGTTTCGCTACAGTAATTTCGAATAGTTATTGGAAATATCCAATTATCAGAGAAAACAGAGATAGGCACAAACATAAATAAATATATTTTATGTTCATCATCTTCAAAAAGTAAACAAAAACACATTTGCCGAAAAATATATTGACTTCATTAAACTTCAATAACTAAACTCAGCTATGCTTTGAATGTTTCGCTGCTTGTTTTTAGGGAACGAATATTAAATATAAGAGTGTACAAAGTGTAGTCCTATATACAATATACAATTATTTGCAATACAATTATAAAGTTTTTTAAAGCTGTCAATTTTACGTTTTCACAAAGCTACACACAACTCATTGCAAGATCAAGAAGTAAGTCAAAAAAAAAAAAACCCCACTACCCACCGTCTGCTTCCTGTTGAGAATTTATATCTGCCGAAAATACTGTCGATCAGATTAATGCCTCTCATAGAGCTATTATATTTGGCTCTTGCTCTTGAAGCCAGGGAAACAATTATATTGCCGACCCCTGAAGTAAATGAAGGAAATCTGTGAAGTAAACCAGGGACAGAGTCAACAGCAGCTAGTATTTTCATGTAGTTTACAATGTGACAGCCGGTTTTTTTGTGAAAATGTTCATGTTTGGGCCTTCTCTGACTAATCGTACGCAATTGGATGCCACTTCTAGATCTGGCACATGGCAAATGGCGCAGTTCTCTTTGTCTATATCAAAGACTTCGTTGGAATTTCTTATTTAATTGCTCGATATTTTAAATCTTATATTTCAAAGTGACTTAAAATATCGCTCCTAGTTGGAGTATAGGGCGAAATCAAGTTCCTCCAACAATGAAAGCCATGCTTTGTCCAGCTTACGAAACGCAAACTGCCCTTTGTTTAACTGAATCTGTCGCTGCACCTCATCTGCTGCATTGTTCGACTGTCTGTGGCGTTACTGAAGTTGAGTGAAGATGCATAAACTTTGTTTTTGAGAGATTGAAGCAGTTATCATCAACATAGTCTAAGTCGCTAAGCTTCTGATTCAGTCTCCACTATAGACCTGTCAAAAGACCACTCTAAAAAGCAGTAGTAAAAGTATTTAAATCTATCGGACACCTCTGTTTAAGGATAAATTGGTGCTGTTGTTGGGTTGTTAAACCCAAGGCGCATTTGAATTCCACAAAAAAAAGGTGTACCGATGCCATCCACTCGACCGATTGTTCCACAATGATGCGTAGTGTGTTGATGTGATCTACTCAAGACCGATTTGGACGGATCTTATTCTGTTCTTGCCGTAATTGGGTATTTAATGTTAGCGATGTTCTGGCTAAGATGCTAAAGGCCAGTTCTTTTTGTATAAAACTAAACAGTATTGGATCACGCCAGTTTTTACATTGGCTGAGGTCGTCCATTTTTGGAATATGTAAATCACCCCCACCTACCAGTCATCTAGGAATGTCGCAGATATCCATAACTAACGGCTCATAGCGTGTAGTGCGCGCAAGATGGCGTTTGCGCTTTATTTAAGCAGTTCAGCTGGAAAACAGTCTGACATAGCAGCTTTGTTGCTTCTGCTCAGTGCTGGGAATGAAAGGAGCTTCTGAATCAGTGTAATCGATTTCGAGGAACTCCTTCCAGCGTATCAATTGGTCTTTAACTGTTTGCTTCCACATAAGTCTTATCCGCACGTACTGATCTTTAAGCCCTGTACCGAAGGTACAAGAGCCTAGTGGTTTTGTAATAGGTAGAAATAATGGTCAGAGACCCCCAAAGTTACCACCATTATGGTCAGAAGTGATAGAAGAGTCGATATAGCCATGTCCCTTCTACCCCTTCCCCATAAAATCACCCCCAAGGCTAATTATTTCTTCGGCACAAAAAAAAGATAACGACCCTCTAAGCCAAACTTCAAAAAGTTCATCAAAATCGGATAGTAAATGACGATTTTATAAGCAATTGCATTTGAACGACCCCCCTTTTTTTTCATACATAAAAAAATGTTTTATAAAGCTCTTATTCGTGCAGAGAGAAGTGGTCATAAGCTTGGTCATAAGCTCGGGAAACATTTAATGTTTTGTTAGGCGACCTGTACTGGTACAGGGTCTCTAACAGTCGGATACGTCCGACTGTAATTCTCTTACAAACCAACCGTTTCCTCAGCAGTGTGAGTGCACGATGTTTGGATTTGCTTCGAAGTCGGAGTAAAATTATCACGCACAATGACAGAGGACGGTTGCCGTCCTTCTTGAGAGTTAAAGTTGGTTTTGTCTTCTGATTCCTTCTGGACATAGAGATCACCGTCCTACAATCAAATTGTGCTCCTTTTACACATTGGCTCCCCTTTGCGCACGTCCATGAGTTAGTGATGGAATCGTCTGATAATCAGCACATTGTCTATTTGATGCCTAGTGAGCCATCGGGAGACTCACTGGTGTATTTGTGGATGTCACGGTACGGAAATTTGCTGCCAAAAACGTCATTTTGTGTGAGGCGCAAATCGTCTTAGTCTAATTTGGTAGGTGCATACTACGAGACAATGGCTATATTGAGGAGCTTGCTTTTAAATTAAACTGTTACTATATAGTAAGAAATTGTGTAATGGTCATGTGACATACCGTGAGATTAAGACATCCCTAAACATTAGTTCCACCAGCGTATAAAAGATTTGGCATGAACATCTTCCCGTTAAAAACGTTTGTTTGCGTTGTATTCCGCATGATTCGACAATCGCTCATAAAAGGCTCGTGTAGATTGGTGCAGAGAAATGCTGAAAAAATACGATCGCGGTGCTTCAAAAGACATTTATAAGTTCATCACAGATGACATATAATGGAATATGCGTTCCATTGTTCTGTTTCTTGCTTCCACTGGATCTCTAACGTTTTGAATACTTTTCGATCAGAATTTTGCCAACTTAGGAAGCCTCCATCCAACGTCAGTAAAAGCGATCGAGTTTCGACGAACTAAAACTTAGAAGTGTGCTTGAGACTTTCTGGTATAAGTAAATACTAGTTTTATTCTTTATCTTCAAATAATAATCAAATAATGATTTTGAGAATAGGTGGAAAAAAGTTTATTGCCAGCGAAATATCCATTATCTCTGAATGTACTCATGAGGAGTTACTGCGGTTTCTTATTCAAAATGAAATTGCGTTATCTCCACAAAAATTTTCTTCATAGTTCCATTATATTCGGAACAAAAGTATTAGCAGCCTCGATATTCGTAATAATCCCTCCAAGTCACATGAACATTATCTTCGATTTTGTAAGCCTTCGTCATCCGTGTGACATATATTTTATTTCTATAGGAAGTACTATCTTTCATCATCCTCAGAAAAGTCACTTTCCTGACTGCGGATAATTCCCGAAATTTGTGAAGTTAACTTCTTTGCTGACATTATTACTAAATAAGAAAAACAGTTGAAAAACATTTGATGGATCACAACTGGAAACTAAACATGGATACCTGTTTTTGACATCGATTAGAAACAGCTAGAAGAGCAGAGACTGAAAAAGCCACGCCAAGTTCGGTCAAATGTCAAGGCTGTGCTCATTCTTTGCTTTGATTACAATAACTTGGTGCATCGTGAGATCTTCTTAGAAGCTCATTCGGTCAATAAGGAATATAACCATTAAATTCTGCAAAATAATTTATGGGTTTTGCAACACGATAATACATCTGCTCACACATCCTTTTTGTTCGTATTCATTCCCCACCTATTTTTTCCTGATTCTCAAAACTGAAAAGACCCATTAAAATGGTATATAGTTTATATATTATATTTTATATTATTTATCAGTTTGCAGACTAAAAGTTACAAAAGAAATTCTTCGAAATGTAGTGTCAGGATATAAATATAATAGAACTTACTAAAGCTGTAAACAAAAAGAAGTCAAGTCAGCAAAAGACACTTCCTGGTGGAAAAAAGATTTAGAGAAACTTAGGAAAATAGTAAGAAGCCTATTTAATAAATCTAAGCGTACTGGAGACTGGTCACAGTACACGACCAGTCTTACTGAATATAACAAAAATATACGGAAGGCAAAGAGAGATAACTTTCGAAAATTTTGCAGTAACATTGCAGATACAAGTCCTGCAACTAGAATATTTAGAGCTCTCTCTAATACTAAAACAGTTCAAGGACTCTGTCTTAAGAAGCCAGACGGTACATTTACGAAAGATGAGGAGGAGAAAACACGCTTTTTACTCGCAACTTACTTTCCAGAATGCATACTCATACTGCAAGAAAATACACCAGAATACTTGAAACAGGGTAACACCAGAAGAACGAACTGGAAACTAGCAAGTGATATTTGCACGGAAGATAGGCTAAGATGGGCCATCGGCTCATTCATTAAAAAACCCTGGGGTCGATGAAATATTCCCAGCATTGCTACTGAGGGGACTAGACCTTCTAATAGGGCCAATGCTGAAAATGTTTAGAAGTAGCCTGGCACTCGGTTATATACCTATGTGTTGGAGGAAAGCAAAGGTAGTGTTCATCCCCAAGGCGGGCAAGAAAGACCCCTTCTCACCTAAGTCCTTCAGACCAATAAGCCTTACCTCATTTATGCTAAAGACCTTAGAAAAACTAGTGGATAACCACATCAGGACCACTTACCTGATTAAGGAACCACTTCACAGAAATGAACATGCATATAGGTCTGGCACTGAAACTTCCCGATACCAGCTATACACCCTTAGTCGTAATGCCATAATGGACAAAGGAACAGCCATTTGTGCTTTCATGGACATCGAAGGTGCCTTTGACAACACATCACATACGGAAGTTGCAAAGGCACTAAACAAAAAGAGTATAGATCCTCAACTCATCAGATGGTTAGTACAGTGACTGGACTCAAGAACAGTCGAGACTAGCCTACCTGATAAAAAAAAATTATAGTCAAAACCACGAAAGCATGCCCACAGGGGGCGTTTTATCACCTCTCCTGTGGTGTCTCGTGGTGAATGAACTATTAGAGCTGCTTACAGATAATGGCATCACATGCCAAGGCTATGCGGACGACATAGCTATTATCTGCATGGGGAAGCATGAAGACACACTATGTGATCAAATCAAGATGGGCATCAACATCACAAGATCTTGGTGCTCTAAGGTAGGACTGAGCATTAACCCATATAAGACTACTATCGTTCGTTTCTCTAGGAAGTATAAGATGAAGTTACTCAAGCCAATATGGGTGAATGGCACGCTGGTCGAATTCTCCAAGGAGGTAAAATACGTAGTAGTAATATTTGACAAGCTTACAACATGGAAGACTCAGTTAGAACACGCAGTGAGGAAAGCTACAATGGTAATGATGACTTGCAGAGTCATTGGCGTGTACCCCAATGGTCAGACCCACAATAACATATGGAGCCATTGTCTGGGCGGATAGAGCTAAATTGACAACAGCTGGTAAGCAACTGAACAAAGTTCAAAGGTTGGCTTGTATATGTATAACAGAAGCAATGCGAACCTGTCCTAGTGTGGCACTAGACGTACTACTAAAGCTAACGCCGCTGCATCTTCATATCCAACAGCAGGCTGACAGAGCCATTGCTAGGGTAGGAAGAATTAACACTAGCAGGACGACCTGTATCGGGAATCAAACCAGTATTAATATAAAAGACGCACACCCACTCCTGCAATACCCTAGTGACAACCTAGGCATAATGAACAACTTCACTAGAAGATTTAAAGTAGGGCTCAGCAATAAAGAAGAATGGGGAAACATAACGCATACCAGGAAACGAGAAAGCAGATGACTTGGCCAGGAGAGGGGCAGCGTCCCCTTTCATGGGTCCAGAGTCTTTCTGCGGACTCGGACCAGGATCAATGATAATCCTGGTAAAAGAGGCAGAAAAGAAAGCAAGAGACTTTTTCTGGAAAAAATGTGAAGGACTAAAACAGAGCAAAAAGCTGTTAGGCCCTTACAACAAAAGGATATCGGAAATTTGCAACGGTCTTAAAAGGAAAGATCTACGAATGATTTCGGGATTCCTGACTGGACACTGTAGACTAAGGAGACACATGTGTAAAATCGGAATCGAAAGTGATAGCACTTGCAGATTCTGTCTGGAGGATGACGAAACTCCGAAGCATATCCAGCTCTGACCCAAACCAGGCACATATATCTTGGCATGCACTCAATCCCAAAAACCTAGTGGCCTTTTTCAGAGCAGTAGGGCTGGATGAGTTGCTGTAAGTCAACAACTGTTAGGGCACATAGACCTGTAAGGTCGCAGTGCCTACTACTTAATAATAATAATACTACTGCTGTTAAGATTTTAAGGAAGTTTTATGCAAACAATGTATTTCAAAAAATTTCAAATAAAATTATCCACATGAAAGAAAATTACTAAGCAATTTTCAAATCAATGCTGTCGGCAACGATTTAATTCTAAATATTCACAAATCACTTTACGCTGCAGGATAAATATAAAATAAGTTTAAAAAAAAACTCACTAATCAAGTGATGAAAAACGATGCTGATTGCCTAAACCATTGCAAATAAATTACCCAAACATTTCAACAAAGTGGCCGCAAAATTTGTCGATATATAAAAGCAAACGCACAACTTTGTGCAAGTCAAATCAAGTGTAAGAACGAATGAAATTACCACAGACGAATTCAACAGCAAGATATATCTTTACTTGTATTAAGTTGTATTTGTATATATGGCTTCATGGTAAATGCCAATTTGGGTAGGTGTAGCCAAATGGTCTAATACAATTTCGTTTAATATCAAAATAAATTAAATTAATAAACTTACATCAAAGTCAGCAACTAGCAATGAGCTAACAATAGAAACCTAAAGAAACCGAATACCGCAACAATTCCAGCAATAATTCCAAACGTTCTTTGTCGTATTTACGTAGTTCCGTTGCTGTGTTGTACGTTTAAATTCTCTACGGCACTAGCTGCTGATGTATTTAATAAAGTACGTCTGGCCTTGACCAAAAGTGCTGAAGTTCAGCACGGTTGACAATGAAGACGAACGGGTTTCATTAATATTCATTATTTATACTCATTGTTATAGGGTTGAAGCATATTATTGGCTTTATGTATATAGAGTTTATATAGAATGCGTAATTTATTAACTGCGTAAGAATGAATATCTGTATATGAATAGCTATGTAAGCCTTAAAGTATGCAGCACTTTTTGTAATTTAGACATTTTTCATTGTATAACTGCTTAAAAATACATAAATAAATAATTTTACTTTACTCTTGCAATTAAATCGCGGCATTGAAGAAAGAAAGTTTGAATAAAATGACAAGAAAGAACGCAGCAGTTGAGTGTGCTTGACTTCGAGATGCCCTGTACCACCATTGAACATTAAATTTGTATAGGGTATATGTTTCTATCTAGATGTAGCATATTTTTATTGGAATATGATATTAGTTCGGCAGCCATAGATTCCTTACAAAATATTAGCAATAAACCTAAAAAATTTTGTAAGCTCCTTATATGCAGTAGATAAAAGAAATTCGGAAGATGCAAGATATCTATTTATTGCCCATTCGACGTGTATGTGCTTCTTAGATATATACATGATTTGAAATTAGCACTTTTGAATGCTTCAGACAAATATTATTAGAGCTCAAAGTAAATAGAGCCACTCAAATGATGCTGAAAAGGGATGAATAGGCACTTAAAAGAGAGCTCCGATACAACTAACACATCGATTTGATAGGCGGTTTGGAAACCGAAGGACATACTCGAAGCAATAAAATTGCAAGACAAGCTTCCGAGTTCATGCTAATATTATTGTGCAATTATTGTAATTTTAATTTTAAATTAATTTAAAAAAAAAATTAAGTTCTCTACTTTAATAACTGTTCACAAATGATGTGACTGAAAGAGAAACTTCGATTGCTTGATTCACAAAAAAAAAGCAGGAACGAATGACGAGCAAACTCGGTAACTTTTTTTCAAATTGGAGCTCCATTTTAAATCTAATTTGTTTCGAAAAAAGATTAAATTTGAAAACCCTTACCGAACCTGTTAAAGAAAATATTTCTCTTGATAGTAGTTTTTGAATATCAGTTAGAGCCGTTCTTGTGATCAACGCTCTTATAATAGAAAATGTTTCAATGATCATGGTGCTACTGTAAACCCCTATATTTAGAGTTTCACTACTAAATAAAGTCTCTTCAAAACAACTGGCTGGAATGTAATCTAGGATGTCTTGATGTAAGAGCTAGTTTTAGTGTGGTCACGGAACTATGGTAAAGAGAATAAAATGAAAGAGCCAGAATGTGTACAATATTTAATCGTCAACACATTGGTTTTTTGTGAGATGCGCACGCTATGTGGTTATATAAGATTGAATAAAAATAGGCAGTGTCTATTATAGTCTCGAAGATCTCGATTTTCATATGGACAGCAAGGCAGACAGACGATCATGTCTGTATCGACTCGCATTATAGTGCTAACGCCTCTTCTACCTGTTGCAAACATTTTCACCAACTTAATATACTTTTTCTCCGTATGGGAATAGAGAATAAAAATAGAATAGAAAAATAGCTGGAAAAAAATAAAAAAGGGTACATATATTAGGTTGGAACAAAAAGTCGCACGTATTTTCGCCTTTATTTCAAATCTTTATAAAATTGCGTACAATCATCGGTTTGGTTCCCTATTGGCAAAAACGTGAGACGGTCGATTTTCGCAGGCCTATTTTGATGTCAATTTCTCACCAGCTAAATCGTAAGTCATTGACAGGAAAATATGGTAGTCAGATGGTGCCAGATCCGGACTATAAAGTGAATGCATAAGGACCTCCCATCCGAACTCCCGGAGCTTTTGGCGCGTCACAATCGAAGTGTGCGGCCTGGCCTTGTCCTGCTGGAACCCAATTGTTTTGCGATTCAGCAGCGATTCGCAGTTGGAAATTCGGTCCATGATGTTTTTTGGTGTCAATTCGTGTGGCACCCAATATCCCCAGTTTCGCGAAATGGAACTCATGTGTCAATATTAGTTAAACTTTTAAGAATACTAAATCTTAATATCATCTGCCATTTTTTGCCTTTCTGCATATGAATGTTGTATACCAACCCATTTTCTAAATTTATATTTAGATATAATATTTAAGATACCAATTTAAATTGGATAAATATTATGTGGCTCATGCTTCTTCAGATAACACCGTGAAATATTGGTTTCGAGAGTTTTGTGGTGGTCGAAACTCCACTGCCTACCAAATCCGCAGAGGCAGGCCCTCCGATGCGGTTACACAGGACAACATCACAAAAAAACAAGTAAGGAAATTTCAGTCGGGCGTAACCGACTGTAAGAGGCCCTGTACCAGTTCAGGTAACAAACACATTAAATGTTTCCCGAGCATATGACCAAACACATGACCACTTTTCACTGCGCGAATATGAATGAAAAGAAATGGGGTGTCGTTCAAATTCAATTGCTTATAAAATCGTCATTTATTATCCGATTTTGATGAACTTTTTGGATTTTGGCTTAGAGAGGCGTTAACTCTATATTGGTGAACTACATTTTTTTTGTGCCGAAGAAATTTCAAAATAAACTTGTAAAATTCCGGAGCAGTCCTAGTCGAATGCAAAATAACACGAAGTCTCTATCTATTACCGTTTCCGAGATCCTTTCGTTCATACAGACGGACAGACGGACATGTCTATATCGACTCCTCTATCACTCCTGACCATAATGGGGGTAACTTTGGGGGATCTCCGACCATTATTTCTACCTGTTACATACATTTGCACAAACCCAATAGGCTCTTGTACCATGAAATGGTGTTGGCCGTCCGTAAAGTGAATGTGCGCGAGCTAGCAGATGCCGCAAGGATTAGTTTTGAGCGCACGCGCCATATTTTGAGCGAGATTTTGCATACGAAAAAATTATCCTGCAGCTGGTTGCCGCGCATGCTGACTCCGGACCAAAAATACGAACGCAAGTGCACTTCAAAGGAGTTTTTGTCCATGCTATTGCAGATTGGGGTGGACTTTTGACTTCGATTGCTAATTTTTGATAAAACCCGGATCCACTATTACACGCCAGAATGAGTGCCCGGCAATGGTCTGAAGCCGACACGAGCCTCAATGGGTCGGAAAGGTCATGGCGTCCGTTTCCTGTGATTGTCATGGCATACCTTTCGTGGACTACCTCGAATAAGGAAAAACCATCAACAGCGAGTATTACTGCGCATTATTAGAGCAATTGAAGGTCGAAATCGCTGGTAAATGGCCTCACGCGAAGTGAAAAAAAATTTGTTTTTGCAAAACAAGGCTCCGACATACAAGAGCGTCGCAACCATGGCTAAAATCAACGATTTAGGGCTGCAATTGCTCCCTCATCCACCTTATTCGCCCGATTTGCCTGCCTCTTCCCAAACCTCAAAATAAGTCTTATCAATAACAAATTTAGCTCGCGCGAGGAGTTGATCGACGCCGCGGAGAAGTATTTTGCAGACCTTCCAGAAAATTATTTTTCGGACGGGATCAAAAAGTTGAAATAGCGCTGGAATAAGTATATCGATCTAAAAGGGAACTACATTGAAAAATTATTAAAAGCAAGTTTTCTCATTCCCAAGTGGGTTACTTCTCACCCCACCTAGTAGTGGTCCGATCTTGGCCTATATGGAATATATTGTAAACATTCTTGTAAGATACACAAAATTTTGACAATAAAAAATCTTCAGACAAAAACTCAGAAAGGTTGGACATATTTGCATGGGAGTTATATGTTCAGTGGTCCGATTTTGACCTAAGTGCAATTTTTGATAACGATTAATTTAAATTTAGATCAAATTTGGTGTTTCTAGAAACATTGACATCAACAACATTTTATCATACAAAAACTAGAAATGAGGAGACGATATAAATGGTAAGTGCTGCCCTTAGGGAGGTATTCATTTAATATGTACAAGTTTTCTGAAGAATGAATGAGAGACTCTATGTGTTATAGTCTGAAAGATCTCGACTTTCTTACGGAGAAATGAAATGAGAAAATATGAGATAATAAAGTGTATAGCCCCCATTTTTACTTGATGACTTTTGAAGACATTTTGTTACAGAGTCTATCTGTTTTTGAAGGAAAAGTAATATCAAATGTGTCGTTGCGAACATTGTTACTTCGGCGGTCACAGGATCAGTACTGCTAAGCGAGCGAAAATACAGCGTAACTTGAACCAACCGGCAGGGTCGTCAAAGGACGAAGATAATTTCGTGTAACCAGCTGTATTACTCTTAGCAATACTTCGTTCCAAAAACCTGTGACTTCTCTGGTTTTGTGCAACGAAGCTTCTTTTTGACGCTTTATGTAACCGCGCACATATTCTATCCCTGTTGCAGGGTAAATAACCCCCCTAACCATCTATCAACTGCACGGAATGCATTATAATTTAATGTTCTCAAATACTGGCCTAAGTTCATGAAAACGATAATAGGAAACAAATCGCACAATCCATTATAAGAAATACATCCCCAGAACAAGAATGAGCCACCACCATAGTTCACATAATGACACACTGGTCCTTTTTTTTTTGTTTTTTTTTCTTTTCGATGAATTTATTCGATATGGATTCACCTGTCCAAAGAACTCTACTACACCAAACTCCAAAACTCTTTTAACTTTATTTTCTACTAAGCATTAGTCTTTTCCGTTGGGTTTCCTTTAATATGTACGGTAGGTCCCATAATTTCTCAATCTTAAAATTGCCTCATTTTGTGTGGTCACTTATTGAAGTCTCATATAGATTATATTACTCAACTGTCGCAGATTAAATCTTTAATTTCATTTAAATCAATTAAATTTCCGCAAAGGGATTAGGTCTTCTGGTTTGATTTCGTAGAATTTTTAGTTAAACATTTAAATTGATTAAATTTGAAATTAAATAGTTTTTCTCTTAGTTCTTTCTAATGGAACGAACGAAATGCAGACAAGTTCTTCGAAATATTAGTGTCGCGAAGAAAAAAACGTGTTTACAGGATTTCCGTTTACTGAGACTAAAAAACCGGAAAAATTGCTGTTGCTTAGTGAAATCATAATCGTTCAGGTTAGACGAACTTATTTAAATTAAAATGCCTTCGTAAATATATTCTTTTTGTACTAAAAATGAAGCAACAATTCATGGTCACTTCATACGTTGCTACTTAAGCATTAACGTAACGTAAAACGTTACGTCAAAGCTTAAACAATTACGCTACTGCGCAAAGAGAAATTGCTGTGCGCTCTTAATGCAACTATGCTCTTTGTTGCTTACGCTCTTTTAGCGCGCTTACGCTCACAATACTCAGAAGCCCCGCCTGCTGTGTATTACGTTACGGCTTACGTTGTGAATAACGTAGCGTAAACAAGCGCATAAAATGGCTAACAGAAGCAACATATAAACAGTTTGTTGCTGTTAACGGATTTGTACGTTCCGTAAGCGTTGGAACGGAAGTCCTGATTTTGTTTCCATCTATTATTTTTAAAATAAATACGCTTTTTCGTACGCCCAAAATTTTTTAAGCATAATATTTGAATATTTGCAACGTTAGAAAAACTACGAACGGAAGCATACGTTAAATCAAAAAAAAATCAAAATAAAAAATGGCAAACTCAGCATAGATACGCTATTTGTCTTATCGCGCTTACTTTTTTGCCAACGTTTGCTTAATGTCCTTGCGTTTGAGTGCGCGTTTGATAACGCGCGTGAGTTGGCCTAAATTGCTGACGTTTCGACAATTTAAGCCGTGTACGTGTCTAGGCACACATTTGAAGAAGTGTTGAACCTGAACCGACTTCAAAATAAAAAGTAAAAATTCAACCTTCTTCGAACTGCTCGCAGGATTTAGCTTGCTAATGCGCCTTTATGCGTTTTTAATGTGCTCCTTGTACTTAAAGTGCATAAAAGTGTCATTAAATGTTAAATAAAAACAAATACGAAATTTATGAAAGGCACATTTAAAATCAATTAATTTTGTGTTAAAAAATAACAAACAAAAAAGTGTACATCAAACTTTTGTTTTAGAAAGTCTAAATTTTTGGCATGCATGTCTGTTTTTGAGTTTCATGAACTGCAAATAAATTCTTTTTAGCTGTTTTTGTTTCGGCTAAAACAAAGAAAAACATGCGCTCAAAGTTTAAATTGCACATGAAAAGTAAAACAAAAATATTCTTTTAGACAGGATCAAAAAGGAAAAAAAACATACTCAAACAGAAAATATTCAATGAGTTCAACAAAGAACTGTGTTGAAAAAAAAATATCGAAAAACAACAGCAACAAAGTGCAAAATAACGACAGTGAAAATATTTTGTTAAATCTATAAAAAACTGAAAGTACAAACGACACAAAATCAACCCAGCTGCAGGCAAAACTGAAGAAAATGTTCTGGATACTGCGACGTACTGGAGCAGCAAATTTTTTCAATTCATTGAACAACAATTGCAGCTCATCGAAATCAAGTGCAGGCGGCGGAAGAGCAGGCGTGGGCAATGGCGGCAATGGCAAACAGGGTGAGTTATTAGTGTGGATTAATGACGAAAATAAATAGAAAAAAAATGGTTCTGGCTATTTATATACAGAGACAGAAAAGATAAAAATGGGAGAAAGTACGCTGTTGCACGTTATCAAGGACACACTAATTGCTTTTAATATAAATATACAACAAAATAATCTAGCAATCTAATAGCACGCGCAGTTGTCGTATAGCAATGCACATGGGGAATGTTCTGATTTAATAATCATTTTTCAAATGCATTTTTAGTGAAGCGCCAAGTTTCTAAGCCACTCAACTGATTCATATGAAACTTTTTCACATTTAAATCTGAATGAATGTCTTATAAAACGTTTAAAACCAGGGACTATAGGGACGATTTTAATACAAAAAATATATATTGTTCTTTGAAATAAAATAAAAAAAATACAATTTAACTTTTTACAATATAATCAACCGAACCTTCTAGACCTTCATTGCAAAAAATCAAACCTTTTGATTTATATTCAATGTTGCAGAAGAAGAAACATTTTTTAGAAAATCAGTTAACAAGTTGTGAAATTACTCGAAGAAAATAAATCAAAAAAGCGTTGCAGCAGTTAAGTAGACTCAAATCTAGATAGTTTTTAAGATATTAATCTATATTCCACCATGAATCCTTAAACGGCCTTTAAACATCTTACGGTAATGGCCACATTTAAGCAGGCGCGCCAGTCTCCATAGCTCTGTGCGCGCTGGCGCCAGTCGTTTTGAATGCCAAGTACAGAGGATCTCTTCATACCTGGTCATTCCAACGCGTGCCTCTATTTCGGCGTACACCATTCAAGTTTGGGCTCCCAGATATAAACCATTCGTTCTGGAGCTCTTTCATAAATTCGAATGATGTAACCAGGCCAGTGCGGCCGCTGGTTATTTATGCGCTGGACTATATCAACATTATCGAATAGCTCATACAGCTCGCGGTTCATACGGGATCGAAACTCATCGTCGCCTCTAATAGGACCGAAAATCTTGCGAAGAATTTTCTTCTCGAAGACTTTCAACGCTCTTACATCTGACTCAATCACAGTAGGACCGGGAGTATCAGCGCCTTATATATTTTGATTTTCGTCTTTTGAGAAAAGGCTTCTTATTTGCTTGCTCAGCCCAAAAAAGCATCTCTTTGCAAGCGTGATTCTTCGTCTGATCTCCAGGCTGACGTTGTTGTTGCTGGTTATTTCGGATCCAAGATAGATGAAGTTTTCTAAAACACTAAAGTTGGAATTATCCATCGTCACTGACCGTCTAAGTAGCGATGACGGAGTGCGAGAAGACACCAAGTACTTCGTATTGTCCTCATTCACCGCTAGACCCATAAGCCGAAACTCTTTTTCAATCTCTGAGAACGCGTTGCTGACTCGTCACGTATTCCAGGGGCATATCCGTAAATCATGGTCCTTATATGGTTTGTGGGTGTTTCATGCGAGGCTTCTCGTTTTCATTGGAGCCAAAGGGTTTTCAATGGAGAACTATATACGAATAGTTAACGAGGACGAGGAGTTATGTTTAATCCATTATTCAGTCCAGGTGTATTGAAAAAAAGACAGGTTTTTGTTCTACCAAGGCAACGACCCCAATCTCACTGCCCCCAACGTAAAGCACTGTTGTGAACACATTCTCAATGTCCGGACCACAACATTATAAAGCTTTTGTAGAACCTACACAAAATCTGGATCCGGTAAGACACTATTATCTCCAAAGCTATGTTAAAGGACCTACTGATGGTGGAATGGGAAAAAATTGCAAGACTTCTTACAGAGATAGTTGTCATCATTTTGCTCGCTAAAAGAAGTCTGTAAGAAAACTTCGGTGTTATAAGTTGGTGATATTTCATAGGAGCCACGAACCTTAGTCGTTTGTCTATATTTTCAGCCTTCATGGTGACGTTTTTTACCAGTATAGGAAAATAGTAAATGCCACATTTTGTCCATTGTATACTATTTGAACCCAAAATTTCAAACTCTGACGCTGCCACTGCTGCAACCTTCAACTAAGGCGGAGGCAGCACTTGTAGTTTTGAAGTACTGGTGTTCTTGATGTACTAGGATTGGATTTTCAGGTTGTCACCATAAAACAAGAAAAAACGCTGTAGTACACTGCATCTCCATTGAACATTAAATTTGTATGAAGCATATATTCCTATCGAAATCCTTTTGGAATATTTTATTGGGATTAGTATAAGATACACCAAATTTGCCGTTTCATGCTAAGCTAAATCACAAAAACAATGGAGGCTACCCATTTTGGTGATATGAAATTTTTTTTTTTGGAGAATGTAAGTATGATGGCTAAACAAGAAAATTTATAATTTCTTCATTCAAAAACTGTGAAAGAAGGCTAGGTAGAGGTGTTGGCGAGACGTATCCAAACTTGAAAGCTCGATCTTTTATAGTCTTCATGTTCTTGTCGTTCATATCCAGAATAACGACTTGTTATCCTTTATAGGTCAGATTTTGCCCCTACAAGAAGAATTTATTGGGATTGACGTAAAATACTTCATATTCGGTGTTTCTAGCTGACTCAAAAACAACTACAAATTCTTTTCATAAAAAACGCAGTCAGATTGGAGAGATTTATATGTGGGCTACCTGCAACTGTTACATGTTTTAGTGTTAAAACCATTTGACAGGAGCGAACAAGAAATTGCAATATTTCTCTTTTATTCTGCATTGAATATTCTGCATCAAATAGTTCAAGAGTTGTCTCTAAGTGATTTCAGGAAGTTTCTGGGGATTAGTGAGCCAATATGTTGCACTGCCTGTGGATAAGCTGTTGAGATGATACTCTGTTATGCATTTATACAGCTCTCGACCTTTCGGATTAATAAGTCGGGAGGCCCAACAAGGATGCTTTAGATTGAAATCTCCTCCAGCTAAAAACTTTTGGCCAATTTTTTACATAAATTCATAATTAAAAACAAAATTTTTAAACCTTGATGGAAGCGTTTAAAGTATCGCTTACACCAAACTTCGAACATTTTTAAATTATTTATTTATAAAACATTTCGAATTTTATTTTTGTGTTGGCGTAAGCGCGAAGCTCACATGCTTAATTTGTTTCGCTAAATTAATAAAAATAGCTGCTCATATATTGGCAATGTGGGCACCAGCAGCCAGCCGTAGTGCAGCCAAGCGTAGATAGCAGCAGAGTTGAAGCGTAGACATGCTTACTGACAGGCAGACTGTGTGACAGTCGCAGATATTTGCACAGCATGAGTTGAACTCTGCACTGATTTTCGCAGATATATTATATATACCCACCCGTATATTCACAAATAAACTGAGGAGCAAATTGTAATTAAGTGAAGCTGTACTTATGCCTGATGAGGTTGCTGCCGCCTGTCTGTCTATCTATCTGTCCGTCTGTCTATCTGTCTGCTTGCGTACGCAATATGCTCAGAGCCTGTTTCAAAGGAGCCATTAAAAGAAACGAAAATATCTTACCACAAACGTTTATATAACTATGTCAGCACATAGAACTATCTACAAACATACGCATGGCAATGAGTGTTATAATTTCTACTTAGAGCATATTATATTTAGATGCGGCATATTAATTTAATTACTCTTGTGTCGTCGCCGTTGCAAAACGTATGGCACTTTAGTGTCATCCAAGCAAAAACCGAACAACTTACAAACCAGGTAGAACAGCCAGGCGGCCACTTAATGTGTTAACTTTGTCTGTAAACGGTGCGTATGAGTGGCGTTGTTTGCCTTGAAAGCAACGCCAGACAGCACCACTTGTTGCATGCCACAATAATGATAGGTAAAACTTGTAGCAAGCAGTTTGAGGTTTTTCTAAGCGGCATAGAAAATCTCAGCTACACAAAATAATAATAAATAAAAGGAGTAAAACTGTTAGGCTTATTCAAAATTTATTGTTTTGCAAATGCTTTATTTTCGGAGCATAAAATCGAAACAGATTTTAATGTATTTATTTATTTATCTATTTTTGTTCCTAGCATTCAGCGTTATGCATAGCCATTTTCGTTGTGCACACTGCAACTTGGTAGAAATAAGGGGAAAAAGCGCAAGCTCGAACAGCCAAATATTTATTACATAAATAAATAATAATGAAACAGAAATGTGAATGTGCCATAAACGAAACAATAAATGGTAGAAAATACAAATAATCAAATGGCATAAGGAACCAACAAAAGCACGTGTTTGTGTTTTCCTTTTGTCCGTCCATTTTATCATGCTTGAAAAAATCAATGAAATATATATATAAGGATTAAAGCATTAAAGCTGCAACGTTTATACTCTTCATCAGCACAGTTTAAACAATTTAATAAAAATATTTAAAATAAACGTAACCAGCAGACACGACAATACGGAAAAGTTCTGAACTTATTGTTTCATTGTTGAGACTTGGGGTCGTTTGCATAAGTTCACATTGTGAGAAAAATTGTTGACTCTCATTCACTTGGGAATGATTCTTGTGCAAACGGCTCAAGCAGCTCACAAACGTCCGCTAGGAAATGTATCTCTTGGGTAGCCTCTGAACAGCCGTTCGGAGATGAGCTCACTGTCTTGTAGCAGCCAAGGTACGCACTAGACTCAGCGTCGGCAAGCTACAATCAGAACAGACTGCCGTAGCCTTTTCAAACACACTCTACCGACTGCACCGGGAAACCTCTCCGTCTTCACCAGATTTATATAAGCAGTGGAAACATATAGCCCGCTCCATGGACAGGGCTGCCAAGGAGGTCATTGGTTATACAAAACCTGTGAAGAATTCTTGGTATGACGAGGAGTGTCGCAATGCTACTGGAGAGAAGAACGCTTCCTATCAGCAAATTCTGCAGGAGCAACGCCAGCTGTTGTGACTTTTCAGATGCAAGAAAAAGGAGCAAGATAGGCGGAAGTTTGAGGATGTTGAGATGTTTTGTGACAGAAATTAAGCTCGAAAATTCTACCAAAAGGTCAAGCGTCTGACTGAAGGTTTTAAGCCTGAAGAATCACAATGGAAATCTGGTAACGGATTCATTTTTCCAACCTACTCGGAGGCGATGAAACGCATAATTCCGCCGATAGAGAAATGACACCGGAATTACCAGTTAATGATGGAACTATTTTAGAACCACTGGACTATAACGAGTTCGATTCAGTTATTAAAAAGCTGAAAATTAAGAAAGCGGCACGCTCTGATGGGCTGCCAGCTGAGTTATTCAAGACCGGCTGTGAAGAGTTGGTTAGGAGTATGCACTAACTTTGATGCAAGATATGACCCGACGAACTCATATCCAATAACCGAAATCTCAGTGTTCTCTGTCCTATTTTTAAGAAAGCAGACCCTACTGTTTGCGCCAACTTACTTTACTTAAATGGCCGTCAATCGTCTTCCGGTCATGGCCGCATTTAGAAAGGCGAGCCAGCCTCCACAATCTTGTGCGCGCTGGCACCAGTCAGTTTGAATGTTAAGTGCGGAGAGATCTCTCCATACCTGGTCTTCGAACACGTGCCCGGTCGTCCTCTATTTCGGCGTACATCAATCAAGTTTGGGTCACAATTTTTGTCTTTCGAGAGAAGGCTTTACTTCTCATTTGCTTGCTCAGCCCAATAAAGCATCTGCTTGCAAGCGTGATTCTTCGTCTGATCTCCAGGCTGACGTTGTTCGTAATTCGTCTACCTCGGATCCAAGAAGTATTCTACAACACTAAAGTTGAAATTCTCCATCGAAAAACATCGATCGTATCGGCGGTGTCATTTCTCTATCGGCGGTATTGTGCGCTTCATCGCCTCCGAGTAGGTTAGAAAAATGACTCCTCCATAATCTCAGTGATTCCTGTTCATCCGTTACCAGATTTCTATTTTCATCTTTACAGAAATTTAATCCAGGCTTAAAAACTTCAGTCAGACGCTTGAACCTTTTGATAGAATTTTCGAGCTTCATTTGTGTCACGTAACATCTCAACATCCTCAAACTTCCACCTTTCTTGTTCCTTTTTTTTGCTTCTGAAAAGTCGCAACAGCTCGCGTTGCTCCCGACTGCAGAGTTCGCTGATAGGAAGCGATCTTCTCTCCAGTAGCATTGCGACACTCCTCGCCATACCAAGAATTATTCACAGGTTTTGTATAACCAATGACCTCCTTTGCAGCCCTATCCATGGAGCGGGTGATATGTGTCCACTGCTCACATATATCTTGAAAAGACGGAGAGGTTTCCTAGAGCAGTCGGGAGAGTGTGTTTGAAAAGGCTGCGGTGGTCAGTTCTGATTACAACTTGCCGAACAGAGTATATAGTCAAGCGCACTCATATAAATTCACGAAAAACTTTATTTTTGTCTTGAGCAAATTGCCTTCGGCCTTCAGTGTAACGCAAGGTGCCGAGCACGGATATCATGATACCAAGTTTCAAATTATGAATGGATTTTTTACATAAATATGATGGGATGTGCCACCCTTTTTTATACTCCAAGCCATCTTACCACCCAATTTTAAGTTAAGATTCTTTGTTTAATTTTGTTTTTTTTTTTATATAAAATTCTTAAAATCCAATTTGTATAAATTCTGCACTGAGCAACGCCGGTTTTTCCTCCAAAATATTTACATATGTAGGCATATATGAATACGGAAGTAATTTAATCCTGTAGGATTATTGCCATCGAAAGTAACATGCGCTCTTCTTGCTACCACACAATATTTTTTCATATTTTATTAACGCATATTTGGCACATAACAAAATTTCGGTTTTTTTTTTTTTTGTATCTTCTTCCGAACTTCTCTAACGGGGGTAAAATATTTATTGCTTTTCTAGTTTCGTGCCAGAATGAAGCCAACCGCAAAACTTCAATACATTTCCAGCAAATGTTGGCAGATGAGCTTCAAATACATTTAGCCGTAACACCTTGGATAGCACTCAGGCACAGATGTTGGCAGAAAATCTTCTACTTTTCTGACTATCTGCGACTATAAAACACAAAATACGAGTTTATGAAATATAAGATGAGCCGTTGAAACATGCACACATGCGCGATTTGCATATTTATGTTCGTGTATGTGTGTGTGTGTGTGTGTAGGTGGTATCAGTATGTGTGTGTTTGCATTTCAAAGTGCTTTGCCATGTATTTCCGTATTTATATTATCAATACCCTACGGCATTGCGCCAAACGGTTAGGCAAGTCTTCCTCAGCGTTTGTGTGTGTGTGTGTGTATCTGTGTGCCTTATGTATCTGCAAGTGTGGCGTTACATTTGCATACATCATTTGACGCTATAAAATCGGTAGCATCAAATATATATTATATATTCACACCATATATATATATATCGTTCAGAGATTGTTATGCACTTCGTTCGCTGCCTGCCTTCCGCTTTCCGCATATATGCAAAAAATATGAATAGATAAAAATATAGTAGTTGCTTTTTATGCAAAGCCATTGCATGCATAAGAATGTATTAGTTATGCAAATTTTTTTTCGGTTCAAAATATACTTTTTATAAATTCTACGAGGGTTGCTCGTATCATATTTGCAAAATATGAAACTTAAAAAAATAGGAATCATTGGAAACTTGAAATTATTGGTGTTAGCACTTCCTTCGGAGTTTTTGAAAAAAAAATAATATTGTTGTTAATTTAGCTAGAAATGTCAAATTTGGTCTTAATAGGTCTAAATCGGACTACTAGAAAAGTAAGCCCCATGAATCTGCCATTCATTTCAGTTAGAAACGCCAAATTTGATGTATTTTAAGTTAATATTCCATAAATGTAATGGGATCACTGAAAGGGGTAGCCTTCATATAAAAAAATGTGTCGAAATAGACTTGTCTGTCCGTATAAACATTAATAACTTGAAGACTATTAAATATATATTCATCAATTTTGGATATTAAGTCTTCAGATAAGTAGTATTTAATGACCGCGTTGAACTCTTAGTAAGGGGTAGTACTCATATGAATATGTACCAACTTTCTGTATTTTTTATGTATGAAAACCATGTTACATAACTGGTTTGATACATCAGTAACATGTTGATTAAAAAATACTTTTTTCGGAAATAAGGCAATTTTTCACACATTCTTCTTCTTTTAGCTCAATACATTTAGTCCAGAGGTAGTCCAGTTTTTTTACATTAACTCCAAATAATTGGATTTCTAATGGCGCTCAAAAGAGTTGTTTGTTTCTTCTTACTCATTCACTGGCGGCTAAATGTAGAGAATATTATTACGATCTGTCCCGGCCATAGTGTAATAATACATAGTGAAGCCACTTCAGCCATGCGCTCTCAAAATAGCTACAGTTGAAAGTGAATAGCTACACTCAGTATGCGACTGAACGGCTTCCTCTTCTGCTCTTAGCTACATTCATTGTGAGAGTTGCGCTACCTTCTATAATTATACCATGGTCCCGGCCTTATTGTGAACAGAGACCCCCAACTTAAGTAAGATCGTGCACTGACTCCCCAGTTGTGACAGTGCTGCCCAGCAAGAAGTTAAACATCAATTCACAATGATCTGTACAGACGTAAAACGTACGGCAGAATAAGAAGAAGCATTTGTCTTGCAGAAAGAGATTGCACCAATTGCAGTCAACAAAAATTTTAAGCTGCAACATAAACCTTAATAAAACAACAACAGTTAGCCAAACAAGTGCAGCAAGAAAGGAAAACCTATTTGACTAGCAGCGGGACTAGAAACGTTACATTGAAATTGCAGATCGAAGCTGCAGTAGTAGCTGGACAAGCGACAACAACAACATTGCTAAGTAAGTCAACAGGCAGACAAGGAAGCTCACATCATCGTCAACAACAACAAAACTATCGCCAATACCATAAGTGTGTGTTGTACACCAATTCGAAGTATTGACTTTATTTGCAGATTCAAATGGATTTATCGCACCTACGGAATGCAGATCAATCAACAGAAAACACTACAAACAGTCAACCACTCGGCTGCACCAACTTTTGCAATGTAAGGATTTCAGCTTTGATAACTAAACACGTATGCAGCCGTGAAATGTTATGATAAAAGTTTGTTTTGTTTCTTCGCCAAATGCGGTCGTTCCATCTTCAAATCAATATCGTAATCAAATCAAATCAATCCTGTTCAAAAACTCTGAATAATATTCGTGTTTGTTTTACCTTTATTAATATATGCATCCCATAATAAACTGTGGTCATGATCTTGTTGCCCGACAGTGCCACTTTGATCTTCTTTGGTGCACGTTCACCCGGTGAAACCCACTGTTTTGTTTGTTCCTTGTTCTTTGGTGTTCTGTAATAGATCCATGCTTCGCCCACGGTAAAGAATCGGCAAAACATTCCTATCATTTCCATGATTACAAATGCAATACACTTTTTGCTAAACAAGACTCAATGTTGGTAATAAAAAATATGATTATAGTTCTTCATTGGTGTCCACTGGCATACGGCCTTGTGTCTGTAGATCGTCATTATGCGTTATTACTTCTCTCACTATTTCCCTCCATTTTCTATGTATGTCTGTATGTTCTGTGCGATTCTCCTATCCAGCAGAGTTTCGTGAACTCGAACCCCGCACAATTTAAGTACATGTACATAGGCTAGTTGTAAGAATATTAAGTTTGCTTTTAATCCATGGCGGTTTTTGGTCTAAATTATTATTAAATACTGTACATCAGTTTATTAAAGCTCTGCGCGATATATTTGATATATGTATTTGTCATTTTCAAGTTTCAATACGCATGAGACAACCTTCGTTTATGAGAAAAATAGAAATTTACATTTATTTATTTTTTTCTATTAAAAGAAAAAATTAAACAAGACGAATATATTTTTAAAAGAAAAACCAAACAAAGTCTGCAACAAAAATACTGAATTGAAAAAAAGTTGTTTAGTTTCGCAGGCGCTATATATAAACTTGATATGTCTATATACATAAGAATAAATGTTCTATCTATCTACCTTTATGTCTATCTATTTATATTCCTTATAGGAAGCCAAACCATCCAACCGATTGAGCTAAAATTCACAGACGAACTTCAGTTCCGTCAGGAAATGATTCGAGTCGAGTTTGATTTAAATCGGAGGGGCTATGTTTCACCAACTATACAAGACATACCATACCATAAACAAAGTTCCATTGAAAAAATGGGGAATGTTTAGGTGTCTACGAAGAACATACATACCTACAAATATATATGTATAGACAATATTTATATCCATATTTTTTACTGATCATGGCAAAGCGTGCCGGGTACCGCTAGTATACTATATCAATATCATTGTTTAGTCGAATCGAACTAAATTTATCGTGTCGTTGGAGTTAACTTAGTCTCGAAAACTAAAACCCTCCATTGAGCAATCTAGTTAAAATGGTCGTCCTCTATTTCGGCGTCCACCAATCAAGTTTGGGCTCCCATGTAAACGATTCGTGCTGGAGCTCTTTCATCCATTCGAATGAGGTGCCCAGCCCAGTGCAGCCGCTGGAATTTTATGCGCTGGACTATGTCCACCTCATCGAGTAGCTCGTACAGCTCGCGATTCATACGGGACCTAAACTCGTTGTCGACTCTAATAGGACCGAAAATCCTGCGAAGAATCTTCCTCTCGAAGACTTCTAACGCTGTTTCATCTAACTCGATCACGGGGAGTATCAGCGTCTTATAGATCTTGATTTTTGTCTTTCGAGAGAGGGCTTTAGTTCTCATTTGCTTGCTCAGCCCAAAAGAGCATCTGTTTGCAAGCGTGATTCTTCGCCTGATCTCTAGGCTGACGTTGTTGTTGCTGGTTATCTCGGATCCAAGATAAACGAAGTTTTCTACAACACTGAATTTGAAATTCTCCATAATCACTGACCGTCCAAGACGCGATGACGTCTTGTCCTCATTCACAGCTAGATCCATGAGCCGAGATCGTTTTCAATCTCTGAGAACGCGTTGCTGACTCGCCGTTCCTGCGTGCCGATGATATCGATGTCATCGGCGTAAGCGAGCAGCATCACTTCCTTTTGTAAGTTCGAGCCCGACATACTCTGTATGTACGGGCTCTGGCGTAGAATGCATTTCCATCAGATTGAAAAAATCGCACGACAGCGCATCGCCCTGCCTGAAAACTCTCTTGGTATTAAAGGAGTCGAAGAAGTTTTTCCCCACCCTGACAAAGCTTTGTGTGTGAGATAGCGTCGTCATATAATGCGTAATGTGAATATTTGGTCACTGGTCGACCTTTTTGATCTGAAGCCACAATGATATAGTCCTATCAGTGAATCCGTATATGGCTTCAGCCTAATGTACAATTTTTGCTACCGAATCATATAACTGATGGAAAGAAGACTTATTCCGCGTTAGTTGGTCTCCTTTCTTAAAGATAGAGAACACTGAGATTCCAATCATTGGGTATGCGTTCATCGGACCATATGTTGCATAAAAGTTGGTGGATACTCCTAACCAACTCTTCGCCGCCGGCCTTAAATAACTCATCTGACAGCCCATCAGAGCCTGCCGCTTTGTTATTTTTTAACTTTTAATAACAGAATCGACCTCGTTATAGTCCGGTGTCATTTCTCTATCGGCGGAATTGTGCACTTCATCGGCTTCGAGCAGTTTAGAAAAATTACTCCTCCATAAGCTCAGTGATTCCTGTTCATCCGTTACCAGATCTCCATTCTCATCCTTACAGAAAGTTATTCCGGGCTTTAAACCTTCAGTCAGACGCTTGACCTTTTGGTAAAATTTTCGAGCTTCATTTCTGTTACGTAACATCTCAACATCCTCAAACTCCCGCCTTTCTTGCTCCTTTTTCTTGCGTCTTAAAAGGAGTTTCTCCTCTCTCCGTTTCTCTTGATATTGCTCTCTAACAGCTCGCGTTGCTCCCGACTGTAGAGTTCGCTGATAGAAAGCGTTCTTCTCTGCAGTAGCATTGCACCACTCCTTGTCGTACCAAGAATTATTCACAGGTTTTGCTTAACCAATGACATCCTTGGCAGCCCTATCCATGGATTGGGTGTAATGTTTCCACTGCTCACATATATTTTGAGAAGACGGAGAGGTTTCCCGGAGCAGTCGGGAGAGTTTTGTTTTGGAACGGCTACGGCGGTCTGTTCTGATTGCAGCTGGCCGACGTCTAGCTTCGTTGCATATTGGTACATGCGGCGTGCATTACTAACTACCATGTTCCGACCTGCGGCGAAATCGATTAGCCTCTCTCCATTATTGGAGGTAGTGTCGTGAAGGCTAAATTTTCCGACGATTGGGCCAATGATTCCTTCCTTCCCAATCTTGGCGTTGAAATCGCAAAGCACGATTTTCACATCGTGTTTGGGAAAGCGCTCGTACAGACGTTCCAAGCGCTCATAGAACTGATCATTAGCATCGTCGTCTTTCTCTTCCTTCGTGTGGCGTGTGCACAAATCAGGCTTATATTAAAATATTAAGCCTTGATGCGTATCGCGGCTAGACGCTCGTCAACAGGCGTGAACCTGGAGACGAGGTCACGTAGTTTCCTACTCACCACGAAACCACATCCAAACTTGTGTTCACTCGCATGTCAGCTATAGTAGATGTCACAGGATGCTTTTTTAGAGCAACCCTGTCCTATCCATCGGGTATCTTGGATTGCCCAGCGCACTACCCCTTCTCACGTTAGCTCACCACTGAACGGAATGTTCAGAGGCTACAAAGGAGATACGTGTCTTAACGGACGTGTGAGTTTCTTGGACCGTTGGTTTGGGAATTACATTATTAGGTTTAAATTGTGGGGAATATGTGTATTAAACATGTTACTGAAGAGGTTAAGAAGCCTTTGATATAGGATTGGAGGTAGAAGTTTTTGCACAGCGTAATACGCTTCCGAAGCTAATAACTCAGTCATGGAATTATACTTTTTTGAGATTTAGTATTGCAGGGTTTGGGTTGTGTGTTATGATGTGTCTTCTAAAAACTGGGCGGTAGAAACTCTCGAGCGCTGAGTATATCATATATGAATATAGGAGTACAATTTTATTATAGAAATCTTTAATGTACTTTTTAATTTTACAATAATAAAAAGTATTTCAAGTATATATTAAATAATAATAGTTAAAGATTTTTATTCAGTCAGCAGAAATAACGCGCGAGCAGTTCGTATGCTTCCTTATATATACCAACATCAGGATGCTCTTGTAAATCATAAATTATCTCAACAGCACCGCAATCATCAATCATTGACACTAAAGCTGGCAGCAATGGCCCGACTACTTGAAGCATGTTTCTAAGCCCAAAAAGCGCAGTCATTATGAAATCCACATCTGTACACGAAAGGAATTTACAGAATGGAGGAATGACATCAGCTGCAATAAGCAAGTATATGCTCTTTCGATTGGTAGTTTCAGTCAAATAATATACAACCACAACCGCGAGTTTCCTAATTTCACTGTTTGGAGAGTTCAAGTTGTCCACAATAATTGGCAGCGAACCCGTGCTGACGACTTCTTCCTTACAATAATCACTGTTCCTTATGATGTTTGACAGAATCCACAAAGTCCAACCGCGTATATGATCTCGGCTGTCAGCCAATAGCGCCGGTACGCACTCCAATAATTTTCCTTTGATTAATTCATCTCGAGCCTTAGTGCAGATGATGACTTTCGCAATAATAAGGAGCGCATGGTATCTCATATATTCACAGTTGTGATCAAGCAGTTTAACCAAGAACTCGGAAACAACATTATCCACAATTAACTCGAAGTCAATATCGAAGCAGTTTACTAGTTCGGTAAGCGAAATAAGACACGAGAGAACAACTTCTTTGTCGTTGCTCTGTTGCAACATTAATTTGAGTAAATGCAAGATTTCCTCGATTGGAAGAACTGCTGCATGTTGTGTAATTTTAGAGACGACGTAGACTATATTACGCTGGCACACAGTATGCGAGCAGCGCTTAAATAGAGCAGCAATTGTTGGCACAACACCACAATCGACGACATTAGCACATAATTCCGGTTCAATGGTGATAATATTTGCCAGTATTTGTAGAGCGTTGATGAAAATAGCTGTTACCGGTGACGAGAGTAGCTCTCGCAGGCGCGGCACCACAAAGGCAAGATCGTCTTTCTTTACATATTCGACATCATTACAAGTGATAAGCTTCAAAATCCAGCTGGCACACAAAATTAATTTATTATTATTGCTCCAATTGAGTGCATCGATCAAACTTGGCCAATCCACTTGAACAGATGGAACAGACGTTTTTCCATCTATTTTTCCTAACTGCACAATTAGTTGATTCAGCGCGCGATCCTGTTCTTCTTGATTTTCGTAGTTTGTGGCGTCCTCGAAAAGCTTAGGAATGGGTTCATTGAATATTTCCGTGTCAGAGAGTGCGCGTTGGAGTCGACCTACCAAGGAGCGTGCAAGCTCACTCAGACTCTCAGAAATAAGCTGCGAGTGGTTTGTGTATTTTGTTTCTTTTTCCATTTTAGTATTTTTATATTTAAAACGTTAAATTTTTGCGAGAACGTTCTAGAATACCAAACAATTTTCGGCATAACTCGAAGTGCTTCCCAAAGTACAGAAAGTTCAAAAAGCGCGCAACATATCCGATTTGGAAGCACTGCACTAGTGATGAGTCGTGAGTAGAGATGAACCGATATGTAATTTTGCATTAGTAGTGTAACGAATGTTAAAAAAATTTATTCGTTTCTGTTCTAAGCAAAATTCAATTAAATTTTCTAGCAAGAGACCCAAAGATCAGTCAGGGACCTATACAAAATGTAGTGTAAGTCACGTGGCCAGCTTTAAGCATTGTGTAAACTGCCAAAATTAACATGATTAAAAACGGTATTAACCTAGCTAACGCAGCCAAGCAGTCATACTCAGTTTCATCCGAACCGGTTTGGACACTTTCTATTATCTTTAGCGGTTAACTGAATCGGTACAGTAAAGCCACCTAATGGATGATACTAACATGATTGGACAAATGCAGATCTGTTAAGATTAAATCAGGGTTTGGAATGTTGTATTATAAGTTGAATTATAAGTAGTATAGTGGACTCTTGCGAAGCTGAGCTATCCCAGCATTCAACCTAGATAAACCTGGAGTCCTTTATAACATCAGCAGGAAACTGTAGATGGTACTTTAACAAATCTTAATATGCTTTTGGTCTGCATGTACTCCCTCAGCATTATGATGAAGGAATTTAACATAGAAAATTTTACAAAGCAAAGGACTATTTTGACTTAGCTTAGCACAATTGTAACAACAGAAAAATTAGCTAACTAAAGATCCTATGCGAGATCGCCAATGTATTCTATAGCAAGACGCGCGACCTAGTTTCGTGGAAAAGTACAGATTAGAAGTCGTCCGACTAAGAGAAACTTCTACAGCTACAGGTACAGCTTATGCCCCCCAAATAACCCAACATGCAATAATTGCGGTGCTGTGTTAGTAATCAGGAGTGCTATACTTGAAATAGCTACAGCAATGGTTGGCTCAACCCTTGGAAATATTAAGATCGGAGCTATCTACTGCCCTGCAAGGTTGAAATGAACAATTTATTATTTTATTTGTGGTGACTATATCACCAAGCATGCTATGTGGTGACTTTAGAGGTAATAATCGAGGTAGTCTGCGACATTTATACTGAACTCTAGCACCTACGTTCTAGCTATCGGGACCCCAACTAAATAGTCGTTCAATGCTAAGAACTAACCAGTCACGGTCGACTCAGCAACACTGACAATTCCTTTCTTGTAGAGACTAGTTGAACATTGCACAATGAAATTCACCTGGATATGGTGTGCTACTCGACCGAAGATAATGACTTAACTGCACGATCGTCGAACCCAGATCTCTGGCAATAGACTTGTGGATATGGGTTGTAATAATGATGCAACGATCTCATTGTGGAAAGCAATTTGTAGGGCCAAGCGTAAAACGTAATCGCCAAACACCACTACAGATCATCAATGCACAGTGGTGTAGATCTGACAGTATAACACAACACCTTGCCGAGCGCTTTAAGCCATGTAAAGTGGCTTTAATTATTAACGTTCATGATACAGAAGTCTTCACTACAGATGGACGATGAAAGATCAAGAATCCTCCTGGCCACGATAAAGTAAGCAACGGAACACTAAAAGACCTGTCAGTAAATGATCTTCTGTTTCTAGTTACGCCTTCTAATGCTCTTTTCGTTGGCTTAGAAAACACCAGTGGTAACAATGGGCCATAAAGCCGTTAAACCAGAAAGCATACCTAAGTCGGCCAATTAGTCTACTTTCGTCACTCTAGAAGGCTGCTTATATTCATATTAGCTTATGTTTCAAACTCTAAACGTTTTTTGCCAGATCACCAGTTCCGGGTTTCAATCGGGGCATGGAACTTTTTGACAAAAAGGAATAATGTAAAGCTGTGTTAGTCAACACACAAAAATCCATTTTATGCTACGTTCGTATCTGGAGAGGCGTCAGTTTGTCGTTAAAGCGCGCAAGTGTCTCTTCAACGTTTCCTATTTTTGCAGGTGCTCTTCAGGGAAACGTTCTCGCACCAGTTCTAATTTAATATTTTTGCTGCCAACCTTCCGATGCCTCACGAAGATAATTCTACTTCTGCATCAAATATATTGATTGGCTCATATGCAGACGACATATGCGTGTTCCACAGATCTCAATGTGGTAATGGCCAACAGGTATAACTCCTGTTGCTGGCCTTTCGCTAATACGAAATGTAGCAACGCTTGCTTTGCAATAAAAGGACAGCTCAATACCAAATCACACACATTTGTTTAGTATTGCAGCAAAGTTAAAAAATAGTCATCCTAGATAAACGCCTGTCGTTCAAGGATTATATCGTGGCTACTGTGGAAATATGCAAAGAATTGCGCCCATCCAGACGGCATATATATATGAGGTATTGGAGCTAAATCTAACTGCAATGGGTGCAAATTGTGTATAACACAGGACAACAACCGGTATTTAGTCACCTTAGATTCTACCTAAGAACGATCTTCTTTTCTTATTTAAAAAGAAAAATTGAGGTGGAAATAGGTCTGGCTTTACATAATATACGCTAGTTGTTGATATTTTCTTTATTATATTAAAACCGGTTTGCATCTCCATTGAAAATACTCAACTCTAATAAGACGAGGCAAGCCAAAAAATAGAACGTGTTCTAATTCATCTTATTTTATCTTGTCGAATAAAATTGCGCACCTAAATGTTAAGCATGAAATTTTGTTATCTAATTTTGTGCAACACTATAGTGTAAATAGGGCTTTACGCACGAATGAGCAGTGCTACCAAATCCAAGTTTCGGTGCACAGTTGCCCCAATGCTCGGTTCATTAAATTATTGCTAATTAAAACTTGTTTAACAATTTGAAACATGCTAGTGACAGCTTAATCTTTGTTTACTTAATCTAATTAAGATGCTGTCAACTAAACCAAACGTACAGAAAAAATCGCAACGGAATGATGTACAAGTAATACTGCGGAGAAATGACAAACAGAATATGCCAGCGTAACTCGTGCCATATTCGGTTCTATA
Source organism: Leucophenga maculata (assembly GCA_035044805.1). Lineage (NCBI taxonomy): Eukaryota > Metazoa > Arthropoda > Insecta > Diptera > Drosophilidae > Leucophenga > Leucophenga maculata. The sequence goes on along the minus strand of JAWNNP010000054.1, from coordinate 39,956 downwards.
TTTCAACAACAATAAATAAAAAAGGTGGAAATTAAAGTGATCCAAATTAGAATGGCAACTTGAACAAGATAGTCGTTCAGTTAGATTAGTGCATATTAATTGGTCCATTGAATTTCCAATACACAATTTTATGTGCTACATTAATTTTTCATATGTGGCTCCAGCCACCGAATATAGGAACCTGGTATTTACCGCTTTCTTACTTTAGATGTTGCAAAGGAACAATGGTAACTATGTCTTGATGGGTATCCAGCTTTCGTCGAAGGAGGGGCCACTGTTCTCGAAGGGGGAGCTGACTTATGCAAACGTGCGAAATATGTAGTAAAATACATTTTTTAACGAACTTTTCAAAAATTAGGGGGGCCATAAACCCAAAACCCCCGCCCCCCTGGATACGCCCTTGGGTAAAGATATCGATACAACTAATTGCTGAGATTCTACAATTTGCCGCTTACGCCCAGTTTAAACAGTACAAAATGCCGTACATACATATATCTAAATCCATACGGATACTAAAGTCGATGTAGCTATATAAAATTCTAAAGTCCAAGTTGAAAATTGTTGCACTTAAAGATTTCCTCGGCTGGTTCTAGTTGAAGGCGCACGCAAACGATGGACTTATACTAATCTATCACGAGGAGCGTAAATTCATGTCGCTTGTGATCGCTCGATACGCTCAAATCAATTGGTAATGGTTTTAATCTAGCAGGGGTAAGAAGGCGCTGAAACTGTAGAAAATGCAGTCAAAGAGTTTGCTAGTCCGACAAGTTCTTCAGAAATTTGTACACAAAATACCAATCTGGAGCGTCAGAGCTCGTTCCATCCAGTATTCCAGTAAACTACTTCATATAACTTTGTTCCGCCGTGTTCGTGCAGTCAAGTTTCCTATAACATGGCTTTGATTTACAAAGTTTCAACGGCAATTGAAATAAGAAACGTGCTGTTGTTCTACTGGAGACCCACGTTGGCCCACTCATCGAGTTATACTGCCATCGCCCAGTTGTTTATTGTATTAATGACCTAGTTTGTTAGGCCCTGTACCGAAGGTACAAGAGCCTATTGGTTTTGTGCAAATGCATGTAACAGGTAGAAATAATGGTCGGAGACCCCCCAAAGTTTCCCCCATTATGATCAGGAGTGATAGGGGAGTCGATATAGACATTGTCCGTCTGTCCGTCTGTATGAACGAAAGGATCTCGGAAACGGTAATAGATAGAGACTTCGTGCTTTTTGCATTCGACTAGGACTGCTTCGGACTTTCACAAGTTTATTTACAAATTTTGCCGCTCCCTCCCCTTATCCATAAAATCACCCCCAAGGCTAAAAATTTCTTCGGCACAAAGTATAGAGTAACCAGTATAGAGGTAACGTCCCTTTAAGCCAAAATCCAATGAGTTTATCAAAATCGGATAATAAATAGCGATTTTATAAGCAATTGAATTTGAACGACCCTCCTTTTCTTTTCATTCATATTCGCGCTGTGAAAAGTGGTCATGTGTTTGGTCATATGCTCGGGAAACGTTTAATGTGTTTGTTAGGCGACCTGAACTGGTACAGGGCCTCTTACAGTCGGTTACGCCCGACTGAAATTTCCTTACTTGTTTTTAGTTGTTTTTGTTTGTTTCCTGTAAAAAGTTGGCGATTTGTTTCTAATTGTCAATGTTTCGTTTCGGGCGAACTCGACTAATTTATTGTTTTTAAGTAGTGTTAGATATGTCATTTCTGTGAATTGTATAGCTAACAGCTGAGAATAATTTGAGAAGCATCTTCAACAGTGTTGCATGTCGAACATAGGTTTATTCGATTATTTACATTCTTGATAAGCATGCCCTGTTAACATATAATTTATTATTTTGACTTCACGTCGGTTAAGGTTACACTATTCGTTTTTGAACCAAAGTCTTGTGATTAAGCTTGTAAAAATGTAAGTACATATAGTCATTGTTGTGTTTCCGCCGTGTATTCAAGTATTGCCGCTATCATTGCAGTTTGATTCTTTGGTAGATGAATGTATATTCCAACCCGTTAAGATGTATTCAACATTCTTAACAGCACCCTTGGTCAGGTGGTTTGCTGTAATGACTGAATGACCTGGTATGTTGTGGTTTTCTGCTGTTGAGATCGCTTTTTAGTCCTCGTTGTTTATTTTCCCAGAGTGGACCCGGGAATGCTTCTACGTCTTCAGTGTCAAGTTCCATAAATATGTTGAAAAAGTGAGGGTATATTATCTTTACTTCTTTTCTCGAAATATTTTCCAGTGTGTTTTTTTGAATTTTTTAAACTTTTTCTCTTGTCGGGCTCAAATGACTCGTGGTGTTGTGTGGCTCACCGCAGTTTGTACATTTTAACGTTGTGCAGCTTACCTGCGGGTCGTGTAGTTTGCCTCTTTTTGCAGTATTGTGCAAAGTGCCCAACAAGGAGGCATCTGTAGCATTGGCTGAGTGGAATGAACGGTTGAACAGTAACTTTTGTGTATATGAATCCTATTTCTGCTGGTGTTTTCAGTCCTTTAAAAATAATTTTTACACGTCGTGTCGGTATAAATTCCTCTTTATTGTGTCTATATCTATGCGTCACTCTGATAATATTTTCGATCTACACAGATGATGTTATATTTTCCCACAGAAAGTCGACCCAAAAGTAGGTAGGGACATCAAACTTCGTATGCTTTATTTACCAATTCTGCCTTTTCTGTTAGGTTATTTTCATCTCTCGCTGTTTTGCAAATTACCTTGCATCTGCCATAAGCTATTTTAGACACCTCTACAAATTTCCTCTGCTTTAATGTCCAACAACAAAGCTGGCAGTTTGAGTGAATTTATAGACTTATGTACGTTCACTGCCGTTCATGGCCCTTCGTGTTGTTCGCTGTATTTGGTTTTTTTAAATTTTTTTTATCCTCTTTGCAAGAGTTACTTTTTCGGTTTTTTTCTATTTCCTTTTTTTCCTTATACTTTGTATTTTCTCCTTTCTCAGACGAAAAAGGCTTTGTAAAGGTATTATAAACCTCGGCCTTCGATTTCGGGCCAGAGGCCACTTCGCATCGTCATTTCAATCTGGTATTATTTTGTGATTCTCTAATTTGTCTCTATTTCAATTATTAATATTTAATAATTATTATTAATTTCCACTACATTGCTGCACTCTAAGTGAAAAATTGTCTATTACGGACTCTACTAAAATTTCCTCTTACACCAAGAAACGAATTTAAATCCGGAAAAGACGTTCACACGCTCGGCATACACGATTGCAACTGTTATTGAGCAGCCTCCACATTTCCCTAGTTCTTATTTTATGTTGCGTTTTTTTGGGTAGAATGTGGCCTTTCCAAGTTAGTAGACTAAGATACAATAAACTTTCAAAATTTAGCATATCTGAAGTAAAAATAAAGTAAAGAACGATCCCTAATACACTACCCTGTGGTATTCCGGAATTAATTACAAATATTATTGAGGATTCATACCGTACTTTAAAGAATAAGCGACGATCAACCAAATTTCTGAACAGTTTTTTAATGAGTTTAACCTGTTGGAATGTTTGAATATGGTGTCAATGGATCGTGGAGGTGTCACGAATCATAAAGGTGAAGCTCTCAACAGCATCATCCAACTCTATTCTAGTGTTAATTTGAAAGATCAAGTTAATATTGCTTCCAATCTACTCTTGAATAGCAGAATACTAATTATGTGGAAAAATGCTGTCTATTTTCGAAAGTTTTTGAATTTCACAATTGAAATTGAGAAATAGTGATGAGAGGTCTGAGCAAAGGTCATCTGTGTCAATGATGTCAATTGCAATCAGCTTTGTTTACCACATAATTCATCAGATCAGGTTCAGGTTTCTTTGATCAGTTGGCCAGTAGGTTGGTCTTCAAGTTGATAACGCAGAATAGCAGTGGTCTGTTATGCAATTGTATTCCTTTGGGGTTGCAACGTCTTGATCCCACCAAAGATGTTTTGCATTATAGTCGCCTATAATTATTTTATTGCCCATACCTTGAAATAAATTTTTGTATTACTTTGCGATCATTTTGTGACGCAAAGGAAAGTATATTGCGATATAACCTCGATTTAAGGTAGTCTTACTGGATCTATTCATAAGTTATTTTCGATTTTATGAATAATGCAGATGCACGACATAATCTGTTAAATTGATGGTTGGCTGATATGAGATCCTATTATCTCATTAAAAAAAGAATTGCTTCATTTATTTGCATTTCATTAATTGCCATGCCAGAGTGTTATAATCGTTTCGCTAAAGTGTTATAATTGCCATGCCACCTGCTACATTGTCTTGTGGCTTCGGAATGATAAGTTTTCCCATTTTGGTGAATGGATTATGTTAAAGGGCAGAAAATCTTAAAAAAAAAATCCATGATGTCGCATTTCGTTAAAAATCGATTAAACTATTGATTTAAAATATGGTGGCTTAAAAACCAATTCATTTTAAATAAATAAATTTTATTACGCATTATTTTTTAAACCAAATGTTTACTTAGTTATGCCATCTTTTATATAGATATATCCCGCTAAGGCAGTCGTTCCACAACGTCGGAACAGTTGTGTCTATGTTTATACAAACATTCCACCGGAATAGGCCGCACCTCTGCGCATCAAGTTGTCTTTGCAGCAGTCGACCCCAAATATCATTAGTGTAGGTGGGCAGGCTTGCAGATAAGAAAAACTTCGACGCAATTCCACTACAAGGGGAGTAAATTTCGGTTGGTTACTCTTGTTGCATTGTAGTTCGGGTTCTACTTTTAGGACTGGCAAGCTGTGCAGCTTTATGTATAAGTTGTATCATTTCCTCAAAACAATCAACAATCTTGTCTCATTGTCCACATATTCCTGGGCCACCTTAAAACTATTTTGAAAAATGCACATACAAACGAAGCAGACTTCCTTAAGGTGGCTTGAGTAGTTCATGAGTTTTTGTCAAATTTTTTAATATTTTTCTGCAGAGTGTATCCTCATTTCTGTTCTGATGTCGCTTCTTTAGCTATCCTGACACCACTGAGCAAACTAAACTTGCGTACAAAAGAAAGAACTGTTTCTTGAACGGTAAAACAATCAGCTAGGTCTGAGGCGTGTGCAAGTAGATCTAATATTTCCAATTTTAGCCAACTTTAAATTTGGATTAAATAAATTTTCGAATGACAACTCTTGGCGTGAACAAATTTTTAATCAAATTATGTTCCTATCATTTGCAGATAAATATGTCAAGCGTCCACCGCGAAAAGCCTATGGACGTCTTAAATCCTCCGATGCTGACGATACTGTTTCATTGAAACATACCATCGAAGATTCATTCGATGATCTTGATAACTTCAAAATAAATGCGCCCAATGAAACTGTGCGAGCGAGCAATGGTAATGTTGGTGGAGGTGGTGGCGTTGGTGATGAAGTCTCATCATGTACAGCGGCAGATTGCCAGGGGAATTATATGATGAACAGCAATGTGTGTGACCTGAATATGTGTGCGCCAAATGGTGCCACAGGAGATTTTAAAATAAATGCAGTGACAGCAGCGTCAACAGCTGCTGTACAGCGACAGAAGGAGTTGAATGAGAACACCATAAATCGATTACACGCCATGGCAATGTCCGATGATGATGACTATGGTAAGTTGAGGACTATATATAGAAAAAAAAACCAGCAGCAGCAGCAATAGAGGATTATCTATTCGCCCCTAGGCGACATCATCATCAACAGCCCAGCAACCGAGTTCAAATGGAAAGCAATTTACTGCTTGTGTACAGATTAAATTAATGTCGGTCGCAGCAAGTAGCATCAGTCCGGACCGTATGCCTCACTCAGTCTAGTGCATATGAATTAAATATAGACTAATTCCGCTCTTGTTCTGCTTCTATTGCTTAATACTCAATAACTCAATTTTCGTGCAATCAAACTGATTTGTACATTTCAATTCATTCCCAACTCGATTCGTTGCGCTTCAATTCATTTTGGTTCCGTCTACACTAAAAGCCCATTTATTCATTATGTACTGGCATATATGCGTCCAGTTGCGGCCGAACCTCTGCTGCTGCTGCCATATCTAATCCATGACCAACGACGCTGTAACCATTTTGCTTTCCATTTTCGACAGACGAATCCCTGACGTGCAATGTGTGCGATAGAAGTTTTCACTGTCATCGCCAGCTGGCATCACATCAACAGAAAAAACGCCATTTCGGGTGAGTAGTTGCAGAGTGAAATGAGTGAATAAAATATTTATTATTTAAGATAGCCTCTACTAACCGCTGCTACTAAGTACAAAATACTGCTAAGCCAAACAACGCCATCCGCCACTGCGCCTCCGCACTAATACTCGTATAAATTGCAATTTCACGCTTTTAGCCTTTTTTTGACCTATTCGCAATATTGCTTTTGCTCGGTTACACATATGTCAAATGACTAGACATATATGTATATAAATCCAGCTTTAATTTCAGTTTTAATTAAATTCAATGCTGAATCTGCATTTTTAGCGATTTGATTTATACTGATAACTTTTATAAAATATTCAAAATTTAATTACGTTTTATACCCTTCAGTAACATGGTCGAAAAATATGTAACATGGTGTTGCAAACGTCGATGATATTTTATTTTTTGTTATTTCCCTGTGTTATTTTACATCATCTTATTATACTAGTCCATTTGGTTGCTTGTTGGGAGACTTTTGAAAAAATTAACACTAACATTTTATCTTTTATCTTAATTATAAACATTTAATATACTATGCGAAAGTAGCTAACATGGCTGATCCATCACTAGGGGCTGCAATATCTGATTTGTAGAGGCTGTAAAGCAAGGGTCCCCAAAACACTTCCTTATGGAACTCCAGCTTTAATAGGTCGCAGCGATGAATATTCGTCATTATATTTTATTAAGAACAGTCTCTCGTTTAAATAGCTTTTTATTATATTAAAGAGTTGGTATGGTAATTTTTTTTTTAATTTAATTAATAAGCCTTCGTGCCAGACCTTGTCGAATGCTTTTTCAACATCCAGAAAAACGACTATACAAAACTTTTTAGCTTCTAGATCAGTTGTTATTTTATTTGTTACTCTGTGAACCTGCTGAATCGTGGAGTATTTCCGACGAAAGCCGAATTGGTGGTCTGGAATACAACATTGAGATCCAACGATTGGTTCAAGACGCACTAGTAATATTTTTTCGAATATTTTGGAGAGTATTGGTAGAAGGTTAATTGGTCTGTAGGATGATGATTGTTTAGCATCTTTCCCGGCTTTCGCTAAGGGTATTATAACGGCTATTTTCCACAATTTCGGTAAATGTTCCATTCTTAAAACTGAATTGAATATTAAACATACGAATTGGACAGCCTTTTTTGGTAGCTCTTTGATGATGCGTTCTCTCAGCATGTCGTAGCCTGGAGATTTTTTGTTGTCTGTTTTGTTAAATTGTTCTCTTACTTCATTGTATGTAATTTTTTTTATTTTATATGGCTGGAGTTCTCGGAAGCTTTGTTGAATATTATCAGCACAGGTGTTGATTGAATTGCTGAATAAGTTCTCAAAGTGATCCGCGAGGACATTGGCTTTGTTAAGGTGGTACCATCTACCTTTTTTAATGGAGGTTGATGAATCACTTTATTGGTGAGGTTTCTTGTAGCTCTCCATAGCGAGTGGTTTGTTTCGGAAGTGGGACTTAGAGTACGCAAGTACTTTGTGACAGCCTCGTTTTTAAGTTTTTGTAAAGCTTCTTTTAGTTCTTTCGCTGACTTATTGAGTTTTTTCTTAATCTTCGGTGATCTTGTCGCTTGCTCATGACTTGCAAAGTTTTCTTTTAAGTTTTATCTGGCGTCGGATATATGGGGGCGTAAGTTGTGAATTGATGTTTTGCTTAAGACTAGGAGTTGATTTGAAAGCAGCCTCGTTTATTTTGTCATTTAGATATATTATTGAGCTTTCTATATTGTCCGGTGTGTGTGTTGAGCGGTAAATACATGTCCAGATGTAAATTTAAATGCTCGCGAAAAGCATCCCAGTCTGTCTTGCGGTTAGTCATGTGAGATGGAGCAGGAACGAGTTGTGCTGTTAACAAATATATTATCTCTATTCGTGAGTGGTCAGAAGACAATTCAAGTCTTGACTTTAACTGAAAATCGTTTTTATTAAAGTTTCTTATTATACAGAAGTCTATGAGGTCCGATTGTTTATTTAAGTCTGACGGCCAGTATGTTGGATCTCCCGTGCTTAAGTGCATACTTTTCATTTTTTGAATCGCCTTTAACAAATTTTTTCCCTTTGTGTTCGTTAGGCGAGATCGCCATTGTGAGTGTTTGGCGTTAAAATTACCTGCCACAATGTACCTGTCTTCAAGAGTACCAAAATATTGTATATATTGGTCTACAGATATGGTGTGTCTTGGAGGACTATATAATGCTGAAATAGTGAAGTGCCCATAATTGTCCGATAGAAGTAGTGTGGTAGATTGTATATAATATTTGTCAAAGTTTGCATACTTAATTGTCTTTTTTATTATTATTGCAGTACCGCCGTGGGCTGTTCCGTCTGGGTGATTAGTGTATATAACCGAGTATCCTGGGATTTTAAATGCATGTTTAGCTGTGCAGTGCGTGCGTTTCGCATATTAATGCTATAACAATATTGTTATCCTGTAGAAACTTTGTTAGTTCTAGAAGGTGTTGGTAAAGACCATTAGCGTTCCAGGTTATTATATTTAAGTTATCGTCCATGCTGATTGTCAATATTTGTTACTAAAAGTGTAATTATGTTTATAATGTTCGTCATCATGTCTTTTAGCTCTGCCATGTCGTTGCCGATGTCGGTTGACGATGTCTGAAGGGACGGTTGAGAGGGCAAAGCAGATTTAGCCGCTTGAGCGTAGCTTACACCTGATTGAATGGTTTGATTATTTTCTAAACTAAAGGTGGTTTTTTGGGGGATTTTTCTCTCTTAGTGGCGGAAAACGCTGTATTTTTAGATTTTTGTAAATTACGTCGATGATGACATTAAAAAGCTTACGTCGAAACCAAACAGCCGAATTAGGCTGAAATCCTTTGTGGGATAGTATTTATATCTTTCTAACAAGGCCAGTATGATAGAATCTCAATATCATTGAGGTCGTTTCTGCACATCGAATTCTATATACACTAATGTTTAGACCGCAAAGCTCCTACACCACTTAACTGATTTAAATGTTTTAAAAATAAATGCTTTACTATCGAGTGCCGAACAAATCGATCAAAACAAGCAAATCTAGACTAGATATGCCTAGAACTAGATCTTGTACATTATTTTTCTTATACCATGTACCCATATATTTAGTTTGAGAAAATATGTGTATAACAGATATGTATAAGGAGGTAAGGCAAATCTGAAAACATACATATATTCTTTATTAACTTCAAAAATTAAATCGACGTAGACACGTCCGTCGTCTGATTTGAAGAACAAAAAACTTCAAGTCTAAAAGAGTTACTATAGAGTCTTATAGTTGGAGTATTTATAGTACGTACTATACGATAGCTTTCAAATTTATACACATGTCTTTTGAAGGATACGGCTAACTTAAAATCATATGAATATAAAACTAGTAGGATCTAATATGTATAAAGGGTGTCGAGAGAAATAAATTCCTAAATCGGAAGAACTAATGACACCACATTCGTCATTTATCAGCAACAATTTGACGCACAGACATATTTTTGGTGGGTAGGCTCAGGCCCGCATTAAAATAAAATGAGACAAAACGAGGGCTAAATAGCTGAAGCTGGATGCGCTGGCACCTATGTTGTTAGCGCCAAATTTGAATTTGTGGTGTGTAACGTTATTTACCACACCGCGCTAACTTGCTACTCGTCTTGTTCATCTACTCGATAACTAACTCTGAGAGGAGAGAGGAGTTAGTCAGTTATCAAACTACTGCAAACGCGTACGCTACCACTTAGTGCTACAAATATTCGATTTGAATTTTGCGCCAAGTTTATTTCACCCCGTTTTTTTTATATACACTGATGTATTAAATAAAAGCGAGCGCGCTACAATTATTAATTTTAAATACATACGCGTGTTTTATTTACTGTTTTTCGTGCGAGTGCTTTACAGGCACTGACGACCCACCCCCACCTGTCTGCGCCAGCAACAACAATTTTATTTATTGGGTGTTCCAAAGCCTACGAGCGGCACAGCGAACATTTTGGTCCTTCGAGCCGGATAACGCAGGCAGAGCGTTTTTTAAAATAAATAATTGTACCCTACCTTTTGTGTACATACATCAGGTGCGTATAGCATTTTTGTTTGATTTTTTATACCCCCTGCGTGCGTTTGCATTTTTTGATTTGCCAGTTCCGCAAGTTTTCGGTTGGCATTTGAGTGTTTTTGTGCATTATTTTTGTTGTACAAATATTCTTCGCCTTTTCTTTGGCGCACTCAAAAAGTTTTATGCAATTCCAGTGCATTAGAAAACGGTTTTGATTGAGACGATCAAAACAAACAAGAAAAAAGAGAAGAAGAAGCAGCTGCATGAGCGCATGCTGCAGTGTTAAGATTACAACAATAAATATATTTCAATAAATACCTACAAATATATACATACATATAAGCACCGTTGCGCTTTTGATTGTTTTTGCATCGGTGCGTTTATATTTTTTTGTATTTGTTTGTTGTAACCCCGCATCCCGCAACGTCTGTCACAAGCGATATTTGGTTTAATCGCCCGACGGACAGACAGAAAAAATTAGAAACAGTTAAACAAAAATTTGTGAAACAGCTACAATTTTTCTATTTGTTTGCATATTTTTTATTTTATTTTGTTAATTTTCTTTGGTTGGTGTTTGGTATACGACTAATATTGCAAGGGTCGATATCAAAGTTCCGTGTTACTATTTTTTTTGTGCGTGTACATTATATTTAAAAAATATATAGTTTTTCGGGCTGTGCATAATTATTTCACAAAAGTTTTATTGTTTTTTCCACCTTCTTCGAAATAATTTATCGCAGCGCCGGTTCATTAAATATAATAATTTATACGCACTTTTTATTTAAAATAGAATCTTTTCGAACAAATTTAATTTAAATTTTTGTTCAAATTCTCTTTGTTTTGAGTTTTGCATCCTCATTTTTTTTGTTTATTTAATTGACTAAGTTTTTTTAAAAAATGGCCGAAAATAGATTCAATCATTGTGCTGACGAACTTCTTCGTTTCGCGGCACAATGTAAAGAAATGTGCCCAGAGGAACAAACATCCTTCACAACAAAATTGTTGAAGATGAATTGAGAGTCTGTGGCGTGCGGTCAAGGTTTCTTACGACAAATTACTGTGGCGTGATGTGTCAGAAACCAGAGGGCTTGGACAAAGAACTTATCATGGCAAGGCAAAGTATATGTTTGAGTGCCTATATGACATGTGGTTCCATGGTAGATAGGACTTGTTCATTTTCAGAGCATTGTGGAAGTAGAGATACCCCAAATGTGTCACATAATATTTCTTTACCTCCATGTGACACAGACTTGTTTTACGGTGATTATAGCACATGGCCAAGTTTTCGTGATATGTTCACGGCCATCTATAAGTCGAACTCTAGACTACAACCTGTTGAGAAGTTGTATCACCTAAAACAAAAAACTCGTGATGAAGCTCGAGATATGTCAACAGATCTCCGCTAACCAACGATGGGTTTGAGTTAGCGTGGCAGAATCTGGTTGACCGATATGAAAATAAACGAGTGTTGGTAAACAGTCAGCTCAAGGCATTGTTTGGTTTAGAGCCTGTAGCTTCTGAGAATGGCGCGGCCATTAAAAAGCTACAGCGGGAAATCAACAATGCAATTGCCAATTTGGGATCACATGAAAATTGGGATGCATCTGGTGTTCTGTGCTCTACCCGTCTTCCAGATAATACTCTGACGCTATGGGAGCAGTCTTTGGAAGACAAACGAGAGATTCCAAAGTGGAAGGACATGGACACCTTTTTAACAAGCAGGTTCCAAACGTTAGAAACGGTCTCAAATCTTCGTAGCTCTTCGAAGTCCGTTTCTGTTAAGCCTTCCTCAGATTTTAACAAGTCGAAGCGTTTGAACACTTTTCAAATAAAAGTAACGTACCAGTGTCATATGTGCCAGTCTTCGGAGCACAATTTGATCAAGTGTCCGAAATTTTTAGCCCTCAGTCCTAAGCAGAGGACAGATAAAGTGAGAGAGAAGCAACTTTGTTTAAATTGCTTGGCTCACAGTCATTGAGGAACAAATGCAAAAGTTTACATAGGTGTATAAAGTGCTCAAAACCCCACCACACGCTGCTCCATTGGAACACTACCGCCAATGTTTCAAATTCTAACCCCCCTTCTCCGGCAGCTCAGTCGATTTCCAATGGACATGCAAGTACGTCGCAAGCAACGAAAAGCAATAGTTTGAACTGCAATAGTGCGAATAAAATTCAAGAATCAGGTTATTTCTGCTCGAGCACTGATAGACTCGGGATCTGAAGGTACGTTCATTTCCGAACGTCTTCAGAGGCGCCTTGGTGTGCGATGCGAACGAGTGCAGGCACATGTTTCAGGGTTAAATACATCTCTAGCTACTAGTATTAACAGGTCGTGTCGTTTGATACTGGAGTCCTCACTCGATCCAAGTTTCAGATTGGAAACGAGTTATTTTGTTTTACCCAAACTTACTGGAAATTTACCCAGTAAGAATATTTTATTGCCATCAGATGTCAGTTTTGATTTCCCCCTGGCCGATCCTCAATTTTTCAAGAGCGATCAGGTCGACATCGTGATAGGCAGTGATATTTACCCTCAAATCGTGAGAGAGGGGATAAAACAAAATATTTTGGGTTCATTGCTGGCTCAAGGGTTTTTGGGTGGACGACTGGTCCACTCCCCCCCCACCAGGTGCAATACGATTTCTATTGTATCCTGTTTTACAAAGTTTAGCTTGGGTCAGCAATTAGATAGCATTCCCAGTAGGGCTTTTCAGAGTGTTGAGGACGAGTTCTGTGAACGAAATTTCGTCAACACCACTCAAAGCGATAGTGACGAGAAACATGTGGTCACTCTTCCTGTTCGTCCTAACTATCAGTGTGAGCAGCCTCTTGGAGCTTCACGCTCAATCGCACTAAAGCAGTTCATGCGTAATGATACTGCGCATATCCGGATCTCAGAGTTTAATTATGATGAGGAAGTTAATGAGTGTTTGACCTTGCAGCCCTCTTGTAAGGTAACCCCCCTAGATGTCAATGAGCGACATCATTTAACTCATTATACATATTTAAAACCGGAAAGCACCCCTACTTTTTTCGTGGAGAAAAGTGATTCGGCTTTACAGAGAATTGTTTTTGGTTCGTCTGATAAAGCTGAAATTGAAGACTTCGCGTTTACTACGGTCACATTCGGAGTCAATTGTGCCCCTTACGTGGCCATTCGGACTTTACGTCGTTTGGCAGATGACATCCAGGATAAATATCCGCTAGCGGCAGAGAGTCTGCGCTCGATGGTGTATGTGCATGATGCACTTGCTGGTGCTCTTGATGTAGCCACTGCTATTCGCTCACGTGTTGAGCTGATGGTAGCATTGAATCCCGCAAGGTTTTCAATGCGAAAGTGGACTGCGAATCATGAAAAAGCATTAGCAGGGATTCCTAGCGATTTTTTGCTGTCAATTTGTTGCTTGTCAGTCGCTAGGTTGTTTGATCCGGCAGGCTGGTTAGCCTCAATAGTCGTTTCCACCAAAATTTTATTGCCAAAAATTTGGTTGGAGAAGACAGATTGGGACGACTGTTTGCCTGCATCTACACAGCAATCCTGGATAACTTTTTGCGAGAAAGATGTGCGGATAAAATATATCCAAATTCCTCATTGTGTGAATTTCTCCCCCATGGTTAAATTTTTATGGAAGTACGCACAACTGAATTTAGAGGTCGGAAATGTTGTGGCATTCCTTGAGAAAAATCTCCCCCCACATGAATGGCGGCTCGGCCGCATTTTTCAAACGTACGCAGGGAGGGACAAAAAAGTCAGACGAGCTGATGTAAAAACAGGGCGTGATGCGATTACGCGTCCTGTTGTCCAGCTGCATACGTTACTCAATAAATTATTAACATTTTGTTTGCTTAAAAAAAACGAGATTTTTTACAGAGAAGCAACAACGAGTTTTGGTCTGCCGCGAGTGCAAAGGCGACCACCCACTACAGGAGTGCCCGGAGTTTTTGGGCATCGGAGACAAACAGCTTCACGGAGGCCACAGCCCCATCAGGCGTGTTAAAGCACCAGCCTCTACAGTGCTCTCAGCCTCTCCACCATGCCGGTCTACTGATTTGACCAAAGGCGATGGTGAGAGAGAACTATTTCCCTTTTTGGAGGTAGATGAGGAAGTGGAGGTTGAGGCTGCAGTGGCAGGAGCTGCGTCGGGGTCGCCTGTATTTATGGGGCCCAGGTCGCCTTCGAACGAGCAAAGATGTGCTGATGAGCGGTGAGAACCGGGTGTGCTCCCACGGAGGAAGTGGGCAGCTAGACGCAGCCGCCGCGCTCGTGCACCGGCACCTAAGAGACGGCTCTTGTCCACGGTGTCGGCCCGCGATCTCCCCTCCACGTCCCAAGGGCTTCGGTCTACGGGGTGTTTGGAGGTTATTTCTAGTGACCGGAGAGTGTCGGTGTGGCGTCGCTCCCCTCCAATCCAACCGACTATACGCAGTAGGATAATCTTGAGGCCTACTGCGATGGTGCAGTTGGTAGTTCGTGGTCGAGTGCACCTGGAACGTGCTCTCCTGGACCCCTGCATGCCCCGCTCCACCATCTGTGAGCGTGTGGTACAGCGCCTCCGCCTTTCGACGACGCGGTTAGGAGTCAGCGATCACTGTTTAGTGGTCCTGAGGGCTCGGTGTGGTCCTAGCCGTGATCTCAAGGTTGAGGCGCGGGTCGGGCGAAGGAGTAAGCTGGACATTGCCTGAAAGGTACTCGTGTTTGGCGTCGCTGACAGCAAAGTGGTAGCACTACAGTTTATTTTTTATATAAGCTTCGGTTTGTGATGCGACATATTTTTATTTTGCAGGGATGCTGCAAGGCGGGCGGTAATGTTAGCGCCAAATTTGAATTTGTGGTGTGTAACGTTATTTACCACACCGCGCTAACTTGCTACTCGTCTTGTTCATCTACTCGATAACTAACTCTGAGAGGAGGCCGTTAGTCAGTTATCAAACTACTGCAAACGCGTACGCTACCACTTAGTGCTACAAATATTCGATTTGAATTTTGCGCCAAGTTTATTTCACCCCGTTTTTTTTATATACACTGATGTATTAAATAAAAGCGAGCGCGCTACAATTATTAATTTTAAATACATACGCGTGTTTTATTTACTGTTTTTCGTGCGAGTGCTTTACAGGCACTGACGACCCACCCCCACCTGTCTGCGCCAGCAACAACAATTTTATTTATTGGGTGTTCCAAAGCCTACGAGCGGCACAGCGAACATATGTAAAACATACAATTCGATTAAGTTTCACAATATTTATAGCTATTTCCACTCGAGTACTTTTATATAATTTCTTATGAAGTAAATTAAATCAAACTAAAGAAAAAGGTATCCTCGACAGAATCGAAGTTCAGATTAACCTCAATGGTGTTATAGAAGGTCTAGAACAATGCTCGGCACAAAATACAAACGTACTTTGGAATGGTGTTTGTATGCGATACAACAGACAAGAAGTCGATTTCTCTACGGACGTTTTCCTGCTTTGCACTGGAAACATTTCACGTTTGTTGTGTTATTTTTTAGACTTTTTAGAGCTGAACATTTTCTTATGCACAAAAAAAAAAGGCAGCTGCTTAGTTCTGGTCTAGAGTGACGTCCTGAACAAACAAAGACTTTTGATTACAGTTCATTTTTAATATTTATATAAGCCTGCGCCCAGTTAACCCAAAATCTTCACAAAATGTAGCCCATGTTACTTTTCAACTTCTCATCTATTTTCATCCTTCCGCACAAACTTTCTCATTTATAGATTAGAAGGATAGTTTAAAAATACATTAGCGCTTTCGTAAAGTTTCTTGAGTATAGATATATGGCAGTACGTCACTCACTATACGTATATCACTCAATGAAAGTATAGAAATTTTATACAATTGTGCCATTTGGAGTTATTGTATGCATTCATGTTGATTACAGTTATAAAGAGTCTCCATACCAAGTTTCAAATATATATCTGATATATTGAGGGTATACATGGCTCAAACGATTCGCCTTGTCACTCTGATCACAAATGTATATACATACTTTATAGAATGGCTTCTTTAAGACTCCGCAATAATTCAATTCACACTGTGTGTAACATAGTTTAAAATGTGTAACCCATGAATCACGGAAAGGGAACATATTTCAGCTTGTGCATGCAACACGAAACATCCGCTGCTTGTGCAAATATAATATGCGTAAAAGCAGAGCAATCGCTTCACACAGTTTAGCTTTGATCGCCAAGGTCGTTAAATTTACGATCGTTGTAAATAATGTGTTCGCGACGGTGACAGGATGACCTGTGCTGCGCACACATTTCTACACAAGGATGTCGCCAGCTGTCCTCGAAGGGGTGTGCCAATTTTTTTTTTGTACTTAAAAGTGTTTAGGACCCTTAGGATCCATCAACTAATAATAACCCCTAATTCAGTACAACAAAAATATTTCAATAAATCAAAGAAAACTACGTGAAAATAAATTGTTTGACGAACTTTCCAAAAGTGGCTTCTCTTCCCCTACTTGAACACGCCCTTGCATTTACAGATTAAAATAGTATTTAAATAGATGTAAACTGCAAATAAAAGTAGAGTACAAAAAAAGATTCGAAGCAGTAAAGACTGACTTTAAGATTTCTATAGAATTCCGTGCAGCGAAGAGCGAGGTTCGCTTTGTCACGTATAAGTTTATACAATGGCTCTGAAAGAAGAGTAACCAAAAGTTATACATATATGTATTCTGTCCGTCTCTCTGTTTGAAAGCTTGTAACAGATTAAGGTATTCATCGAAGATCTCAGAAAGGATAAATTTTTTTTCCATGTATCTTATCAATGATTTTGCTGATTCTGAAGAGGGAATGACAGTGCAAACGTAAGCTTTTTTATCGAACTGTAATAAAAATACTGGCACATTAATAGACACATTCAACGTTCATGCTTCATCTTGTGAAGGTACTACGAAAGAAGAATTACTTTTGGGAGAATTTCTCTCCTTTCGTTTTGACTTCTAAAGTTCCTGAAATTTGTCATTAATGACCAACGCACCCATCACATCCATAAGAATATCTAAGGGCGAATGGTCTCCAAACAATCTTTTTTCTTTTTGAGGTACACAAATTATAATTTTGTGGAATGAACTTTAATGCTCTGGTTCCATCGAAGGAATTATGTTTTTCTTGTTTATATCTATTTTAAAGAAATGTTGTTGTAATCCGGAATAGAGGATTAATTTAGCCATATAAACTATTGCTGGAATTTTGTATAAACAATTTGTTGTTAAAAGCGAAATGTTTCGCGTAGCATTGTTGTACTACTTGTTGAACTATACAATGGTATGTCGGCAAAACACGTGAACATTCATTTTCTAGATTCTGGCCACAAACACTTATGGGGGTTGGCAATGACATGGCCGTTAATCGTCATGGAGAACACAAATTGAATTCGTTTAAACTCAAATGGCGGTTGGAATTATGGGAGTGCTCGGAGTGAGCACTTACTCACCTTTAAAGATTGTGGCGTGAATTACATCGTCCATGAGTTTTCTTGCCACCAAACATAGTTTTAGTTGGTTCAGATTTCGAAGCAAGATAACTAACAAGCTTTTCAGTTGCGAGTTGTGCGGCGGCAAGCCATGCAAATCCAATGAACCAATTCGATGGAAACGAAATCAATCCGATCGATTCGTCGACAGGAACACGGTCAGAAAAAATATTAAAATATAGCGTTGAGGGAAGCGTTTATTTCATCGGCAACGATCGATTCAGGAATTACTATTTGGCGGATATCGCCAGACATTAGAATCATTGCTCTTCCAAAAGACCTTGAGTCATTGCACAGGTCTTTCATAGTTTGATTAGGTGCTTCATTAGCGTATTTGTGCCCCATTGTGCATTTATCACAGATGATCATTTTACTTTCTTTGTCGGTTTTTCAGTCACTTGAACGTTTAATTCAAATTTCAGATCAAGCACCAACAGTGGCTAAAATCAGTGGCATGAGGAATGTTCTGCCAGTTCCACTGGGCGCATCGAGAAAAAAAAACACTATTTCTAACATCAATTGCTTTAATTAATGTATCGTAAGTGTGGCATATTCATTCGAACTCGATCGTAATTACAATCATTGGCGTTCGCATTCCTAACTTCCTTAAGAAACCGCTGCACATGGGGGCAACACATATCTTCGATCATAAGCAAAGCCTTATGTTATGTATATCCTTATTCACCTCAAGATTGGGATTCCCTGAAGTGATACGAATTCGATGTTAAATGTCTTTGGACATGGCAACCATTGCGTCCGCGATTAACTCTCGTTGTCAAACAAAATAAACTGTTGACATGCAGAATATTCGGCACACTACACCATGGACAGTTCGAAGTGATTCAAATGATGGCGGTACACGAACATTCACCACCAGCAACAACTGCAAGTAGAAGCTTTGTCATTCTTCATCAAAAGTGTCAGGAGAACGCACATCCGGATGATCATGAACCACATCTCCCTGCTTTCTGCGCTGAAATTTTTTCGATGCAGCGTTTTAAGTATATAAATGCGGCATCTCAGAGTAGAGCAAAGTTCATACAAACGGATCACTTTGGCAAATTGAAAAGAAACTGCTCAATGTTGTTGCTGGAGGCATTAACCACTTCAAGGAACATTAGATGCGTTGAAATAAACTCATTGATCATTCTCCAGATGCACCGGCAAGTGTACAAAGCTCGTCAGCACATCCAAGACAAATCCAGCAAATCGAAGATCATAAACATCGGTCCAGTCGTTCTTGAGTTATAAATGAAGTAACTAACATGAATTTGTTCTATATATACTAGTGTGCTCCGCCCACTACTCATTCGCTTCGCTAAATTTTAAGAAATATGTCAAAAACCCTATAGAGCATACCTAAAGTACGATCCAAGAGTTCAATACAAGAATCTTAAATGGATTCTTGTATTCATTGTACATATATATTTTAGAAACCTACTACTTTGGTTGTTATATGATTCGAAATTTCGTCTGAAGGGTATAAAAGTTTCGTTTCACATAAAGTTAGAGATCCACTAACCTTGGAATGCTTAAATATTTTAAAGCAAATCGCTCAACAGGAAATCAGTTGTAATGAGTTCGCCGCCTCGACTACGCCCACAACTAAATAAATCCTTTCTATACTAGAATACACAAACTTGCCACAGCGAAACATGTGTGCAATTTTGATGAGTTCGTAAGGCTGCATATTAATGTGCTTACGTGTAGGATTGACTTGTATTTTTGAATGTTTATTGTGCATATAAGTACTTCTGTAGTCATACTATATGCGCGCATGGACTTAACCTGTCTATGAATATTTTAAGAACATTGGTTTGGAAACATGCGCCAGGTGCATACAATTTTGAAGCTTGTAATTTTAAGCTACACAAATCAACATTCAAAACAATCTACTGAGCTATTATTTTGGCAAGCGCACAATATACTCAATATTCATTTAAGAAACTCAGTACTAAATTTTGCAAGAAGAATTTTGTTTACTATTAAATAATTGCATCATTTAACGAAATATTGACACTTCGAGGCAATCTCTATTATTTAAGACATATTTCAAACTAAAAGAAAATGCGCTGCAATAAACTTAAATGCAAATTTATAGCACTTATATATTATATTTAACATTTAGTTCACAAGCTAATAAAGTATAAAAATACATAAAATTAGTCTTTGTGGGCTTAAATTGCAGCAAAACTATTTGAGTACATTTGACAGCAAGTGGCAGATACAAACATTTATAATTAAATTTCGCCGAACTTACTAATTAAAGCAAATTGCTGACGTTTTTCATTTTCCCTTTTTTCCTCTTTCTCTTTCTTTCTTTTCGACTCATTGCAGTTGCACTGGCTGTGACAGCCTTTTCTCCTCACTCATGCTGCTCGAGCATCACAAGGAGGAGTTTGAACATTGGAGCGATGATGATGAAATGGAGCGACGCATCTGCTGCCGTCGAAATCGTGATGACTACTTCACTGATACGGATTCGTATACCAGTGAAGCGGAGAGCGAGGACATGGAACGGCTTCTATAAATATGTACTACATACATAGCTACGTAACCGGATAGCAATCTGATTTGTGTTTAATATAAATTTTGTTGTTGCTTCTGAATGTGAAACTAATGTACAAATGCACAATCTGTTGACTTCGTGCTTTCGAGTTCAGTTGGTTGATGTAGTTTTGTAGATTAAACCTTGAATCTTGAAATTCCAAATAGTTTAGGCATTATAGCTCTCAGAGCATACATATGAGTGAGTGAATTGAGCTGAGCTGAGCGCTTTTAGGGAAGCTGGAAATTAGAATGACAAAAATATATAATATATTTAGTATTGTAATTTAGTAAGATATGGTTTTTAAAACCGAAAAAAAAAACAAAAAAAATTTGTGAATTTTACTATACCTGAACAAAGTATATACTACATAAACAGAGTAACTACTATGCGAACAACCTTTGCTGTAAACAATCTACGTATATATGTACTCATATCATTTAAATTTTCTACCACAGCTTTTGAAACAATTTTCCAACAAAAATTTTATACTCACCGAAATAAAAATTTTCGCTTCCTAGCAGCAACATAAAATAGCGATGCATTGTTCTTAAGTTTGGTACAGTAAGATCAAAATAATCAAAAAGTATATACATATGATAAATAATAGTTCCCAATTTGATTTAATTTCATTCTTCACATTATCGGGCAAGTTTGAAAAACTATTATTAAATATTCTCCTTTAATTTTATTGTTTGCTAGATTAGAAGTTAGTCGAGAACACATCTCCAAAGCTTTTAAAAATATGTCAAAATAAGAAATACTTTACTCTTTTAATCGAATGGAATTAACGATAATAGTATCAGTGCTGGCAGATTTTGTGTTATATAATAAAAAATAAAAATATGTAATATAAATTTCACCAACTATATTTCTAAGCCATGTATGAGGCAGCTCTTTCGTTCAACCGAATAAGATGACCAGCACAGTGCAGCCGCTGAAAATTTGTGGTTGCGTTTATGTTAACAAGATCGAATATCTCAAACAGATTTTACAGCTCGCGGTTCTTACGGGACCGAAACTGGTCTTGCCAAAAATCTTTCTTTTAAAGACCATCTTTTATCAAATTTAATCTCGATGCATGGCTCTGCGCTAAGAAGGAACGGAACTATCAGCGTTTTATAAATCTTTTTTTGTAGACTATCGACATAAGGCTTTACTTCTTCTTTTTGCTTGCTGAGCGCAATCCTGATCTCCAATATATATTTGTTGTTACTAGTTACTTTTGTTTTTAGGAGGACTAAGTTCTCTATAAAATTGAAGTTGAAATTCTACATCAAGAAACTCATAAGTCGAGACTGCTTTTCAATCTATCGGAGAGGTTTATTCCTATCCCGACAAAGCTTTTTTCGTGGGATATCGTCATCATGAAAAGATGAACAATCTTAGCTGAGATACCTAGTGCAATCGTTTGGCATGAATTACAGCACCATGTCTTGCATAAGATTTCGTGATTGTTCCTGACCAACTTTTCACCACCACTCTTTGATAACTCAGCTGGTAGCTCAATGGAGTCTGTCGCTTAGTTTTTTTAGGTCCGGTACCGAAGGTACAAGAGCCTATTGGTTTTGTGCAAATGTATGTAACAGGTAGAAATAATGGTCGGAGACCCCCAAAGTTACCCCCATTATGGTCAGGAGTGATAGAGGAGTCAATATAGCCAGGTCCGTCTGTCCGACCGTTTGAACGGAAACTGTAATAGATAGAGACTTCGCGCTTTTTGCATTCGACTAGGACTTCGCCAGAATTTTATAAGTGTATTTCCAAATTTTTTCCCTCCCCCTTCCCCATAAAATCAACGTCAAGGGTAAAAATTTCATCGCCTTCATTACCATTAGCACCTTTCTAACTCTTTTTCAGTCATCTGAGAAGTCATATCTCTTCTGTCCGTTTCTTAAGATATCGCTCGCGGTGCTTACGACTCATGAGTTCTTCGATAAGTTTTTTTTTTTTTAATTTTATATTTATTTACAATATGTCCTGAGGCAATAAGCATTTTATTGTAATAGCGCTGTACAATTTCAATATTTGACTTACTCGCCGTACCTCAAAGTTCTATATTGGGTGGAGAAGCTTCTGTTATAGAACTAGTAGTTGCAGCAAATACTGTTTCGTCGGCATATGTTCACACACCTCTCTTTAAAAGGGCACATCAGCTGTTTGCAGAGTTTAGAGAACTGATAACAAAACTCTCCATTGCGAAACACCTGCAAGACCTATTGCTTAGGTATGACATCATCAATAGAAAGTATGGTGCTGGACGCCATTTTTGATTCATATAGTATTCCTGAGTGCTATACTCTGTCGAAACTTGCTGGATGATTCGATGGCAATCTTCGAGAGTTCCATGCCCTCTTTTAAACCCAAACTGTTGTTCCACTATGATAGCAAGCTGGTCCACCACTGTTAATATTCTTTGCAGTAGTATTTTTTCAAATACCTTGGAAAATGTTATTAGCAAACTAATCGGACTATGTGATTGGCATATTCATTTGCCATGCTGATTCCAGAAATATTTCCTCTTTATTTTCATTTCCTGCATCGCATTGTTTCATTGCGTCTAAATGTTGTGAAAAAACTTGAGTTTTGTCTTTGTCTGATTTGCACTAGATGTCATTATTATTTTTAACAGTAAAATTTCTTTTTGTAGTATGTTTCAAATATTTAATAGTTCTCCCAAGACTATGTTTATAGTAGCTTGACAAATGATCAAGATCCCTTAAAAATTTTGCAGTAGACTCATTTCATAATTGAGGCACCTTCAGCAATAAATTTTGTTCCAAGCTTATAAAAGAAATCTTTATAGTCTGACTCTTTTATTGAAAATTTTGGAGGAAAAAATACTGCTGATACTACTAAGCCCCCATACACACACCTGAATAGTAGCTTGTTTGGAATTTTCTAGTTCACTATCCAATCTTTTATAAACAAGTATAAGCCCTTATTGACAATTATTGCAGGTTCTCCATGGGCTCAGTGCAGTGGATGCTCTGCGGTGATAAGTTCGTATTCGTAAATTTTATAATGTGATCTATTGGTGACGTGCATCTCTAAGATCATTATAATGTCAATATCATTTGATTTTAAAAATAAAGATATTTCATTAATATGATTGGAAAGCCTGTCGGCAGTCCATACTTCAATTCGTACATCTATCTGCATAGTTTTTTAACAAGTAATCATATTGAGAAGCTTCTTTTTTAACACGAATTGATTTTCCAGTAGCTTCTTGATATGCTCAACATAACCATTTTTCATAGAGCTCGTATTGTTGGACAGGATTTCAGCATAGGTTCGATGCTTATTGTATCGGTTTGCTGAATTTTGATTTTTGCAAAAAGTAGAATGATTGTAAATTAACTGAGAGATATTAATCGGCTGATATATTATTTCAAAAAGTGTTCTTCCGAGCAAATATCCTATATCCTACAACCTTCATAGCTGGCAGTGTGACTTTCAAGGCAGTTAGTTTAACATGAGTAGCGGCTTCGTAGTAATGAGGTACACATCTAACAGCATGGCCTTGCGACTCTATATCAGTTTTAATTTGGGCTACAGACGTGGATTAGTGCAAATTTTTCACTTCCAGTTTTAATTGAAAAACATTAAATTTGATTTTATCTTTGCTTAAAGTTTTTACAAGCGGTCTATACTTTTCGACAGACCTAACCCTTACTCTAATGAGAACATTTCACTATGACTTGTAGATAAATTCTTTTTTGTAAATTTTTATTACTAAATATTTCATCATGTTTCTTATGTCGTTGTCGTCAGCGAAGAAGATATGAGGGGGCTTAGTGCTATCCAAACTCACACATTCATCATTCTTTTCTCCCTTTCAGCATCCGTCGACTTATGAAGTTCCATTTGTTTTGTACCCACTGCTTTTAATTCATCGTTTCTTAGTATATCAAACTAGTTGATGCTTTTCGAAGTGTCGGTGATTTTAAATATATTTCTAATGAGGTTTTTTTTGGCCGATTCTCTTAAATTTCTTTTTGCCAAGCGATAATGTTATCATCGTCGTCGTCTGACTTTCTTTGCAGCCACATCCATAGGACGGGTGTTAGTGTTCGTCACTCATCTATGTATATATTCAAAAGCAAGCGGAAGAGTGTGGCTGAGAATGTTTCCACGGTCTGTTGTGACTGTAGCTTGCTGACGTCTAGCTTTCATTGAGTGTTGGGACGTGTCTGGAATGCGATAAGATAGTGGTCCGAGTCGATATTATGTTGTTTTGTAGAGCTTACATCGATTACAGATCCCTGAAAATGTACACTTTGTCTATATCCAAAAACGTCCAAAATATGTAGTAAAATACATATTTTAATGAACTTTTCAAACATTAGGGAGGGGGAGGGCATGGACCTCCCTGCCCCCCTAGATACGCTCTTGATTATTAGTGTTATCAGTTGTTTTCCTTGAATTAAAACGCCTTAAAAGAATAAATTGTTTATTTTTGTTTTAAATTTTGTATTTGGCTGCTTAATCTTATTTGAACTTCATTATTAACATTAATTTAAATAAATTTAATTTTGGCCAACTGCGGATTAAATTTGACAGTAAAAAATTATATTCCTTCTTCCGTTGTAATCGGATCCACACAAGCATTTTTATTTTCAAATTAATTCAATTAGTAGAAGTTGGTTGAAATAGAATCGCAAGATCTATACCGGAAAGACTGCAAGATGGGTAGACAGACAAGGAAGCAAGCTAAAAAAATGTTTTAAAATCGAAAACGCATAAAATCAATACATTTTTATGTGGGTATCTCATATATTAATTGAAGTATTTTCTATATAAATATATCACTCGAAAAATTAAGAAAGAAAAAACAGTTATGTTGTGCATAAAAGGTATTTTTTTCAAGACTAAGATCAGTCTTCATAATGAATCCTGCATTCTGCAACCTGGCTTCGCTTGTTGGATGGCATGGCTACACCAAATTTTCCAGTTTAAGAAACAAATGTACCCTTACTGAATATTTTCAAAATAAGAGACTATTGTTCTGGAATCTGAAATCTTTTTACATACAATATTTTTAATTTATCTACCATCATATATTTTAAAAATTTAAGTTTTTTTCAAGTAGACTAATGAAAAGAAAGAATTTCTCCAGTATAAATCGGATAGTTTGGACTTATTTTCGCTGGATGAAGACGTTGCTATTTTCTCATATGAAATTTTGTTATTTAGATTCACCGCATAAGATGCTAGTTGAAGAACCTTTTAAAAACCTACTAGACTGTTAGTCTCAGTAAGTAACGATGGATAATCGAGCACCTGCCATAATATGGTTTTCTAACTTCAAAGCTTTGACTGAAATCTGTGTACGATGTTCTCATTAAAGTCGGAAGCCGATGTCCAGCTTTATTTCGTTAGTCCATATCGGCTTTATTATTGATCTGGACAGCAGCAGATTTTTTTTTGAAACTCAGCAGCTAGTTCATCTTAAAGTGCTTGAGTTCTAGCGTTTTTTTTTTTCTGAGGTTGTTAAGCCGTCTTTCTGTGTATTTTGAAAAATATTTTGCTTTAGTGACATCATGAATGACATCAATGGAGAATAGCTGGTGTGGCTCATTATGAAATGGAAATGGGAGGAAAATAAAGCATGATTTTAATAGGAACCAATATAGTATTTCCGTGGAAATTGTGTAAAATCTGCTAAATTTTTCTTTTACGCATTAAACTGTTTATTTTTAAATTTTTATTTCATGAAATTTAATCACTTAAAATCAAAAAAAAATCCGAGTTCCGTTATAATGCAAAAAAGACCGGTTTTCAGAGCTGTTGAACGCATCGTTTAGTATTATTGCTTTTGCATTCAAATGTAATCAAAAAATTATACAGAAAAGCATCAAACGACTTTAAAACCATTTAAAGTATCACCAAACTTTTGAAGAGCAGTCATAATGAATTTGAAATAGATGTGCGAGTATATATAGTCTTTCTGTGTACCTTAAGAAAAGAATAAATTATGGAAATGTGTCTATATTTAAAATCAAATTAATGCATGTATAAATATCAATAAAAATGAAATATATACAAAGAAAACATAGAAATTTACATAATTATAGTGGAGAGCAAATAAAAATTGATGAGTAAGTAACCTAAGGAACAATAGTCGAGTTATAGCACCGACGCCAGTTTGTCTAAAGCAAAAAAAGTTGTAGATACAAAAAAATTGAATGGGCAACAAGTCATTGCAAACCTTGTTTGGAGAACAACTACTCACGTGACTATTATTTATTAATAATAGTTATCATTGTCTATGGTAAATGCAAATCAAACAAGTTCCAGACTCAGAGTCACATAATATGTACGATTTGATTTGATGCTGGGAATATCTATTGTCTTAACTGATCGAGTTAGCTTAGCTACAAGACAAAAGCAATAACCAGATTCGGCTTTGACGCGCGTTGAAGATAAAGTGATCAGCTCTGGAAATGGAGTGGTACGAAATTAATTTAATGCTAGAAGGAATGCCGGCATGCGGCTTTTTAATCAAACGTTCACCAGAAATTTATGTGCATAATTATTAGTTTTGCGTATTGTTTTTACGGTTCGTTAGTTAGATTAAGCCAACCCAACAACGGCTTGTTTTGGTCTTAGTTTCTCTTCGCCGTGAACTTGAAATTTCATGAAACTCGTTCGCTTTGTTAGAAGGGAAATGTCGTGAAGTGACAAAGCGCGTCGAGTGCTGCGTTGCGTGCGCGCGTCTGCTGCGCTGATCAGTTTAGTTCAACGGTGACACTCGCACGCTTAGGTTCAACGCTTGTTATTTCGGTCTAGAAATTTAAGCAATTATGTTAAAGTGCATTTGGGTAAGCTTAAAGCTGTGCATATTTTAAATAGAACACGAATTTTTACTTTCACATTTTGTCGCACACAGTTTCTCGCCTTGCTAGGCATCGTAGCAGGCGCTACTTTGCCCTACTTGCCACGTCAGGCGCACACAAACTCAATCAAACCGCAACAGACACCATTCACGCAAAAGGAATTTTATTTCTACAATGCGCCGGAAGCATCAAGAAAACTACCGCGCGCCATTGCCACAGCAAGGACTAACCACAACACGCTGGTGACGACAACAACACATGCCAAGCCGGAAGTGCCATTTGTTAAATATCGTACAGTGGATGAGGTTATACAGGCTATTGTCAAGAAATATGGTGGCAAACAAAGCGATGCGCAGCATGTCAGTGCTACATCGCCGCCGGTTGCCACAGCCATCTACCCAAGCCGTGAGCTGACTATTAGCAACTACGCCTCGGCTTCCAATAACCATGCGAATGCCGTGCCGGCGCCCAATACGCCTGTGCACAAGAATTACGCACAAAATTTTCTGCCCACCGGTGTGGATGTCATACCCGGAAGTTCCTACATACCGTTGGTGCTGAAGCGTCTGTGAGTTGAGTTATGCGCCTTTTTTTACTTAATTAGTCGCTGTCTCTGGTGTTGTTGTATCTTAAAACTAGTTCTGGCACTTATATGCGGTGGCGGCTTATGAGATTGTTTTTGATTTTGCGCCGACAAAACAAAGTTGACACCGTGTGGCACCGCTCAACGTTTACATAAATTTTATTGAAGTGTCGTTTCCTTTCTATTAAAACTGTGCCTACTAACATGAGTTACGACAGCTTTATTATATTATTTAATTAGTGATATTAATTATTATAAATATTTAAATAAATCAAATTTTTGAAAGTTCATTTTTGTTAAATTAAATTAAAACAAGGTCTATGATGTCTGCTGAAATTTGTTTACACCGGATGCTATCTGTTAGCGTCTCAACTGACTGAGTTCGTTGCATCGGATGTGTTGACGCGTGTAGGACGCTGCCTGCTGAACATGGCCTATTTGGATTGCTTATAATTTAAAGAAATGTATTTGAGTTATAATCTTATGTATAAGTGTCAGTGGCGGCACAGGTTTTTTTTTGCTTGATTTGACTCAGTTACTTGAGAAAATAGCAGAGAATAAACTAGAAAGTATTGACTTTGAAATCTTTCTAGGTTCAAAATATTACATAAATTTTAATGAAATATAGATACAGCACAATCTCGATAATCTGAATAATTAAAATACAGCCAGCTTCCTAATTTATCAAAATTTTCGGATAACCAAAATTAAAATAAAATAAAAAAAACTTGCCAACTTCTAAATGATAGTTCTTTTCATTGAATCTCAGTTATACTTCCTTCAACAATTATTATATGTTATATCATCTATATTATATTATATTATATTATATCAGCATTTTTAATATGTTTAAAAAAAAAAATACAATATTTCCATTTTTCAAAGTTCTGTTTAGTTTTTTTTCTATTAATATGCAAAATGTCAAACTAAAATCTTTTAATAATCACCGCTAAACACTCATCGCGAGCTGAGGTCAGCTCCTAATTAGTGCGTCATCCATATTTTATTATTGTTTTTTTGTGCTTTTTTTTTTCTATCGTACGCCAAACACTTTATTGTTTTAAACTATATTATACCCTACTAAGGCTTGCATAGTCCTAACCTAGAAAACAATCAGTTCTCCTTCTTATCAAACAAATCACCCAAGAAATTATGTCCATTAATCAAAATAGCACCTTAGTTTCCCGATCTTCCGGTTATCAGCGCTCTTAACCCAAAGTACAACACTTTGTCTGCAAAAAATAGTGTGAAAACTCTTTCCGCATATTCTGGTTTTGCTGTTCACCGTGCATTTCAACTATGTAATTGATCCATTCCATACTTAAAAGATGGAAATCTTTTGATTTTAAGTTTCACAAGGCAATTAATTCAATAAAGACAAACAATATAGCAGCCAATTTAAAATTTAATAAATGTACCCGAAGTACAGAAATTTTGGCATAACCAAAAATGTTGTAAAAATAAATCTGCTCGTAATATTTGCCATTTAAGCCAGAAGTGCTCTCCAGGGCGACTTTCCCTGTTCGACATAGAACTAGAATATGAGATTTCACCAGGGGAACTTGCGTGACACAAAGTAAAAGGAAAAACCCAGGAAGATGATCGCTTGTCCTATCCCAAGCTTAAACATCATCCAAATTCTGCTAAAGTCAAATTGTTAGGATTATATAATCTAATTTTTTTTTTTTTTTATGATTATTGATTATGTTGAGCATTCCATTAAAGGAACTTTAAACATATTTCTGATAAAAAGAAGTGGCAGAAAGATTATATTATGTAATAACTTAATACAATTGTAATTGGTAATTTGATTAAGATGCAGGAGTCTATTATCGTCTTAATAGAAATCTGATATAACTGTCCCGTTACCTAAGCCAAACAAGCCAACAATCGGCCTATCTTATAGCTCCACTTTCTGAGTAAAATTCTGGGAAAAGTAATGGCTGTTCGCCTTATGTGGTTCATCACCAAAATGGACTCGCTGTAGCACCTGCAACACTTCATGTCAGATGCTATTTCGATAAAAAATCACGTTACTAATCTGGCGACTGATTTCGACAATGATTTCGATCGCGTGGGAATCCAAACTTTTCTTCAAACTCGCAACATGGGGGTGGTTCCGAAAATCTTCTACCTGATTAAGACTTTATGACACGGCGCTCATTCCGAATTGGAATGAACATTGGGCATTCGCAACACAACATTAACTGTAATGAAATGACATGTATCGAGGAATGTTGTTTTGCGAATGTTCTATATTTTTGCTCTTTGTCTTCTTAACCTATGTACACATTGTTCTTATTAAAAAAGAAGCGATGACAAAACTCATCCCGAGACTGTTTTGCTCTACAAACCAATCACTGGAAAAAGAATTTGGAAATATTTTCCAAAAAATAGGAAATACAAATTAATGTCAACACTGCAGTCACGCACATCACTATGAGTCCACCTTGTCCATCATCAGTTAACACCACATTCGCCAAAGATAACACCAGTCGGAACATCTTTCGTAAGTTGCTTAGGAATGAAACTGCAATCCAAAAACT
Source organism: Leucophenga maculata (assembly GCA_035044805.1). Lineage (NCBI taxonomy): Eukaryota > Metazoa > Arthropoda > Insecta > Diptera > Drosophilidae > Leucophenga > Leucophenga maculata. Next base: position 9,688 of record JAWNNP010000054.1, on the reverse strand, counting down.
AGAAAACTGGACATGGTTGTACAGCCTTCGGATGTGTCAACCAACAAAACATATTTTTAACAGTAGGTTGGATCTCGAGTTATTGGTCTGTTTTTATAGTCGAAGCAGTTACTATTGTAGAAGCAGTTAACATCGCACAAAAAAGCAGATACAAGTTTTTTATTTGTACCGACAGTCTCTCTACAGCCGAATTTATAAAAAAACAACAACAACAGCAGTGATCTGTCTTATACGGGACGACTGCATTAGAAACCAGTATCAATCAAAATATTATGGGGACCCAGCCATATAGGTATCGATGGTAACGAATAAGCTGCCGCAGCAGCTAATCTAGTATCATAGTCACCCACAATTATGCTATTAAAATGTTATATTCGAATCCGATGTGGCATAACAATTGTTCATTAACGAAGCTTATCATGTTGGAAAAGATTAAAACCCTTCTTGTAAAATACAACAGGCGAAGCTTTTTAACAATCTAACACCAACCTACGCAAAGATGTCAGTTGACGAAATTTTAAAAGAATTTTTCATAAAACCAAGAAAAATACAAGTAAGGAAATTTCAGTCGGGCGTAACCGACTGTAAGAGGCCCTGTACCAGTTCAGGTCTCCTAACAAACACATTAAAAGTTTCCCGAGCTTATGACCAAACACATGTACCTTCGGTACAGGGCCTAATTATGCGAATTGTTCCATAATCCAGAAAATTTCGGCGTTTTTGTGAAAAATGTTTTCAGAATTGATAAGCTTGCGCTGAAATTTGGAAAAGTAAATGTAATCCGATTTTTTAACTGCTTGAGTATATTTTTTTAAAAAAGTATGAAATAAAAAATTGTGTTTTTTATTGTTAGCATTAAAGGTCTGAAACCGAATAATCGTTTAAGCATATTTGAATTTTTATTTTATAATTTATTTATTTCGTTTAATTTATTACATCTATTCATTAAAATGAAAATTTAAATTTCTCAGCAGTAAATCATTATGAAAATAATTTGAGCGTTCATACAAATATTTCGTTTAAAAGTCGATTATTGTAGGTCTTAGCCGATAAAATTTGTTATCGAAACAAAGTTAATTCATGGAATCAACCCATCTTGCATTCGGTTTTCGTCATGTGCTCGCGTGTTTTCTTTCTACTGGTCATGTGTGGGTTGCCACTAAAATCGGTCGCAACTTTTTGGATGTGCATTGCATGTTATCGTTTATTTGTTCGTTATTTTTAATTTTTAGTCTATTCATAAAAATATCTAGCACTGGCGGACCTGCCATGCGTTGCTACGCCCCCTCTTTTTCTTCCTTTTGTAAAAGTTGGGTATTGTCGAGCATAAAATTTTTCTAATTTTACAATATGTATTTGATTTATCATCATATGCTACGATTTTCGTTTACCCCGCGTGCTCTGCTATGCCAGCGTTTCTGTTTATCTTTTATGAGACCACGTCACAACATGTTTCTAGTGACTACAGATTGTCCTGTTATCTGCTGTTAGCTTCTATCTCCGTATCAATCTCACCTATTGATTATGATTTTCAAAGATATCTTGCAAGCGACTTAGAATATATTCTATACAGGGCAACGGGTAGGCAAGCATGACTTTACGTTCGTTTAGTTTTCTGGTAACTAAACAAAGTCTATTTGTAGGTCCCTTCCGAAACGATGTTACGGGTGAGCTCTACTCAGTTCTAACAGTTTAATGTAATGTTGTTTGTTTTGTGTAATGCCATCATTCTCAGCAAGGTCACCACCAATCTTCCAGTTGCTATACATCGTATCTTCTGAACTTGATCAATAAAGTCGCCAAATCTTGTTGAATGGTTGGGACAACTGGCATTATATCATTCAGTAAAACTTCTGTAGATGCTTTTGATCACCCGTTGAATATTGCTTGACATTTAGTTGTCCTTCTTTCAGGCTTAAGCTCTGGATGATTCGGTTATAAAACATATTTGACATGAACAGTAACCACTTCCATATGCCAAAGTTAAATATATTCTGTAATAAACTGTTTATATTAGTTGTGTAGCTAAGAATCACGCAGAAATCGACGCTTTAATCCATCAAACTGTCAAACACCTCCTTTTAGGAAATCCTCCAAGCGTTGATGATCGTTACTGAGCGGAATACAAACTATATGGCAACCATCTTAATTGAAAGAATGATGGTCAATAACATTTTGGTCTCAAAACCTTCTGTAGGTAAATTTAGGTCAAAGCGCAATGTTGCAAGGGAATGATATTAAGATAATGCGATAACCGAGCTCGTCTGTCTGTCCGTTACAAAATTGGCTCCCTTCGTGCGTCCTCTCTTTCGAGGAAACCAAGACAATAAAGGCATAAACACTGCTTTACCACGTGATTAAGCAACACAATTAGATGTTTTACTGTTATTATCAATGGAACATTCTATTTCGCCTTTAAGTGAAGAACTTGCAGCTGCAGAACACACAAATACTGATGCGATTCAACTTAACCGACCACATACTCGCGCGTTTGTTCCATCCATTTCATCAGGTTGGAACCAACAGCCACATCTCAATATATCTCCACAAGCTTTCCGCGATTCAAATATAGTACTAATTCGGGGACTACAAGATTTATTAAGTCAGAATCTAGAGGCTTTCCATCTTGACATATTGAATTCTTTTACTAAGCAAATTGAAGTAGAAACCAGAAACTGAAATTTTTTTTGCGTATGGTAATATCTGACGTGAAGCAGATGCTCTAAAAAATAAGAGGTGATGAGATGTTCTTAGTGCTGTTCCAAATAACCAAAAAAGACCCCTGAACAGTAATGTGTCACATACATGTGTAAGCAAGGTTTATCTTTAAGCTATACCATCGCAAGATATATCAAAATTTGATTAATTTTACAAATATAACCATAAAGGAAAAAAAGAGCTAGAATTGCGTGTCATCTTGAGGGCTCTACCGCACTTTGAAAATTTTTAAATTAATTTTACGTGGTTTAAATTTTATGCGCTTAGTGCCACATTCAGCTTCTCTAACTTTGATTAATCTTTGCAAGGCCAGCTCCCGAAAAAACACTTCTTTCAATAACAGAATCAATAACAGATCTCATATTTTTGGTTAAAAATCGGGTGTACATAATCAATTGTAAAATATATTAGGCTCCCTCCTTAAAAAACGTTTTTTGCTTGTTTACAAACCAAATCATAGCGCATTCTTAAGCACGTTTTTGATAAGAAATTGCAAATTAACGGATGAATTTATTTCATCTTTACATACGTAAAGTCTGAGTCGCCATTTTCCCAGACTTGCAGTTTGCTAGCTCTAGACTACAGCAACCAGTTGATACAGCTTGACATAAATAAATTTTTTTTTAGTTCCGTACTTAGTTCATCAAATACATTTTCCGACAATTCTGGCAAATTACCATCCACTGCACAAAAAGCTAATGCGCAAGCAGCTAATGGTTTTCCAATAGGTCTGGAATATTTTATAGGTCCCCAAATCCAACCATCTAAAGTAAAAGGCATGAAGCATACAAACACACCATCTTAACGGTCACTCCAAATACTTTTCTAAACATTGAGTCACGCCACCATACCAACCAGTGTTAATTGAAGTTCCGTTCCATCCAATGAAAATCACGTCATCTAAATTTTAACCTTGCCCCTCTTATAAAGTTGTATAAAAATTTTCAGTTTTAAGAAATGCTTCAATTCACTTTTTGTGTTGATGTTTCAATGAAAGAAGACAAGCTAGGCAGACTTAATGAACTGCCCTCGCAAAATGTTGAATCATTTATTTGCGGCTTGAGCACGCAACAGCAATAACAACAAAACAATACTTTGCAGATTTGTTGTGCCAACATCTGCGAAAGGCGACTGTGCTCCACTCAACGAGAGGCTTAAGAGTCAAGAACAAAATTACCAAAATGGGAGAGAAGAGAAAGCGAGAGAAGCACCGAAATGTATCATGTGCTCAGCAGAAGTTATCGTGTTTGTACGAAGTTATGTGTTGGGTGGACAGGACACTTCCATAGAAACGAATACACCACACACACGTGCAAGGCGAGGAGTGCGCGCAAACAGGACACACAAATGGCGGCAGCTATGACAGCAAAAGCAATGACGACGACGGCGTCGCTGCCAGGAGGAGCGCTGCCTGCGTTTGCGTTTCAGATGCCGATGCCGATTAAGATTCGCGTGCGTTGCGAGTTCAGTTTTGGACAAACACTCGAGCGGCACGAAAGGCGAACGCGCGCGTTTTCCTGTCTCGTTGTCGACTGCCGTTGAGTTGAAAGGAAGCCAAAAGCAAAGTGAAACAAAAATAGAAATCGGTAGAACAAAATCCAACAGCGTGAAAAGTGAATTTCACATTTCATTCAGATGAAATGTGCGGTTTAAGTACTGCTCGGCAAAAATAAGTACGAAATTGTTTAAAAAAAATTTAAAAAGAAAAGCAAAAAATAAACAAAACAAAATCACATTTTTAAGTTCAAAAACATTTGCGAAATTGCGCAAAAGTGGAGACGCGTGGGTGCGATTTTCTACTGTCTTTGCTCGAATGTTTGCCCCCCTACCTCCTAACGCCTGACTGATTTTATATTTTTTTTCTTCGTATTTTCGTTCACGACGTTGGGCACGGCGACGTCTTCTCCTTCTTACATTTTCGCGGCTGTCATCTTCGTCGTCCTGCGGGCGAGAATTGTTTTGCGAAATCCGTGCAGCCAGCAATGTCTATGAAAGAGAGAGCAAGCAAGTCGTGCAAATGCACGCGATTTTATGTCGAAAATAAAAATATAGGAGTGGAATTTAATTCGGCCTAAGAGTTATTGCATTATATTTAAAGTATTATCTTATTTTTGAGTCAATATTTTTTAAAAGATAGCAAAAATGCCCAATTGCTCTTACTACAAATCAATACCATTAAGTAGACTCACAGATTTTTAAGTGGTTTATATAAAATGTTTCATTTGTGTTGGAATTTATATTCAATGAATGAGTGTGTCCATGTGTGAATGATGCATTGTCACATCAATTGCCTTTGAGCATGATTTTCCTTGAGTTTCATATACCACAAGAAGATGATTGGAGCTTCAAACAGAGTGAGTCCAGTGTCCAGTCAAAATCATAAGTTTTCGAACTGAGGCAGTAACATTGCGTTGGTGCCTTGTGCTGTGGTACTGCCCGGCTGTAATAGAAGTATTGCATGCCATTATCAGCCGCAGTTGGTAGCATCATCTCTTCTCTGTCTCCAAAGGGTATTCTGGTCAATGGGTTATGGAGATGATAGCCATAATTCGACAAAGTCACTTAAAGTCAATAACCGACTACAACATACAACCTGTGCGTGACACCTGATCGGCTGTTAAGTATTCAAATTAAGACAGACGAAATAAGATTTTGTATAAACACTTCTCAGACCATCATCATTGAGGTTTCGGCCGTAAGAAGATTAGCTTCAAACTAGTTCCGAAAGTTTTGATTGTCGATCAAAAGCAATATCAAATGTCCGTTTGCGAAGATCTTTTATAATACGTTCAAGAATACACTGAGTTTCGGAAATTAATGAAAGTTCATTAAATTACAGAATTCGGAGTGCCACAACTCAACTGAGTCAATCCAAGGTACCAATGCCATGCCTTTTTTATTCTTTCTGTAAATATTGCGGCTTACAAGCGATTTGTACTTTAAAGGCAGGGTTTAGTCCATGTTTTATTTGAAAAATATAAAATTTTTGTGAAGATGGTTCAACCGAATGAAGCCACTCATTACAGCAAATTGCAAACTGCATCAGAGTTTTGCACAAAGCACTGCGCTGAAACAACTTCTTGTTAATCGACTACCAGACCAAGAATGGTTTCACATCAAATCCACAGCATTCTCACAGTCTCCATGAATATGGCCCCGTCATATACTTCTATGTTCCTATACTCCAAAGTAAAAACCACATTCGCTGCCATGGGACCATAGATGGTTCTAAAGTGACTTTAAATTGTATTTTGAAATACATTCCAGAATTTTATTATCAGGAAACGTGGTCCACGCTCAATACTCTTTAAAGATTTTTTTTAAAATTGAGGTAAGATAAACTAAATTCGAAGTTTTAACTGAACGAAGAAGAAACCCCAAAATTTTATCATGCAAAAACTCAGAAAGTAGAGACAGTTTTTTATGGGTACTCTTAGAGAGGGGGTACATTCGTTTAATACTAATAATGAAGTTTCTGTATAGGAGTGATAGATTTTTATGGGGTTCTGATTCCTTCCAGAGGCATTTTTTTTCTCTTCTGATTTTCCCGTTAGACATGGATGCCCAACACCCGCTAAGTGCTTCACATTCAAAGAATTGTCATATTTGGTGTGGTTTGTGGAATCATTTTTTAAAGTTGACGACATTTCAGTTAATACTGAGCGATAAGACACTTTAATAACGGTTCGTGTGATATTACAACTTCTTTCTTTATTATATGACGAAACATTTACTCAAAAATTGAAGCATCAAAGTATAAATAGAAAACAAAAATTTTATTTATGTCACTGCTTGCTACTTCCCATGTGGCTTCCTTCACAAAAGGCATTTTGCATCAAATCTATACTAATTAACAATGCGCCCAAAATATTTAATAGTGGGGGAATTGAACTCTATGCATCAATACTGGGGTTGTATAAGAGCAAACTGCTGGGACACATTCTTCTAGAAAAACTTTGCTCGTTAAATATATTTTTGCTTAATCCCGATTTACCTATACATATTACTTTCGACACCAATAGACAAGCTTCAATACTGGGCTATTTTCTTATCAATATTCCCGAGAATTAGTCAAATTGAATGGTTACCAATAACTTGAATTCCGATTACCTACTTTTCGAAATCATCCTTGACCAAACTCCTATTTTCTTGACTACAAAAATGAAAACCAACGAGTCTCCAATATATATGAACTGTAGCTTTAATACATTTCAGCCATTGAAATTTGTGTGTTTCCAAAAAGTAGTCTACTGTGTTTCAAAGACCACTTCCATAGGCCATTCAGCTTCTTATGAGCAAAAAGAAATTTCTTCCGATCGCTTGAAGATATAGGAATGACCGGAATTTGATAGAATTTAAAAGATTCGATAAATTAATCAGTTTTAAAGTCTAAGAATTCAGAAAAATGTTCTGGAACAACCTTCTTCAGTCGTTAAAAAGCTCTCTACCATTAGCACAATAATATTTTAACACTAAGACATAATAAAAATATTCAGAAAATAAAGTTTGCTTTAAATCAGAAAGTGATGATGATACAATTTCACTAGTTAACGAGGTAAACGATCGAATAAAGGCCACTCCCCTGCTTGAAACGCTGGCTACAGTGAGGCACATTGTTAAAAACTTAAAACCAGGAAAGTTCCCTGTTGTGACGGCATAAATAATAACATTCTTAAACATCTATTAAAGCTGTGATAGATAATAGGTCCTTTACAGTTCATATTGCTAAATACCACTTGCGTCGCATAGGAATATCCGCTGGCTGTCCTCAAGGCTCTTTCCTTTCCCCGATTTTATACAAACTTAATATCTCTGATTTCGCCGATTTCAACAATATGTACAATATCAACAACTAGCGGCCCGCTCCGGCTTCGCACGGGTATAAAATATATAGCCTATGTCACTCACTGAATACCCTATACCATGAAGATTTCCTGATATCTTTGGAATATCTAAATTCATACACTACATTTTTACTTTTTACATTTTTACATATTTATTTTATTTTTACAACAATAAAATATATTACAGAATGTCTTTATATACAACGTTCACAGCTTTCTTGTCATTAGACAATACAAACATGTTTTCTCTAGAGGTTACTCTTGAAAGAGCGACATACAGTTGGCCATGTGAAAAACAGTCAACGCTCAAATCTAAGCCTGCAACGTTGAAGGTTTGACCCTGCGATTTATTAATGGTTATTGCAAAAGATGTCTTTACCGGAAACTGTAAACGTTTAAATTGGAAGGGTAAATCCGATGGTATCAGAGGGATTCGGGGAATCAAAACATCTTTTCCGGTACCACATCCTGTGAGTATTGTGCACTCTATTATGAAAGTTTTCAGTAATTTTACCAGCAAACGCGTGCCATTGCAAAGTTTAGTTGGATTCAGGTTTCTTAATAAAATAACAGGACAACCTACTTTCAACACCATTTTGTGAGGAGGGAGTCTAGACGGGTTCAAAGAGTTTAGAAATTCTGTAGGAAAATGAACAGCTTCTTCCAAATCGAGAACAGTATCGACCGAGTAGTATATTTTCGTCGGCGCATCAATCTTTGAAAGAATCAAGTTATTTACCTTATCTACTTGTTCGTTAGTTGGTGACAGAATCGATCTTTCTTTAAACCAAGATATTGTCTTATAACTTAGGTTATCAATGCCAGGATAGACATTGTTGACTAACTCTTGGATGTTGTCTATCAAAACACAAAGGTTTTCTAGGTTAATCCTTCCCTCACTTTGTGTTAACTCTCCATTGCCAACTTTTAGCAGCATCTCTGGAAATAGCCTGTTCTCAAGTGAAGATGACGAAACCCTCATATTAGTTTTAAGCTCTAATTTATTGACATGTGGCCAAAGGTTGGATCTTTTTAGGGAAGCATTTATTTCGTCAGCACGTGTTCCTCGAGTCACAACTGGTAGGATTTGACGGAAATCTCCTGAGAACAGAATTGTACATCCACCCATAGGTGAATTTTTGTTGCGCAAATCGCACATTGTCCTATCCAGTGCTTCCACAGACGTCTTGTTTGACATGGTAGCTTCGTCCCAGACTATTAATGAGCAGTCACGCATCAATTTTCCTGTATTGCTCTGTTTAGAAACACTACAGACGCTGTTATTATCATCGGTGGCGATTTTCAGCGGGAGCTTGAATGTAGAGTGTGCGGTTCGGCCTCCTTCCAAAACCGTAGCGGCAATGCCGGATGACGCAACAGCTAACGCAATTTTTCCGGTAGATCTCACTTTTTTTAAAAGCAGATTGATTAAAAATGTCTTTCCTGTACCTCCTGGGGCATCAAGGAAAAACAATTTCCCTTCATTGTTATCAATTGTTGATAGTAATGCAGTGAATACTTTTTTCTGATCGATGTTTAATCGTGGCTCATCTTGAGCTATATTTTGTAAAAAGTCTCGTTTGATCGTATGATGTTTCTCTTGTGTATTCGGCACTGTTAGTTAAATCTGAGTTAGTAGTATTAGCTGGCATCGGCAGCCCAAAATCCTTGATCGATTTACCCGAAAGTAATTGCACTACTTTGTTCAATTCAAATAATGCTTCGTCAAATATGTTTTGATCATATTGTACATCATCTGAGTTTAACTCTCGCCGTCGCCGAATCAGAATATCACTGGCCATATTTTCTTGAAATTTATTCCACAGATTAACAGAATCAGTTACTTGACAAAACGCTACTATGACGGCAAATAAATAATATCTTAATGATGTAGCTGAACTACAAACAGCTGCTTCTGATAATGTGTTTTCCCAGTGAGAATCGTCTTCCAAGAGCCCCATAGCTTTGCATGCTGCTTGATAAGTATTGTAAACAACACCTTGTACAGTTCTTAGGTGTGCAAAGGATGTCGGGCCTCTTACAATATGCAGTAACATTCTCAGATAAAAGCATTCGCTGTTGTTGGGATGAATCACGTATACTCTGCCAAGAGCATCCGTTTTTTT